>JAGFZM010000057.1:265602-339853 GCA_017657215.1 Limnothrissa miodon | reverse complement strand
TATCTAGGCTTAATTTCAAGATGGCGGCGAACGTAAAATTCCATGAAGGTACGTCTGTATACACTGTCTTTATAATAAAGTGCCAGTGTACTTTCAAAGTTATCATTGTCTCATTTTAAATGTCAGGGCCCTCAGAAGTCTACCAATGAAGTGTGGAGTTACTTTGAACCTTTTTAATGGTGTAAAAATAGCGATTTAGCTGCATAGGCACAGTCATGCACTATAGCTAGCAGTGTAAGGCTAATGAAAGCCTCGGCTAAAAACGGTTTACTGCGGAATGCGGGGGGTGAAAGGAGGTGGGAATTTGATATATGTTTTTACTCGGTAACATCTTCCAGTACAGCCCAGGTCCAAACCACACCGGACTTCTCCTTTAATACACATGCAAGATCACGTTTCCAGGCCCACACATTTGCAGTACAATAAACTGTAAATCTACTCAGTGACCTGGCACCCAGGCAATGCTTATAGAATCTATTGTTGTAATCAGTATATCTGCTGTGACCTCTTGCCTTAAATCTGTTGTGACCTATGTATTTTTTGTACAAGTTTTCATGCTTAGTTCATTATTTGGTGTCAAATTTCTTATTCCTTTTCCTATCATTCGGTGACTTGTGGTTGATTAACTGGGTTGTGGGCTGTGGTTGATTAACACCAAATTTCTCACTTAAGAATAATATGCTGTATTTTTGTATGTGCACCCATCTCTATTTTACGTTGGATTTAGCAAGGTCTTCATGTGTGTTTGTGTGTGTGCCACAGATGCGATTCTTATTCCCACACCTTTCTATGGGTGCATTACTGAGGATGTGAACCTCTACAGTAGTGTGCGGCTCTTCCATGCACACCTGAGTGCCCAGGTACAGCACTACTCACCTGCTTATCCTACATCCTGTGTATGTGCAGGGTTTCCCCTATGTACATTTGACTGTGGCCGCCGCACCTTCAAGCCTTGCCGCCGCACCTTCAGAACTCCCTCCCCCCCCCCCCCCGCCCCCCCGTTTTCTTTTGTTTTTGGGGCTTTTGCGCTTTTTGGCCGTTTTTCCCCCCTTTTTTTTTTTTTCCCCCTCCCCCCCCCCCCCCCCCCCCCCCCCCCCCCCGTCTACACGTTACGTTACAACACCGATTAGCGCTTTTGGATCTTTTTTTTTCCGTTTTTTTCTCTCATCCGCCGCACCTTCAATGACATCCTAGGGGAAACATTGATGTGCATCCTTCATTCACTCTCACACCAGCACCAAATAAGATTATAAACTCACTAGCTAGCGTAGAACAAGATAGAAATGAAATTATTATGAAATGAAGTGTTGTGAAAATGGTAGTTTGAAATCAATTGCATCGTTTCTCAAAAGCAGTTTACAGTGGAGTAGAGAAGGATCAATGACAAAGGAGTGTTTTGTCATTGTCATTGAAATGACAATGTGGTGTTGTGAAATTGCCCAGATTAGAGTATTAGCTCAATAAAAAAAGTGAAGATAAAGAAAAGGCAAAGGCTAATGAATGGACATCAGGAGGATCCATGTAGCCTACAAACCTAGATACTGAGTAAAAGAAAGATGAAAATAAATGTGAAAAAAGCAGAAAGGGTGAAAGCAAGTTTGGAAGCTGTGGTTTCAGGCTGTCAATCATATGGTACTATTATTATAGCAGCCAAAAGGAAGTGTGCACATCAACTTGGCAGATAACATTTATTTCCACTTTTGGAAAATAGCATGACGTTTTAGGGAAAAAATCTCTTATTTAGAAGAAAGAGTTTTCCAGGCATATTCCAGGTTTTGTGTGTAGCTTGTGTGTATTTTATGTGTAGCTTGTGTGTAGTTGTGTGTATTTTGTGTGTAGTTGTGTGTAGCTTGTGTGTAGTTTGTGTTTATTTTGTGTGTAGTGTATGGTTTGTGTATCGCTGTGAACCTATGCTCTTTCCTTAGAAGGTTTCATGAATACTTATTTCATGAACTTCCTCAATATAAGTTATTTAACAGCAACAAATATGTGTATTTGATATACAGTATAAGATAAATATACAGGCATTTATGTTTGTGTTCACTAAATATATGGCATGATGGCAACAGTCAGTATGAAACTGTCTGAATCTTAAATTTAGAGAATTTCCTGTGTGTATTTTCCCAGAAAGAAAACTTCTGCCTCTCTTTCTGTTTGTGTGTTGTTTTTTTGTATCTAGCCGAGTGGCAGTGCCTACAGGCCTTTTCACTTGAGTGTTGATATTCTGGAATCTGCCCTTTTAAAAGCAAAGAATAAAGTACGTTTCCTGCACACACACACACACATACACTCAGACACAGACACACATGCACACACACACATACACACAGACACACACACATGCATTAACATGCACACTCATACCTTCCTCTAAGCCTTTGCTCCTGTGAACCTGTCACGTTCAGGGTGTGAATGTTCGGGCGGTCATATTGGTAAACCCTCATAATCCACTGGGAGAAATGTACTCTGCGGAGGAGATGGCTGACTTCCTGGAGTTTGCTAAAAGGTGAGTCACGATTAATTCAGTCCTCCGCGACCCTAACCCTCACTGTCTTTTTAAAATTTGTTGGCTGATATCCTTGAAAGGAAATCGATTGTGCCTGATGAAGTTAACTTTCCTAATTATGTGCAACATTATGTACAGTCAGTTAAGTCTTATTGTATAACACACTCTAGCCTTTATAAGAACATAATAGAAAAGGTTGATCCCATCCTGTACATTTCTGTTCCATATATAATTCAGCTTCATTGTTGTTAGATCTACGACACAGTTTCCACAGAATTGAGTAATTTGATAGATAACATTCATGATGTGGAATGGCAGACAAAGGTCTTTTCATGTGTTTCCTTTATTCTGCTCTTCTGTTCCAGATATGAGCTCCATGCCATTATAGACGAGGTCTACATGCTGACGGTGTTCGATGAGTCTGTGTCTTTCCACAGTGTCCTCAGCCTGGACAGGCAAGACTCACACACTCGCACACACATTCACCTTACTTTTATCCTCACAGCAATAGCAGTGGTAATGCATAGTCTATACTCTGCCTACTGGGGAGCATAATTGATGCTGCTCTTTGTTCCGTCTCTCATTCTGACTGTCTTGGTTCTCTTATCTCTTTCATCACCGGGGCGACGCATAGTTTTGTTCTTTGTTATGACAACCGGTCACCTCCGATGTTGCAGACAGTGCATAGACTACCCGTAGTGTTAACAGTCAACCTCACTGATCCATTCAGGTACTCTGCACTGTAAGTGGGACATGAGACACACATGCTTCTTCACAGAAATAGTCTACGTGCAAAGTCAGCAAAACAAATAATACAAAAATGCATTGCTTCCACCTAAGCATATGTTTCTGACAGCAGGCGCCAGAAATTTCCCATGAATGTATTTTTATTCTCAGATCTCCGTTCTTCCGTTTTAGTGTAGAGCTACTTCCTCCTGTGTGTGTGTGTGTGTGTGTGTGTGTGCCTGTGTCACATCCCTGCAATGTCCTGGATTTGGCTCAGGACTGAAACAACACCATAGATGGTGCTATTCCTAGGCACTTGTTTGAGTTAGTGTGATGAATAGGGTCCATCAATGATCCCCGGGCCCCAAGCACCCAGACCACTGTCAACGCAGTTACTATAGCACGGCAGCTAAAAAAAATTAAAGGCTGTGCAAAGAGGGAATAAAAAAACACATAAACTAAATGTGCAATTTGCTGTATTTCTAACTTGAGTTGTACAGATTTATAATATTTAAAGAAGCTTACTTTCTCCATTTCACTTACTGTCTTCTTTGGAATGTTGCGGATTTGTCAAATGCAAAAGACTCACAAGAAAAGTATGTGAAGGCCTTGTTCACTGCTTTACCTACTGTATTTTGTTGTTTCCAATTAGTAAAGAAGTTATATCATGCTGTATAAGGCAGTAAGTACAATAGGATTTATGTAATTGTGAATGTTATGATTTAGAAAATGAATTTTAATGGTGCAAAATTGCTTCTTCTCCTACTTTGACAACTGACATCATTCTGGTGATCTGCACATGGTTAACTGGCAACCTAATTATGTTTTCTGGCTGCAGGATGCCTGATCCCCAGAGGACCCATGTAATGTGGGGGTTGAGTAAGGTGGGTGTGACCCATGCTCCCAGCTCTGGTCTTGTGCACTGGCCTCTGCTTGTTTGCTATGTACATGCAGTCAGTCAGTCAATAAGTGAGTCAGTCAGCTGTCTATATAACTAGCACATCTTATACTAGCAGTGTGCATTGTTTTTGTACAATTAAGAAATTATTTAACTAGTACTACTGGTAAAACCTAGAGAAGCAAAAAAACAATTAGTCAATCAGTCAATTAGTAATCAGAATTAAAATGATAAACAAGTGACTTTATCCCCCCAGGACTTTGCCATGGCTGGTATTCGCGTTGGTACATTATACTCCCAGAACAGAGACCTGGTGGAGGCACTGGACCAACTGGGCTGCTTCCATGGGGTTCCAGGGCCCATCCAACACCAGGTGGCACGTTTGCTACACGACAAGGGTACATGTGTTTAACATTCTTCCCTTTACCCAAGTGTGTGTGTTTTTTTCCTCACGTGTTGTGCAAGAGCACCTTTTCAGTGTCTGTGGGTCAAGTGAGATTTCTTATTCTGCTCAGCAGCAACGGTGCGAATGTCAAATCAATGAAAAAAAAATCATAATTTCTGACAGCATAATTTTGTGCTTCAGGATAGATCGTAAACCCTGGCCCTGCATATTAGTTAGGCCAGCTTTCGTTCATCCAGGTCAGAAGACCAGCAAAAAAACACCTTCTGCAGAATTTTAATTCGGAGCCGTTAAAGGTGCAGTATGGTGTGTGTTTTTTTTTTTTTTTTTTTTTTAAGTTAGAAAAAGACTACATACAACCACTGAAGATCTAGAAATATCAATAGAATCTGAAGAAAGGGCTGTATTGACATAATGTCTAAGATGCCAATGCTGTTTATTGTCTACATATCCACTGAAGATGGCAAGCAAACCAACTAGTGCTGTGCTCTTGGATTCCTCTAGTCTGTCCTTCTATCCCGCTGTATTAAATACATTGTAGGTGAATACTCGTGCCATATTCAACAACTCAGTTCTGTGGAATACAGCTTTTAATCAGCCCTAATAAAAGGGAAGTTTCACTTATTCTGTATTTGTACCCTCTAGACAGTGATAATCAATACTCTGATTGGGACAAAAATTATAAATGGTCATGACTCTAAAGCCATTTAAATTCTTCCGTCATGCTTGACAGACCAAAGTCCATCCTATTCCTTTGGTTCATTTTTCTTATTTCTGCCAGACAGAGTATAATGACTTGGTTGTATTCTGCTAAGGACAAATTCAAGGACATTGTTGTATAAAGAAAAGCTCTATTTTGGGGAATAGAGGAAAGATCCTTTAGCTGGCATGTGGTAGACATATGACTAAGGCAACAATAGAAAGAGTGTACAGGATGGGGGGTGGCTGGGGGCGACTTGGAACATTTTGAAGATGGGCAAAGGCTGCTGAGAAGGTTTCTACAGCAACCCTCATCCAAACGGGCAGAAATAGATGAAGGGTTGTTTTATGTTCTGTAGTGAACTAGAGTGAAATGAATTAAAGGATTATTGGATAGCAGTGTTGTTTAGTTGTGTTTAGTAGTGTTAAGGTCCTTAATTAAGGTCTGGTGTATCAATGATGTGATCCTGAAATATGGTCCCTGGTTTATGACAGGGTTGTGGTACCGGCGTGAATGTATGTGTGTTATACATGTGTCATTGATGGGATCCTTAATTAAGGTCTGGAGTGTCAGACTGTTGAGGTTTCCAGTTGCTGGTTGATGTCAGGGCTGTTGGGGCCTGGATCTGTGTTAGTAGATGGTTCTTAAAGCTGTTGTCTGCCGTGTTGCTCTCTCTCAGGCTGGATCAGTGAGGAGTTCCTGCCCACCTGTCGGAAGCGGCTGCGGGCGGCTCACAGCTTCCTGACGGAGGAGCTGAAGAAGATGGACGTGCCCTACCTTCACCGGCCTGTCGGCTTTTTCATCTGGGCCGACTTCAGTAAGGTGAGACAAGACCCCACCAGGGACCACTGCTCTGCCGAGGGGGTTTCTTTTTCTCCAAGCTGAATCGGGTAAAGCAACAGTGACTTCACAGAAACACAAGACTGCACCTTTTATCTCACAGTGAGGCCTGAGGGTTAAGCATGCTTTCAGGTTGGTTGTAAAGACAGCCAATACTGTGGTCTCACAGTTATGAGGTCCTGCTCATCTGTCTGGCATTTAATACCGATGCTCAGATAAGCACTGAGGGCTTGTTTTTTTGCTCCAAATGTGCAGATTCCTCCTTTGGTCAAGACCTGAGATCATTGTTGAGATCATGAACTGTTTTTAGTATGTGTTGATAATGTGAACACACTACTGTGCATGGATAGTGAATGTGGCCAGTCTAGGGCGATCTACTGCAGGTCTGTGTGAGGTTCTACAAAAATGATCACCATGCTCTGTAAATCATTTTAGATATTAGCTTAGAAAAATGCCTTTAAAGCAGTGTTTGAACAGTTTTATGCATTTTGGAGAACAAAAACAAGCTTGTTTGAAACAGAACATAGAAATGAAGATGGAAACTAACATGTAGACAGTTCTGGTTAAAACATTAAGTGTGTGCTTGTGTGTTTATTTATGCCTTCATTGTGTATGTGTGTGTGTGTGTGTGTCTGTTAGTTTCTGTGTGAGGCCTCATTCCCTGCGGAGCTAGAGTTATGGCGGCAGTTCCTGAGGCACCGTGTTGTACTGAGCTGCGGCCAGGCCTTTTCCTGCTCCTGCCCTGGATGGTTCAGAATCGTCTTCACAGACCAGGACAAGCAACTGCAACTTGGTCAGCTGGGGTCTTATTTTCCCCTTTCTGTCACTTTTGACCATTTCTCACTTTTAGCCGTGTCACTTTGTTTTGCTTTTTCTCTCTTTCGCCTTGTTTTTTTTTTGGTGAATATTTAAAACTCTTTCTCTTCCAGTATTTGCATTTTTTTTTCTCTCTCTCTTCCTCACCTCCCAGTCATAGTCCTGTGTGTGTACTCTGACTCTTTGGCACTCTCCTTGGCCACTCGTTCTCCTCTCCTATAGTCCCTTTTATTTTTCTAAATAGTATTACTTATATGCAGTGCCTCTCACTCTGTCTGTCTCCACCTCAAATTGTTTTTATATTGTTGTCGTTGTTGCTCTTATCTGTGTGAGAGATTTTGTAACAGAAAAATTCTCCGTGAAGAACTGGGAGAAGAGAATAGTTTGGGGATCTGAAAGGATCTTTTAAATTCTTTTCAGATTTCCTCCTCTCAGCTTCTCCTTCTGTATTTCTCTCTTCCTTTTCAAGTAAGGAATGCTGTCAGTGGCATATAGTGATTTGTGATGGTGAACTTCATGAGTGTGTGTGTGTGTGCTCCCTTAGGCATGCAGCGGATCAGGGAGGCCTTACGGGAGTTGAAGGAGTCACATTCTGCTAACGACCTGGGAGAAGCAAAAGGCAAGACCAGTGTGGCAAAGGAGAGGGACAACAAGGATGGCATTTCAGGGAAGGTGTCGGCACCCACAGTCTCAGAAGAGCCCAGCTCTGCCACTGCTGCTGGTGCCGCTGATGCATTGTCCCTGGACAGCGAGGAACTTGTGGTGCTGGACTGCCAGACCTCGCAGTCAGGTGAAAAACTGGACAGTCTCATCGGAGAGCTGCGGCAGCAAATCCGCTCCTCTGATTGGTTGGAGAAGAACACTCCAGAACTGTCAGCCGGGGAGGACCCAGAGCTGTTTGAGGTGTTTAAAGATCTGCTGGATAGAGCCAGGAAATAGAAAAACACTCACGGCCTGTTGTCCTCTCTACACACTACGGGACTATCTAACTCCCATTATTGAGGGTGTTGGCACTCTGACTCTGCCTTTTGGATTTGTTTCAAGTATCTGAAAGCACACTTGAAAACAAATGTCAACAAACATTTTATTGATTTTTATACCTAAAAGGTGATATTGGGAAATTGCCAGCCTAATTCTGGCTTTCTGCTAAAAAGCCTTGTTTTCTCTGAGTTCATCGGCAGTTTCCTCTTAAACTGTCACACATTTTCGATTCCAGCCACATCGGTCACAGCAGTCATTGAGATGTCTTAAGCGGCTTGTTCGCTGTAGATTTGAAAGCTATAAAAGAATGTTTCTATGTTTTCTATCAGGTTTGAAATGATATTACACCCACACTATTGGAGTCCCAACAAACATCTTCTCACATTTCCAAAAGTGATGGCCATAAATTGTTTAGGTGGACTTTCATAGTGATAAGCTCTAATAGTATTTAAGGGTTGAAGTACACACAACAAACCGACAGTAGACAATAGTTCATAAGTATGTTTTTTTTTTTTCTGGTGAATGAGATACTGTTGACTCTGAGTATGCCAAAAGCCAACAATACCTAAATGAATTAACAAATGACCAAAGAATACATGTTATATTGGTTAACATAGAAATACAATTTTGTAGGGTTGTAGTTATACATAAGAATCACAATTTTGTCAGCTGTTGCCTTGAAAATCTGAAATTGTGTCTCAAAAAAAAAAAGATCCATGCTTATCATCTTATATGGGACACTGCCTGCCGACCAGCTAACCACAAACCTCCTTCAAACATGTCTTCTCATGTGAAACACAGACACTGTGTAATAATTTGTGATAAAACATTAACCGTATAAGCCATTGTTTTTGCACGCTTCACTCCAAGGTCTGTTTATCTACTCTGTATTACATGTAGGAGCAGGAAACAGGAAGTGTGTGTTTTTTAAAATAAGTGTGGTGAAAGGAGGGGGCTTAGTGCAACTGATCTCAAGTCTGCCCACTAAGAGGAGACTGTTAGCGTAAGCAGGTGGGTTTAAACTCCTACTACTAGTTCATTCCCTTTCATGATGACACATATTGGTCTCTGGTGGGTAGATTGTGTACTGTAAAAATTACAATATGACATTAGAATTTGACATTTACTAATGAAGTAGAAAAGCAAGGCCATGCTGTATTTGTAAACACAACTATATCTTAGTAAACACATACTACACATAGATTAGATCAAATGTCTTCATTCACCCCGTAGGAAATTCTAGATTAATGTATGTGTAATGTATGTGTGTATTTGTAAACCTCTCCCATATGGATAGCACTTTCACTAAAAAAACAAGCTTTAAATTTATTTTGGAGAAAATCCTTCATATACAAACTACACATATATTGTGATGACAAAATGCCATTGATCATTACTTGTAGACTGATTAATATTGACACTGATTCTGCTGGTTATAGCTCCTTTCAGCTAAGCAGGACAAATACATTTTAGTCTTCGGGGTAGTCTTGTGATTACATCAGTTAGGTCAGTATAGTTGATGGGCCATGAAGGTTTATTTGCAGTAATGCCTCTGCTTAGCTCAAGAAGCCTTTAGGGAATATAAACAGGAATTTGGCAACAAGAACAAGAATGACCAAACGTGGTCAGGGTTTTACTTAGACATCTGGGTAGACTGTTTTTGAAAGTGAAATAGAAAACAGTATGAGATATTTGGCCTTTTTATATTCTTGTTTTAATATACTTAATTTAATCTGCCTCCATGAGAATTAATTCTATTTGGCATAGCCTTCACCATGCTTGATCAACCAGGCAATCTGAACACAGTACTCACAGGTTGATTTTAATATGCTGTCCTCGGCTTTCCTGAATTTCACTAACAAGATAGCATTTTGAAAACAGGGTATTGGTTGGGATCACCTCACACTGGTCACCTTTCATCACGAGCGCAGACATGAGAAGTTTCACTTTCCATCAGTGACTGAGTCAATGGGTATTCAGGGGGAACTCAAACCTCACGTGGGGTTTTCCGTCGGAGGCGGCTCTCGGGCAGAAGACTATTTTACAGTGTGATATGAGACAGCCCAGCAAAGAAGCAGCATTCAGATCCAAGAATCTCCACAGATCAAACGTTGAATTCTAGCACCAACAGAGAGTGTGTGGGGGGTGGTTCGGAGGACTATTTGACATCTATTTCGCTGTCTCTCAGCGGCTTGCCTTATTCTCAATCTAGTTTGTGTGTACACAGTTTTAAGATTTTATCAATGCTTCATCAACTTAAACTCAAAGATGCAGCCAAGGGGCTGCTGCGCTTGCTGCGCTCTCGGGAATCCTCGGAGCCTGAGAGAAAAACACGCGGTGAGTGCTTCACCCCTCCGCTGGGTTTTATTGTGCTCTTCGTACTCATTAGTATGCTTGTAGTCCGTGCTTGTACGTGCTCGATTGCAGTCTGATGTTGTTTCTGTCGGAGCAAGATTATCGGGTGCCCTCGTTCCCTTCGGAGGGTAGCGCGATTTATTTTAAAAACTCCCTAACACTTTTACGTAATAAACCTGAATAAATTGTTGTTTTCTGCTTTTGACAGTCCTTAGAAAGCTTGTTAAATCTATTTGTAACCTGCTGACGTTAACTGTTGCTAATAATGTGAGTGGCAAAACCTAACATGCTATGCAGGATAGGGCTTAAACATCATTTAAGCTATGCTCTTCGCTTATACTGATGCAAGGGCTTTCTAATATAATAACATGGCTACTATAGAAGGCTACTGTTATATGCACAGGTAGGCTATAGCCTACTCACCTGTAAAAAATGCTCCACCCTCAGGTAGGACTGTCTACTCCCATTTCCAGGTGTGTCTTTTCCTCACTCCAGTCTCCCCGTGTTTTTTTTTTACCTTGTTGCCTTATTTCTTTACCCATTCTCCTCTTTGTTCCTCACTGTTTATTCTCTCACCCCAGAGATGTCAGAAGAAGAAGCAAAGGTCTTGGCACATCGGTTCCAGGTGATAGAGTCCTGTGTGGGACTGTTGGGGTGCTTGCTTGTGACAACTGCCGTGTGGGCTCCTTACTGGCTGGATAACCAGGGGCTCTGGACCATGGTCAACACCACCAGCTCTAACTATCAGTGGGCTGTCCTGAACAGTGATCAGACTGGACAGACTGCTTTTAAAGGTGAGCCAGACATTACTTTCACATTATAAAAATATGCCTGTTGAGAATATACTGTTGTTTTTGAGTCTGAAAACAAAGACTTGTATGGGACAAAGGTCAGCTTGGACTGATTGTGCTAGTCACACAGTTTGTTCCCAATTCAGACAACTTTCTGTAAGGCTTTTTATTTTATTTTGGCCAGACATTTCTTGCTTACAGTAGATGTATTGTTCTTAGACAGAGGCAGAAAAAGCTGCCTGTGGGTGAAGAAGCTGGGGAACTGGTTGAGTGTTTGGTTGTGGAATTTGCTGGCATACAGCATACAGGCCCTGGCTTGTTTCGTTTGAGCACTTTGAATGAAGCCTTCTGATCCTGTGTAGAAGTGCAACTTAGCTGAGGCCTAATAAAGAGATGTGACCGCAACTATCTTTCCCTTTCATCTATATGCGGTCTGTGGCATTGAGTACTCTGCCGTCACTGGCTCAGACTAGGTCACATACAGAATCAACTGTTTGTATATCAGCTGTAAAAACAATGCCGTCATATTCAATTGAGACTGAATATTAAACTGTTCTCACACCTAGCTTACATGTTTATGTTGATAGATTCTTGTAAAACATGTCTCAGAACTGGAACACACAGACACACACGCATTACCTCTTGCTCTTGTTTTAGCGTTGGAGTTTGAGCGTGTTTTCGCCGTGCTGGCCTTTGTGATGGCTGTCTGCACTGGGGTACTGTGCCTCACATTCGCCCTCTGCTGGACACACGAGACAATGAACTCCTACTCTAACACGCGCTCGCTCCTGATGGCAGGGTCAACTCTCAACCCCACCACGCTGCTGCTCATCACCCTTGCTTTAACAGGTATGTTTTCTCTGTCCTTTTCTCTCTCCATCTCTTCTTCTTGAAGATTTGTTTTCAATGTACGTCTGTTTGTTGGGTGTGCAGATGGTGCATATGGATTTTTTTTACATTAATGTATAAATGGTGTGTGTGTACATCACCAATGGAATGTGTGTTTGTGTTTATAGTACATGTAGAATGTTTATGCCTGCCTTCCTGTATGCATTTTTGTGGATAATATTATAATATGTAATGTGCACTTTGAAGTGTGTGTGTGTGTGTGTGTGTGTGTGTGTGAGTGTTTGTGTGTGTGTGTATGTATGGGGGGGCACATGTATCTGTGGCAGGTTGTTTGTGCCTGGCAGAGAGGAACGCGAGTGAGGTTGACCCAGTCACTCTGCAGTTGTCTAAACACATCTAGTGGCATCTCCCGACAAAGTAAACTGACAGAAAGAAATATCCCTCTGGCAGAGGAACTTGTCCCTCCTGCCACTACAGTCGCTGTTGAATCAGACCTGCCTCTCTGCCCTGCCGCTGCCTTAGTCCTTTTTGAGTTGAACAGACTTAGAAGGCATGCCAGTGCCGTTTCTCCTTCCAGAGTAACAGACAGAGAGGCTGATTGACATGTTTTCTCTCCTTTTCTCTCCTCTCTTCTCTGGTCATCTGTTCTTTTTCCTTTGCCCTCACGTCTCATTCTCTCCTTCTCTCCCATCACAAACATCTTACCCTCTCCTATCTTTTTTTTCTCACATTTCTCTTCTTCTGTCTCTCTATTGCCATCACTCCATCTCTTTTTATTCCTCAGGTTTTTTCTTCATCCTATCATGGGCACTCTTCACCCGCCAGCACCTGGCAGAGATCCGAGAGGACATCAGCCGCCTGGGTGCCTCCTATTGGCTGGGGGCCCTCGGATGGGCTATCCTATTGGTCGTTGAGCCTGTCATATTTATGGTGGAGCAGGTCATGGTTCCAAGCCTGCTGCCATACATGATGCAGTCAGTGGGTTTAATTTCAGAGGGCTATGACACCATCTATATACCACGCTCATATAGCGAGAGCCATCGCTCCAAGTCGCTCCAACAGAAACCGCACTATGAGCTTAAACTTGTGAGACACACTTCAGTGCCCTGAGCCAATCACGTCCCTACCTCAGTGTGGACCAGCATGGAGGTTCTCACATGTGTGGTAGCATGTGTGTATTCACTTCCAATCTTCACAATCAGGGAACTCTGGCACAGACTAGTGGGCACAGGCCTGTGTATGTGTGTGTGTGTGTGTGTGTGTGTGTGTGTGTGTGTGTGTATGTGTGACTGAGAGAGAGAGAGAGAGCAGTGTGTGAATCTAACTCACCAAAACCTTGTGAGAAGTGTAAGGGTGCTATTGACGATGGACCCCATGGCTTTCTCATAGTGGAGGAGGACTCAGTGTCTCTCCCTAGACTACTGAGAGAAGCAGGCATGTCCTTGGATGTAAAATGTCCTCGAAAAAGAGAGGGGTGAGAAGTAGTGAGGCAGATGAGCTATTTCCTATTTCTCTGACAGATAATACTCATGCAAGTAACAGGCAGTATGTATGATTCCAGTGGTGGACATCTAGCTTTCTTGCAACTGATTACCCCTGCTTTTCCATGAATGTTGGATGACTTCAAATCCCAAGAAAGATCCTGTGTGGAGCCAGTGTTTTGGTTTGTCAGTGTGGTTCCAGTGGGTGCCAGACATGTGGACACAACATAACAGACTCTTTGAGTCTCAATGTGCAAAGAGCTCATTCTTAGTACAACAAAGGCACAGGATTATACACTAAGAAAAATATAACTATCTACTGCTTTGTTTAATTTCTGCCAGTATTGAATATTTTTTACTAAGTCCTCCAAACTGCAAGTTTGTGCACTCTTTTACTCTTTGCTATTTTACTCTTTGCTATCATCTTTTTAGAGATGAGATTGTTTTGTGTTATTAATACCTTAATTAAAAAGATACAAACAAACAAATACTACATGCACTAGTCGAGACTTATATAACGAATATAACAATTTGGGTAGAAATCACCCAATGCTCCTTATGTTCTTTTTTTTACATTTACATTTTCATGAATATTATTCATGATCTACAACTGTTGAACAGTTGTCATCCTGTGTTTGACATTACTTGCACTGTTATAAATATATAACCTATTTGTACTATATTTTTACTGATATTTATATATAAAGACTAAACAACCAACAACCTTTTTGTCTGTCTCATTAGTTACACAAGGCATTTAATGAATATAAACATCTTGGGATTTGCTGACAGAGTAAGGGTTAGTGATATTATGAAAATTGCTCTTAACCTTCCTCTGCTAAGGGACCATCATACTTGAGAGATAAGGCCGTAATGAATGTAGAGACTTGGATGGCCAGCTGTCAGCCTTTTTATATTGTGTGTGTGTTTATGCAAGTGTGTATGGGAGTGCATGTGCTATATGTTTCTAAAGACTATATACACTGTATGTAGGTGTATGTACAAGTGAAAGATAAGTGGATGTGCTTATGCATGTCTGTGTACATATATGTACTGTACATTGAGTACAATGACTTATTTGTTGCTCTGTGCCTGTCATAATTCCTGTATACTGAGTACATTTGGCGAATAGAAGTGATTCTCTTTTGGTAAACGGGCATTAATCAGGTCTTCCTCTAATTAAGCAACTGTTCTACCCTGTTAGCATTAGGTAATGAGTTTGTTATTAAACCCTCAGAGAATTGTGTTTTTTTCTGTCTTTCCTCACCCTTTCTTTCAATCTACTAGCTAGTGCTTAATTATAGTTTGAATCAAACAATGTCCTTCAAGGTCATGCTGTCAGGATAAGAGACTAGACAAGCACTGGTAGACAAACTCCCTCTAGAGATCAGAGGCTTTAAGGCAAACCACCAGAGACTACAGGAGACCGTAGCTGCCTCCTGCGGAGTGCTACACGTGGCCTCTGTGGCCTGTACATGTGGCGCATCATTCAGGATCTCCCACGCCAAGTGGGATGATTCAGTGGTCTTCACCTCCTCTCTTTTTTTTTTCTCTCTCTCTCTCTCTCACACACACACAATCTCACAGATTCTCATTTTGCTCTCTCTCTCTCTCTCTCTCTCTCTATATATATATATATAAAATCATATATTCTGTATATATATATATATATATATATGTGTGTGTGTGTGTGTGTATGTATCTGTGTATGCATGCATCTCTAACGCCTACAGATGGATGTACTCTTCTCTCTCGCTCACTCTCTCACACGCACATGTATATTAGGAGAAGGAGAAAAGACAGTCAGAGCTAAATTCTGAACAGTTCTTGAATCATCACACTGTAGCTTTTCTCTGTGTCCGACGCCAGTCCCTTTGCGGCAAGCCCTTTGTGGTGCGAATATCTGTGTTTATATTTGGGGTGGGGTGGGGTGGGGGGTTCTTTGGACTATAATGAGGCGAGTGGCAGCCGACATCAGTGCTGCCGCTCTCTTTGATTGAGTGGCACAGCGGAAACGCCCACCAAACCTGCCACCCACGTGTGAAATAGCGCCTGGGCGCTGGCGATACTCTTCATTTCAATTAGAGTCCAATTAGGAAGCCGTGTCGTGCTAATTATCCAGCCGCCTGGCATCCTCCGAAGAATGTCTGTGGGTAAGCGCATGTGAGTGTGTGAGTCTCTGTGTGTGTGTGTGTGTGTGTCTGTCTGTGTGTGTGTTTATTGCGATAAATAAATAAAGATGCCAGCCTGCCAAGGGAGGCATTATCAGATTTTTTTCTCTCTCTTTCTCAACTCGTGTTGTATTAGGAAGATGCGGGAAGGAGGCGAAGTGCACTTCTCTGGCTTGACCTCTTGGTGGAGCTGTTGTAACATGATAATTCTGTGGAAAAATTGTACTCTGTGATATCCATAGGGGGTGGGGAGGTGAATGGAGAGAGCGAGAGAAGGAGAGAAGAAAATCCTCCCTCCATTTCCCTCCATTTGGCAAATAATGAAATCAGGGATGTTGGATGTGCAGTGTGCTTGGGAGTGTGGTTTTTAGTGAGCATACGTGTCCTTGTGTGTGTGTGTGTGTGTGTGTATGTGTGTGTGTGTGTGTTTGCCAGTGTGCATCTGCTCATCTTTGCACACAAATGATGATGGCTACATTTCCAGCATGATCAAATCTCTGACCTGGGATGCAGACACAAAGGGACAAAATGTGCCAGCAATTTTATTCTCTCGCCATTTAAATGGCACTGAATGGACTCCGGGATAACCTCCCAAACAGTCCACTCAGACAGGGAGAGACTTACTGAGGCTGGGGAGGATGTAGCCTTGCTCTGGCTCAGACATGTTTAGGCTTCCATAAACTGTGTTATTGAACACTCACACTTGCACACTCACACATGCACAAGCACACACACACACAAACACGCACATAGAAATATATTTGCAAACACATGCACACACAAATACATGCAGACACTCACACATACACACATACAAACACACACATACACAGTGACACTCTCTGATGATGATGCAAAGAGAGTTTGAGGATGAAATGCAGTCTGACAATGTGTGGAGTCATACGATGTAAAAAAAGCCATTTGGTTCTGTCAGTGGGGAAACATCGGCCATCGGTTTGACTCTCAAGTGGAGTGTGTGTGCTTGCTTGAGTGTGTGGTTTGGATTGGATTTGCGTATATACAAATGTATATGTAGATGTAAGTCCTATATGTTTGTTCATTCAAATGAAGTCTGAAAAATAACTGCCTATTGCTGTGTATAGGTGTAGGTTATATTTGTATTAGATAGTAGATATGTAGTTCTGTGGGTGTGTGGGAAGTATAAAGAACTAGAAGCTCAAATGTCTGTGCTTGTGTACATGTGTGTGTATAATTGTGGTTGCATTTGTGTATTTGTGTGTGTGTGTGTGTCCATATAAGTGTATGTCCATGTGCGTGTATGTGTGTCTCAGTGGATGTGTATGTGTTAGTAAATGTATATCCATATGTGTGTGTCTATTCATATAAGTGTATGTCCATATGTGTGTGTGAGTGTGTGTTCATGTAAGTGTATGTACATATGCGTGTTACTATGTGTGTCTCAGTGGATGTGTATGTGTTAATAAGTGTATGTCCATATGTGTGTGTGTGTGTATGTGTGTATGTGTGTGTCTCCACTGGGAGGGCCTGCTCTGCTGAGCAGGTCTCCTGTCGGGCAAGTGAGGACAGGGGTGTAGGAGGTGTGGGTGTGGGAGGGGGCAGTCAGCACCTCACCTGTCATGGTCACACACTCTCAGGGGAGAGACGGACGCTGGGCGCGGAATTACACTGTCCTCACTCGTCCCTTCTTTTTGCTCATCCTCTCTCTCTATTTGCCCTCCCCTCCCCTCTCTCTATCACGTTCTCTCCTCATCTCTGGCTTTCTAAACCTGTTCCCTTCCCTCTCTTTCTCTCTCCCCCCTTCTCTCTCTCCCTCTCTCTCTCTCTGCCCCCTCTTCTCTCTCTCTCTCTCTCTCTCTCTCTCTCTCTCTCCCTTAACCTCCTTATCTGTCTGTCTTTCTATTCAAGCACTAGGTCCCTCTGATCTTCTCCTCTTCACTCTCAGTCCCCTGCTCTATTTCACCCCCCTCCCTAAACTTTTCTCTCATCTCCCTCTCATCATTTCCTCTCCTCCTCTCATCACTCCCTGTACTCCCTTTCTCTCCTCTGACTCTCCCTGTACTCCCTTTCTCTCCTCTCTGCTAGGCCTTTACCTCTCTGTCTGGTTCCTTAACACAACCTTGACATTCTTACTCTCCATAATCTCTTACTCTCTCTCTCCCACTCTCCCCTCTCTCTCTCTTTCTCTATCCCATTCTTTTTTACCCTTATTTTTTATTTCTTTTCAATCTTGTTTCTCTCTCTTCTTCCTTTTGCTCCATCCCTCTCTCTCTCTTTCCCACTTTGTCTTGCTCTTTTTTCTTTTTTTTTCCTTTTCAATCTTTTCTTTTCCTCTTCCCCTTCCTCCTCCTCCTCCTCCCTTCGCTGCCCTCCTCCCCCTCTGTCTGTCTCCTGTCCACTCATCTGTAGAATCCTAAGCGTGCCTTTGCCCTGTCTGAGTGGCATACGCTCTGGACGAGCTCTGCTGATTACATTCTCCTATGGAAGACAGAGAGAATGAGCGAGAGAAAGAAAGAAAGGAAAGATGGAAAAGATAGAAAAAAAGAAGCTACCCGAGCTGAAGGTCACTTTCATTTCCACATTCCGCCTGTGTGGTTGAGCGCATCAGTCCGTGTCTGGACACATGTCTGTGTGCCTCTGATACTTGTGTATTTGTGTTTGTGTGTGTATCTGTGTTTGTGTGTAAGTGTGTGTGTATCTGTGCCCATGCACATAGGTATATGATTGTCTGTGTGTGTTTGGCTGCATGAATGCCTGTGTCATGTGGGTATTTTGTGTGTGCATGTGTATGTGTGTGTGTGCATGTGAGTGTTTGATAGTGTACTCCTGTGCTTATGAAAGAGCACAGCTCCCTGCAGACATCTCTGTCCTGACAATGAAACTGTACCCCCCCTCCTCCAAACACACACACACACACACACAAGCATACACATGCCCACCTCCATTCAGTCCGGCCTTGTGCGTCTGTCGTTTCCCCTTATCTCTCTCTCTGAGACCAAGGAAATTAAATTACAAATATAATCGCTTTTTTCCCAGGCCCGTGTCTCTGCTTTGCATATAGAGTGCGCTGGGCTCGTGCGCACGCTAAGTTTCCACCCATCTGCCCATTGCACATAATGGCTATGGAGACGCGGCACAGCTGTGTGGGACAACAATGGCAGCGGAGGCAGAGGCAAAGCGGGAGAGTCGGGAGAGGGAGCTGGGGGACTGTGTGGCAGTAAGCTCAACTGAGTTGGGCTTACAATTTAGAAATGAGGGGGCGGGTGTTGTCATAATTCATAATGTGCGATGGAACATCTTTTGTGTGTGTCTGTGTGTGTGTGTGTGCAAGCATGCTGATTTGTGTGAATGTGCACGGGTGTGAATTTTACTTGCAGATCATCTCTTAGTGTGCATATGGTATGAGAATGTTGGTGTTTGTGTGTGTGTGTGTGTGTGTGTGTGTGTGTGTGTGAGAGAGAGAGAGAGAGAGAGAGAGAGAGAGAGATAGAGTAAGTATGTGAGTGTGTGCCACTACACTTTTCACGCTCTCTCTTGGCCATGCAAAGTTAGAGGATGGATTTCTGCAAATACCCCCCAATCTCTAACACTTGCAGTGATAATAATGGAGTAAATACCTGGCCTCAGAGCGAGTGAGCAAATGGGCCTCTCGCACCTGTTGAGGCACAGAGATACAATTGCTTATCACAGTACCATCTTCTTTACTCTTTCTTTCTTTCTCTCCTCTTCTCTCTATCAATGTATCTCCCCCTCAGAGTCTATATCTGTCATACAATCTCCTGCTGCTCCTCCAGTAATCTCTCTTTCTCTGTCACTCTATCTTTCTCTCCCTCACATATTCTCTCTCTCTTCTTTTTTTCTCTGTCTCTATCTCCTCTTCTTTCTCTGTCTTTCTCTATCTGCAGACACCTGCTGGTTATTGGAAGCTGCATAATTAATCAGAGTGCTGGGAAGCCCACACACACACCTACAAATGTGAGCTTATCACCCTACACATACACACACACATATATGCATGCACACACAGACCGATAGACATACACACACACACACACACACACACACACCCTGCTAAAGGGATTTCACATGTAATAGTGTTAGAGAAGGGGTTTGAGATTAAATGGTAGCTTGACACTCAGGGTGGTGGACGCCACGTGTAAGGCATGTCCAGCTTCAACATTTTCACTTCAATTCTTTTCTCTCTCTCTCTCTATCTCTCTCTCTCTCACTCACACACACACACTCTTGAACACACACTCTTTGTCTCTTACACTCTTTTACATATAAACACACATACACACACACACCACAGAACAGACAGACAAACTAATACAAAGCCCAAACACATGCACAAACATGTATGTACACACACACACACACACACACACACACACATACATGCATGTACAATCAGATTCCTGCACTAACCTGAGTGAACAATGAATTCCTGTAACCCGTAGGGAGTGTTTTCTGCAGTCTAACAATCCCCCCCCCCCACACACACACACCAACCTCACACCAAACTAGCTCCCTATCTGTACTCTTGATACCTGGCTCCCAGAGGAAGCTCAGCCAAATCCAGCATAGTTACAGAATCCCACAGAAAAAAAATCTCCTCCCTGCTATTTATCCAAGACACCAAAAAAGTAAAAGAATGAAAGAGGGTGAGAGAGTGAAGGAATGTGTGTGTATGAAAGAGGGAGTGAACACTGCAGGTCTGTGTGTGTGTATGTGTGTGTTTGTATGTGTGTGCACTGCTGTCTCCTACTGAGTGAGGGAGACAGTAGCATGCCTACTGGAGGTTTCGGTGCTCTTCTTCTGAGCCCCTCAGTGAAGCAATGGGCCTAAAGGCTGAAGGCTTGGCCTTGCCAGTGTTGTGGCCACCAGCACTCACTGTCGTCCACCTGCGTGACAGACACTCATCCTTCTCTACTCTCTCTTTTTCCAAATCTTTGTCTGTATCCCCTCCTCTTTTGCTCTTTGTCCCTATTTCTCTCTCCACCTGTCTGTCTGCCTCTCGTTTTCTCTCCCTTGCCATTTATCATATGCTTCATTCTTTCCCCTTCAATCTGTTTCTTTCTCTTCTACCCCCTTCCCCCCCCCCCCCCTTTCCACAGCTCCTCTCCGTCTTCTCTCATATAATTACTGGCGGGAATTGATTTACAGATCATTCACTTTAAATCAGTTCTGAATCAGTGACTGTCACCGTGGCTTTGTCCTCAGCCTGAGCTATGACAACGGCGCCACTGTAAAAAGGCCACGGCCGCCCTGGCATTTCCCGTCCTGCTCTTTTTTGTCAAAGGACAGGAAAATAATAATCTGATCTATGCACAGTGGCAACACCGTTTGTCTGCATCACCTTGTCATGTGGGATGGGTGTGTGTGTGTGTGGGGGACAGAGGGGTTTGGGTTGGGGAATGAGGGCAACTGTGGTCTGGGGTGATAGACAACACCGGTGCTCTTTTCAAACTCCGACAAGCAAGTTCATTTTCTGCAGTCGGAGGGAAAGAATGGGGATCAATGCCTTACACTGACTTGGGGAGAGATAAAACAGACAGACAATGTGCCCACGCTGAAAAGATAGCCTGGAAAGTTCCGGCCGTATCTCAGAGTCGAAAACTAAGTACAACCAATAGAGTCATTTCGAGGCAGTTTGAAAACTCATTTACTTCCATCCAGACACGGCTCTCTTGTTTCCTTGCAACCTCTCTGGCTCAGGATCCTGAGATGGAAGACAGCCTGTAAGTCTCCATTCTGTCTGGCCTCTGTACAACCCAGAAGTTGAGAAAAGTAATAAAAGTCTCCCATGCGGCTCTGCATGTGTATGTGTCCAGCGTTGATTGAGGTGTTTTTGTGTGTGTGTGTATGTGTGGTAGGGGGGTGGGTGGGCGTAATTGTTTTTTTCTACCCCTACATTCTCCAACACACACACACACACACACACACACACACACAAACACACCTGCTAGCTTGCTGTCAGCAAGTTGTCCGGGTAAACAGCAGCTTTAAACACACTAATAGAAAAAAAAGATGCTGATACTGAAAAATAGATGATTAAACACACACACTATGGCCCAGAAAAAAATGTGAAGATTGAATGTTGTGAGGCCAGGAGTCTCCAGGCACCACCTAGCTGGGACCCAATAGAGGAAGAACCTGATTTAATTAAAGCTGAATTAAAACGCATTGTTATTTTGATTAAAGACATCTCCCCCTCCGCCACCTCGCTTCCTCCTCATCGCCCTGCCGAATCTGTCTGGCTGCTCTCATTTCTCTGGGTTTGCTTCCAGGAGACGTGGCCCATCTGGAGTGGGTCTCACTCTGTTATCTCATTAAAAACACACACACACACACACACACACACACACACACAGAGGCTTTCTTTCTTTTTTGAGTTTAAGCTCATGTTTTGGCACCTCTACATACAGATTAGACTATGCAGGTGGCACACTTTCTGAATTTCTCTTGACGACAAAAAGAATGACACCAACACCCAAACAACCGCATATACCCAGCCACACACCCAAACATAAAATAAAACAGCATTTTTAAACAAAGCCCTGACCCAGCGCAGGTTCGCTGCTATGAGAGATCCCAAATATAGGCTCGGCAACATCCTGTCGCGCTCTGTTCCCTCAGCAGGCCCATCTACCACCTCTGTCTGCCACAGGCAGTGTGGAGCCAGACGGGGGCTTTGAAAGTGAAACCACCCCAGACAGACATGTCGGGGCTCCCTCTCCAGCCCAGCGCCTGAACCTTCCTGTCAGAAGAGTCCACCACGACTACAACAAAGAAACAGAGAGAGGGACAGAGAGAGAGAAATTGGACTCTGACAGAAAGAGAGGGCGAAGAAAAGCAATAGAAAGTGTAGGGGTGAATAAGAGAGAGAATAAGAGAAGGTGAGAGGAAAATGCTAGATCAGAATAGAATAAAATACTGAAAAAGACTGATCCAGTGAGTGAGAATCAGAAAAACAGAGATACACTGTTAGACTTAACTGTAATTTAGCGGTAACTTACCACAAAAATGCCCAATAAAATACTGTAAGGTCAATATGTGGTATTGCTACTGTACATTGCAATGCATTGTGGGATTTTTATGACAATGTGGTAACTTACTGGGGAAAATTTTGAATTTATGGTAATGTACTTTTAAAACAAAAAACAGTACTGCTACTGTAATCACGTGCAGCTTTTGGAAATAATTTTACTGGAAAGAATTTTGAATACATGGTAATGTACTGTTTACACAAAAAAACAGAACTGCTACTGTAATGACATGTCACTTTTGTAACGGTTTTTGCCTGAGAAAACGCCTGTAACCTCCAGAAATCGTTTAACCCTGGACCCTAGAGGTAAGTGTCAGTCTTCATTTTGCCCATAATTTCTACATAATGCAGACATAAAACACTTATTTCTTGTAAAGTTTAGTTCCCACGCAGTGTAGTAGGAAACAGTTTTGCGTAGGCCTACCTTTGGCAGCGAATGTTGGGTAGCTAGCCATAGGCTAACGGTTCTTTGTAAACGCTTAATATAACACATACATAGTTTAACATAAAACATTTTCTCCATGTAGAAACATAGACTGTATATGGTTGTAGGCTACTGATGTACAGAATTAAGCGCTAATCTACGGATGATTTACTAACGGACATTGCCGCCTATTTATTATCTGGCACACATAACGTAGGCTACTCGCCATTTTAACTTACTAAATAGGCTAAACCATTGCAATACATCATTGGATTCGTTTAATACGTTGTTTAGTCAGTTAATTGTTGAAATGAAAAGATGTTGCAGTAATAGCAAGGACACGAACAAATGGTTTCAATGCCTGCCCCAACAAAGGGTCGCTCAGGTGGTTCAAATTGTCAGTTAACTGAGCTGAATCTGAATGAGTCGCTTGTAGCACACCTTCCAAACATGGGATAGGCTACATAAGATGGTTAAAACAAAGCAAACAGTCGGCCCGCCAGCTGACCATTTCTGCATTATAATTTAATAATTTATAATAAAACACACTATACTATTAATCAATGTAGCAGAGCATTCTGGCTTGTTGACTTTCAGCTTCCCTACCACCCGTAACTTTCTCAACAAGTGTTCCAGCCGTGAGGTCAACTTCGCACTTTACTAACGCAACCTATTCATTCTGCTAGTATGAAAGTTACCATAGCCTATAAGGAGCAAAGTGAAGTGTCTGACTGAAATAGGTTTCAGCAACTCACCACAGATGTCATTAGCCGTAATAATCAATCGGCCACCTGTAATAATCCAATTGCCGAGGCATGGTCCTTCTAGTTTGAAACCAAAGACTGTATAGAAGCTTGAAAGTCTTAGCAAACCAATATCCACAATGAAGCAACGAAATCAGAAACGTTGCGTGCATCAAAACAAATTGGTGTCCCAGGTGTCTGCATCGTTGTGCTATAACGGTTCACAATGATGGTTTCCAATTTTGTCAAGTACCTAAATATATTGTACGTTTTGAATTCGAGTACCACTATACATACATAGGCTTTGATAAAACTAATCATAGAGTGTATTTTCTTTAATAAAAATGTAATGCATTTTGGGTATATGTAGGAAGTATAGGCTTTAGGTTATATAGTTTTTAATGTTTAAGTACATAAGGCAAAATGCATCATCTGTCCTCATAAAGATGTTTTCATCAGTGCTGAACCAAGAGTACACATCTCTATGTTATTAAAAAAACATAAACATATTTTTCTTAAAAGCCTGTGTCACCATAGTCA
This sequence comes from Limnothrissa miodon, assembly GCA_017657215.1. NCBI lineage: Eukaryota > Metazoa > Chordata > Actinopteri > Clupeiformes > Clupeidae > Limnothrissa > Limnothrissa miodon. The sequence goes on along the minus strand of JAGFZM010000057.1, from coordinate 315,602 downwards.
CAGTTGAACTCCTGCCATCCATGTTTAGGTTATTTACATAGTATAGGCCTGCCATGGTACATACACACACACTACACTACACTAATGTACGGCATGCATTAGATTTGTTTCTGGCATTTTTATATTTTGTTTGAATGTTACTGTAATAAACATATGAGTTTTTATTGTTCTATTTGTAGAGTGATCAGAGGACGAGACAAGGCAGACAAGGATCCAATCAAGCTCCAAGGACTGTCAAGTATGTACAGACTTTCCTAAACAAATTATACCCAGTAAAGATCTGTAAAGAACTTTTTTTACATCTCCATTTCTATTTTCATTTCAGCATGGAGCGCACACTTAATGGAAGTTATCTTGGTGGACACTGCCTCACAAGCAAATTTCATAGACGCTCGCTCGCTCGCTCACACACACACACACACACACACACACACACTCACTCACTCACTCACTCACTCACTACACACAACTGTTTGCATTGTTGCTTTTAATGATAAATTGTTTGCATTATTGCGTTGTTTGGATTGTAATTGGATTGTTGCATTTCCAGTGTTAAATATATTAAGAATGTTGTTGTACTGATTATATAATAAAGGTTTTGTTCAAAATAAGTAGTAGTTATTGGGTGGATTACGGTAAGAATATAATTTAACATTGCGGTAAAAGAATAATACTGTTTTAAAAACTTACAGTTAGGCTACTGTAAACGGGTAGGTACGGTAACATACAGGCAACACTGTTGCCAGTGAGTTACCGTAAATGAAGTCTCAGTAGTCATACTGTATAAATATGTTACAGTATGGCCACCATACTGTAAAAGTCACTTACAGTTAATCTACGGTAATTGTCATTACAGTAAGTCTCTGGCAACAGTGTTGCCTGTGAGTTACCGTAAAAATACAATAAAATGTCTAACAGTGTATATACACTAGCATTGCTATATGTACTGAGATGTCCTACAAATGCCAGAGAGGAGAAAACAGGGGGAGAGGGAGGAATAAATGGAAGATGGAAAGAGCATGAGGAAAGAGAGGAGGCATTAAGGGAGAGGAGGCGAGAAACGTGTGGAGACGGGGGAGACTAATGAGAAGAGTTGCATTCTGATAATCACATTAATGATTATTAGGGGGCGCTGCAGCCAGAGTAATGAGCCTGGGAAAACACAAGGTAACAGAGGGGAGGGTGAGAGGGAGAAGGGGATTGAAAAAAGAAGGTAAAGCGAGAAAGGGAGAGAAAGAGGGAGAGGAATTCAAGAAGAAAGAAAAAAAGGGAACAGATGACAAGAAGTAAATCTAGAATAAGAGAAAGCAAGAAAGATGAGTGGAGTGGAGTGGAGGAGTCTCTCTCTACTCCTCCTGGAGCTCCATCTGTCACCGCTGTCTGCCACGGGCACAGCTGGGCCAAGTGGGGCCATGACAACCAGCCCAGCCCAACCCACATGAGAACTCCAGATTGCATCAAACAGAGAGTGTGGAGGAGAGAGAGAGAGAGAGAGAGAGAGAGAGAGAGAGAGAGGGAGAGAAATGAAATGGTGCCAGACAGAAAAGAAGAGGATAGAAAGAGAGAGAGAGAGAGAGAGAGAGAAAGAGTGACAGAGAAAGAGAAAAACAGACAGGAGACACAGAACATGAGTGTTTATGACACTGACGTAGGAGAGGCAGAAGGAGAGAGAGGGAACGAGGGAAAGATGGAGAATGGCCTCTACTTTTGACAAATGGTCTCGATTGGGGAAACCGTTTAAAATATTAATCCGCAAAAAAATCTTAAAAGAAAACAGACGGTAAGGGAACTGGAGCCAGTGAAGTGGGTGAGAGGAGGGAGTGTGTGGGCATGTGTGGGTGTGTGTGGGGGTAGAAACAGAGGGAATGAGAAGACAGAGAGAAAGAGAGGAGGAGAGAGAGAAAGAGAGAGAGCAGGAGAATGGTTGATGGAAAGCCAGGCTGATTTAACCACATGGAGACAAGGGAAGGTGCATACTTTAGACCAAAAATGTTTTTGTGTATTCCATGCTGCTCCGCGCCGAGGCTGGCCCACGCTTCAACTTTTAGCAAAACGATAACCCCTGTGGGCACACCACATCTCAGGCCAACAGAGGTGCTAGCACATAAATGCCAAACAAGCCCGCGGTGATGCCAGGGTCTCCCACGAGTCGGGTCGGCTAAAGGCCAAAGCCACTGGCTCTGAGACTGGAGCCCTCACATCCCCCTCACCCCCCCGCCCCTCAAGCCCTGCTGACAGGTGACAGGTATGAGATTTATGAACAGGACATGCTGTCACTTCTCATTGATGATTGGAGCTTGCCCCAAAGGGACCACGACAGCTCCCACCCTTCCACCTTCCATGTTTTCATTTAGGGCAGACACTTGGCGTTGTCCTTTAATAGCATGGATGTTGTTGCCCTGGCTGTTTAAGAGAGCCAAATTGATTTTCCTGTGTCCTCCCCGTGACTGGATAAGAGATTTCCATCTCTCCCTTTTTTATTTTTATCTCGTCTCACCACATGTTTTTAATAATATACAAGGCATCATGTTCAAGAACCTTTAAGATCAGGACAAGCTGTCACTTATCATTGACAACCTAGGCTACAGTTTTTTTTTTTTTTCAAAAACGTTTGTGAGATCCACCTTTGGAAACGATAGCCTTCATAGTTTGCTATGTGGAATCAGGGATTACATTTGAACAATTCAGCCCGATAGCATGTCAAAACATGGGATTTCCACGTTCAGATCACTGTTATTCAGATCAAACAGTTTGAAAAGCTGGTCCCTGGATTCAGGAATAAATGCCTAAATGCCCAATAGCAGGCCCTCTATCCAGAGGACAATGTCCCCCCTTTTGTCCCTTTCATGACAAATACTGTACATCTGTTGTCTCCATGAGAGTGAATCTGTCATTATTACCTTTCTTAACATCAAAAACATCTGATTTAAGCCATATGAATAGGGTGTATGCTGTGCATGACTTTGGCCACCCACACAATAATCTTTCACTCAGTTTTATTACTTACTCTATTTAGTGTAGATTTAGAGTAGATTTGCATCACTTTCAATCCACACATATTTTAAACCCACTTTTGTTCCAAATATAGATGATGGACAAGGTGAACTAACAGGTGAAATATGTGTGGATTGAAAGTGATGTCAGACAAAAGCTAATTGAATGCAAGTGAACTATACACCTGGCCCAAGGTGAAACTCACAATACCTTTAGTTGCTGCACAAGACACTTTGCTTGTGGATTGGATTGCCTATGCATTTTGCCTGCATTTAATTAATCACAGTTAATTAATAGAGGCTCATTAAGTTAAAGTCCTTAAGTCAGTACTGCGGGTGGCTTGGGGAAGAGAGCAGATGTTTTGATCTCACACTTACTTAATTGTAGCCTGATCTACAAATCTGTATCTGATCTCTACATCTTTATTAATCATAGGTCACAGGGATTTCCAATGTGCTTCATTCCACTTGGATGACTTTAAAGACCAACATGTCTCATTAGTCAGGGATCTTTCATCATTTTCCAAACCTAGGGTTAGGGTTAGGGTTAGGGCTTTTGTCTGCCAAGTCTTTCACACTGATAGAAGTAGCAGATCTAGTGCTTTGTCTCCTTGTTAAGCTCTCTCTCAGTCCTCCTAATTCACCCAGGAAGAAAACATACATGCAGTGGCCAGGTGGTCTTGTGCACATGCCATGCCCCCCCTCCATAAATCCAACTGCTATCCAGTTGATCAATAACAAGTAAATCGAGTACAGAGAGACACTGGTCTCTCGGGGTCAGGCCTTGTTTGTCAGTAGACATCTGTTGCTTATGGTCTCTGCATGTAAGTGCCAATATGGCCAAAAGAGGGGGGTGAGGGGTGGGGTGGTTGCTGCATTTGCGGGAAGGATGCCCCAGCCGGGGCTCACTCAGTGGTAAATACATCACAGCTTGTTTGGATTTACTTCCACTAATGGAAACCAAAACACACAATGGAGGCAAAGAGCAAGCTCTGGACTAGACAGCCCTCAGATCCTGTGTAATCATGTACACACACGTAAACAAGGATTTCCAAAACATTGCTGCCCAAAGATGATGTCATACTGCAGGCTTCACCTTTAAGCCTTCTATCCCGACAGTTATTTGTTTATAAGCAGCCTTGGTTGTGTACACAGAGACAACAAAATGAGGCAACCACACACACACACACACAACAAACGAACAAACACAAGAGTTGAAAAAAGTAAAACAAACAAACCCCAAAATCTAACCAGATAAAAAAAAAATAAAATGTAAGTCTGGCTGCATGGCTGAGTTGCCATTTAGCTTTCTGTTTGTTTGAAGCTCGCTCACTCCCACACACTTCTGTCTTGGTGGACAAGAACAAACAAACAAACAACCAGTGATGTATAGTACACTGTTAGACATTTCAGAGGGTTTTTACAGTAACTTACTGGCAACACCGCAGAAAGTAAAACTGAGTTAGCAATCACACAAAATAGACAACTTCTAGTTAATGCACTGAAATCTAAGGAGTTTGTAGGGATCTTTACAGCAGTCAGTGTTGATTAATACTTAAAGGGTAATCCACGGTTTTAAAAACTGGAAATGATTGAAAGCTGACAAAAATGTGGGAAAGTAATAAAAAAGTAATCAAATGTAATTAGTTACATTCCTTTAATAAAGTAATTGAAATAGTTACACTACTATTACATTTTAGATAGAGTAACTTGTAACTGTAACACATTACATTTCCAAAGTAACTTTCCCAACACTGTTCACAATCTATATGATTAAATAGCTTATGAGTGACATCTCTCAGTTCTCTCAGTCGCCTCTTTTGCAATTTCGGCAGTTACTACATTTGTAGTACTTGTACTTTTACTCTCATTACTTAAGTACATTTAATTATAGATTAATTTACCTTCTTAAGTACAGTAAATATTAGAAACTTTTAGACTTTTACTTGAGTAACATGCTAGTAGAGTACTTGAACTTCTACCAAAGTAATTTTTTGGTAGGGTATCTGTACTTACTTACTTAAGTCGAACATTTGAGTACTTTATACAACACTGCAAACAACAGATCCCAAACAATTATCACCGAAAACTCCTTCCATCTCCAGCTTTCTCTCACTTACCATCAATTTAGGGCCTAAAGTTTTCTGACCATTGCTAGCTAATGTTGAAAATGAAAACAACCTTCACCCCTCCACCTTACATCTGAAATCCCCACGCATGTACCTACACCCCACCCCTCCACACACAAACACATATACAAACAAACAATAACATCAATATAATGAAGGAGTTAGTAGAAATCATTTGCTGCTATTAATCCAAGATGCCAGGATGCAGAAAGAGATTGTTGGGGGAAAGGGGTGGGGGGGGGGGGGGGGGGCTGCAGCCTCTGACTGTGTGTCTAATGACTTGGCTGACAAATCCAGCGGCAGCAGCTAGCGGTCCTGTTGCGAGGAGATGAGATTAATCCCTAGGATGAATCCGAACCCAGCGATCTTCAGCAAATATGCTGACTATCTGCGGAAACACGATATCAAATAATATACTCTAATTACCGCGCATCCAGAGTCACAATGAGAAGACAATTCCAAGAAAAAGCAAATATGGAACCCTTGTGAATTCAATTTCCCCCACTCTGTCAGCACCAAGGCTTAGTGTCAATAATAATCAACAGCCCTCCATATTGATCCCTGGAGGAGGCTTGTCAATCAAGTCAATTGAGTTGAATTCTTTTGTGTTTTAGTGCAGTTTGAAGACACCTTAATAACTCTCATATTGCAGTGGGCCACACTAAACTACACAAAAAGATGCAATGCATTCTACCCTACAGTCAAAGGACATTGAACTATACAACGTATTTTTTTATTCGTGTCTCTGCGCGTAAAAACTTATTGCTCATTTTGAGAGATGCCCAAGCTTCTTTGTATGGACAGCAGCTCTGAAAGCACTTTATAAATAGAAGCGGTTTCTTTTAGGCCTAATACAGCTGGTCAGAAAAGCTCTTCAAAAGCAAAGGGGGATTTTGTGAAGACTTCTGTTCTCTCTCTTTACTTAAGTGAGTAAACATACTTGTGTGAGTTGTTGTCTATAGGGCTGCTGCTGGTGGTGGTGGTGAAGGTGAAGGGGAGTTTGAGGAGCATCTCCATAGTTTGAAGCACCTGGTGATGGAGGTGGGGATGGGAGGGAGGGGTGACTCCAGCTGGCAACCAGCATGAGGTATTTGTGATTGTGAACTGATGTTTGTTTTTGCATGTGTGATGTGTGTGTTTGTGTAGCATGTTGCTTCTCTCTCTCTCTCTCTCTCTCTCTCTCCCTCGCTCTCTTTCTTTGTGTTATGTGTGTGTGTGTGTGTTTATGTGTGAGTCATTCAGTGTGTATGTAAAGTCTCAGCTGCACAGGGGTTTGTAGGCGAGTGAGGTACAGGAAAAATCAATATGTGCATTTAAGCATGAGTAAGATGCCCTCTGTGTGTTTAAGGGTACTTTAACCTGAGAAACTCTATAAGGTTGTTCAAAGTATCTGTATATAATGTGTTTATGCACAGATGTGCATATACTGTATGCCAAAATGTGAGTGTGTGTGTGTGTGTGTTAATGTGTTTGTAGCATATGGCACATGTGTGTGTGTGTGTGTGTGTGTTGTTGAAATGGAGTTGGTGAAGGTGGTGATGGTGGTGGTTGTTTTATCATCCCCTCTCATCTAGCTGTCAGGTGCAGTGGCTTGTCTGTTGAGGACCCCCCCAAATGGGGGGTATAAATATGGCTGTTTGCCTCCCAGGGAGTTGTACAGTACTTTGAGGAGAAGCCAAACCAGGATCCAAGCAGTGCAAACACTGGAGGAGAGAAGCACTCAAGACTCCCTCCCTGCCTCCCTTACTCTCTCACTGGGTTTAAATGCCCCTGGGCTCCCATGCGGAAAAGCACCCTGGGGATTCAAAGCCAGCTGACACAGAAAAAAACAAGGTGAGCCCAGCTGACTGACTGACAGACTGACAGACACACTCAGTGAGTCAATAATTCAGAGTGGCAGACAGTCTCTATGTATGCAGAGGAGAGACAGAGGAAGACCCTGCTCTGAAGAATGAGAAATAGATAGAGAGAGAGATATATATCAAGAAAGAAAGCATGACAGAAAGAAAAAGAGAGAAGAGGAGAGGGGGGGAATAATGAAATGGAGGAAAAATAGAGGCAAAGTAAACAGATAGTTAGAGGTTATGGAGAGCAAGTCAGAGAGATACAAACAAAGGCATAAAGTAGAGGCACTGAGATGTTTATTACATGGAGCATCCAAGGTAAGCATGGGTTGTTGTCTTTGTGATTTTTGAGAGTAGCTGACGGCTACTTATGCTGCTTGTCATACATGAGTCATCAGAAAAAAAAACTTCAAACCTTCCTTACATTTATGAAATGACTGACGTGACTTTTTTAAAATATGTTGAATGCATAAATGGCAACAAGTGTCATACTTTAACTGTAAAATTAACAGTTTTAGGTCACCTTTCTACTTCTCTGTTAGTGTGTGGTCTTTAGAATGATGGTATTGATTTTTGTGGAAAGATTTGCAGTCAACAGCTCAACAATCTTATGAATTTAACAGCAGCAGCCACAGACTCTTTCTTATTGGACATTGCCTCTGATCTCTAATTGGCTAATTTTTAAAAACCTTTGCCATGGATTTTACATAAAGGGGATTCGGGCACCTTTCCATTCCTTCCCAATCAATACTTATAAATCGAGTTTCATGTTTGTGTTCTTTTTTTCTCGCACTTTTAAATGTCAGTGCTAAACTTCTAGAACTCACAGCAGCTCTGACAGAGAAAATGACTCATATATGTGATTGACAACCCCAAAGGGAATGTGGTGTCTACTTTGCAAATATGCAGCGTCCAGGAAAAAAAGTAGCTTAAAAAAGTAGGAGAGGGGGAATGAGGAAGGAGAGAGAGAGAGAGAGTTAGGTAGAGGTAGAAATAGAGAGCAAGGAAGAGAAAAAAAAGAAGAGTACGAGTCCTGGGGAGAAAAAAAGTATAGCTGAGGGAGAGAGATGAGATGAAGTTTTTAGCCATGGATCGATTCCTGAATGCCTGTCTCATGCATTTTACAGAGGACTTAAATGGCACTTAAGGCATAATGCTGCCCTGTGGGTTCAGTGCGAGCTTCTCACTTTTGAGTGGGGGATTTTCAGGGCCACTCCATGAAGCATTCCAGAGGACTTAGACTAATCTATGAGATTGTGTCATGGGTCCAGCACTAAAATGATATTGAAATGCTTTGTGGGATTGAAGGCTTAAGTTTTTTCCCCTTTCTTTGCGTCTTGTGAATTGTGAAGCTTAATCTCATCCACTCTGCCCTTTCCCTCGTCTCCTTCTACAGGACTTGAGGCCTGGCCGACATCATGGAGATGCAGGCGAACATCCCCAGGTACTCTATTCCAGATGAACTGCAGCACACCTACTCCAAGTTCTCGGACTGGAAGTTCAAGTTGTTCAGGGTCAGGTCCATGGAGAAGGCACCTTTGCCCAGTGAGCCTCCACCAGACACAGTGGTGGTTCCCCTAAATCCCCAGGGGGATGAGGATCTGGGACATCCAGGCAGCCTGATGAAACTCTGCCTCGGGGGGAAAAGCAAGGAGAATGTAGAGGCCGCAAGCCAGCGCGTGGACCAGAAGCTTCAGGAGATTGACAATCACATGAACTGCCTCAAGTAAGCACATTTCTCACTCCATTTTTAACCCTTTCTCTCTCTCTCTCTCTCTCTCTCTCTCTCTCTGCCTCTCTATTCTCTCCTTCTCTTGTCTATTAAATATGAACGATGTCAGTCTGTCTCAGACCATATTGGAGTTGTCAGTCTGTGAGACACTGAAATGGCCCGATCAATCTCTCTGCGTCTGTAGGAGTTTGTGCCGCCTCTGTGGGATGTCACTGCGCAAAGCCAAGGGACCTGAACACGAGGTCCAGGCGGCTCTGGATGAATCCAGCCGGCTCTCCCTTCGCAGGATGGGCTGCAAGGCCCAGACCTGGCCGGAGGTCATTCTCAAGGTCTTTAAGGTGGATGTGACGGCAGACATGGAGACGGTGCATCCGCAGGTGTTCTGCCACCGCTGCTGGATGGCTGCCATTAGGGGGGGTGGATTCTGCTCCTTCGGCCCGACCAGGGTGCCTGAGTGGCGGGCGCACACCTCCGGCTGCTCGCTCTGTTTCCCCAAGAGGTCCTCGGCCTTCCAGCGCAAGGGCCGCAAGCGTGCCAAAGCCCTCCGCAGAGCTCCGGCTCTAGCTAAAAGGGTGAAGCGGGAGGCCCAGAGTGCCACCACTGGCATTGGGGGCAAAAGAGTGCTGAGAGCCTTGGTGGATCAGCAGCAGCAGCAGCCGCAGGGCTCTGTAAGTAGAGGTCGTAAGGTGAAGTCTGGTATGCAGAGAGCCTTGTGGGTACAGAACATCACCTTTTGCCAAAAGGACCACCTGAGTGCCAAACTGCTGCCCGAAGACTTCCCTGTTGACTTCCTCCAGTCTGTCACCTGCCAGGTTTGTGACCACCTGCTGAGCGACCCGGTCCAGTCCCCCTGCAGGCACCTCTTCTGCCGTGGCTGCATAGTCAAGTACAGCCGAGCATTGGGCACCCAGTGCCCAGCCTGTGCCTTGCCATGTCCGCCACCCACTGACCTGAAGGGCCCTCCCAAGGCCTTCCTGGCAGTGCTGCAGTCCTTGCCCCTAGTGTGCCCCAAAGAGGGCTGTGGCGAGTGGGTGAGGATGGACTCCTTCAGGGCCCACTGCTTGAGCCACCTCCAGCAAAGGCAGCCGGATGAGAATGATGCATTGGGCCCCGGCTCTGATAGGGATCTGGATGGATACCTGCCGGTCAACAAGGGTGGGCGCCCACGCCAGCACCTGCTCTCCCTCACTAGGCGTGCGCAGAAGCACCGACTCAAGGACCTGAAGAACCAGGTGCGCACCTTTGCCGACAAGGAGGAAGGAGGGGACATCAGGTCTGTTTGCCTGACGCTGTTCCTTCTGGCTCTGAGGGCTGGCAATGAACACAAACAAGCAGATGAGCTTGAGGCCATGATGCAAGGTAAAGTACCACTTTACCTGCTTCAGTAGTGCTTCTTTTTACTGTTAACCCTCTAATGTCTACTTTTTAGACAGTTAGACTTACCTCCTTATCTTGTAATAAACAGCATTTTCAGCTTTGGTTTGGTTTGATTTGGTTTACATAATGCCAAAGATTAAAGGCACACCAGGCAACATTTAAAGCTGGTTTCAGGTTCATTTACCAGCTTCCTAGTACTTTAATGGCTGATTACAGGCTGAATGGAGCCTCTCACTACAGCCCCTGCTGTTGCTAAGTGCAGTTACAAGCACTTGCAGTAAAAAAATGAGGGTAGGTGAAAACAAACAGAACAAAATAGTGTTTATTATCTTGTCAGTCAACATAACTCTTCCAATCATCATTCTTTGGTTTGCAAACCACATGGATTGGTGAAAATATCAATGCCGCTTGTAGGAGGTAAAAAAAAATCACTGCTTTGAGACATTAATAACACCAAACATTATTGAAGGTCTGGACCAAGTATATTATGTAAGTTGTGCCATTCATAGCTGTAGACATAATAATGCTTCATCTGGATAGGGTAAATGGGGCCACAAAAGAAATTATTATGTATTGGGGTGTTGCAGAGAAATTTAAACACAAAGCTAAACAATCACTTCATACAAAACAATAAATATGATGATTTATAAATCTGTGGAGAAAATATTTTTTAGTGTCTGCTGAATATGTGTCTGTGCTAGGAAACACCTTTTGGCGAGGTCACACAGACGCTGACATCATGTGAAATAGCATCATTCATTTTGAGCTGCATTTCTAACTGAGTTGCTGCCATATTTTTTGTCTGTGGTATTCAATAATGTAGATGGACTCCACAAACATTCATTTGTAATTTATTGTGACCATTACTTTTTTATGAAATAATTTGTGAGCTTTCATGCCATATGCTACAGAAAAAAGTGTGTGTGTATGTGTGTGTGTGCATATGCCTGTGTGTTTGGTACTTTTGTATGGAGTGATGACCGTAAAATTTAAACAGTGCTGTCACCTTCTCTCTTCCTCTGTGCCACTCTGATTCACAATAACAGCTCATGTCAAGAGCCTGTTAGGCTGAGAACAACAGCGGCCGCTCTTGTTTCTGTAAATGACACAGGCCGCAGAATCCAGTGCCCTGGGGAATTGGGCCCAGCTGGTGTCTGTTTTCATCATCTGCCAATAGATCAGTTCTGTCAGCTTCGCTGTTTCACCCCTCATCCGGTTATAACAGTAATGATCATTACAAATGTAACTCTGCTAGGACACACTCTGAACCGCCATTATCACCAGAACATTGAATAATTTACACAGATATGCATGAACTGAGAAAGAATACACACACACACACACACACACATACACGTACAGTCACAAAACATACAAAACATCCAGAATTGCTCACACAGACACACAGTCTCACAAAACTACATAATCACACACACACACACACACACACACACATACACACACACTTTCAATTGCACCTTCACACTTTTGTCACACACATTTTCACACATGCACAAAGGCACACATACACACACAAGTGTACACACTCTGATGTGTCCCACCCTCTATGCCTTCAGTTCTCACCCAGCATGGCTTCTGTCTCTTTGTCTCTGTTTACTCCCACAGGCAGGGGGTACAGTTTGCATCCCGCAGTGTGCCTTGCCATTAGGGTCAATACCTTCCTCAGCTGCAGCCAGTATCACAAGATGTACCGAACTGTCAAGGCCACCAGCGGGCGCCAGATCTTCCAGCCGCTGCACACTTTGCGCGCCGCTGAGAAAGAGCTGCTGCCAGGCTTCCACCCCTTCGAGTGGCAGCCAGCGCTGAAGGCCGTGTCCAGCAGCTGGGACGTGGGGATCCTGGACGGGCTCTCGGGCTGGATGAGCTTGGTGGAAGACGTGCCAGCGGACACCATTGCCCGGCGCTTCCGCTACGACGTGGCCCTGGTGTCAGCGCTCAAGGATCTTGAGGAGGACCTGATGGAGGGCTTGAGGGAGCACGGCCTGGATGACAGTTCGGTGACAGGCTTCAATGTCACCATCAAGGAGTCGTGTGACGGCATGGGGGACGTGAGTGAGAAACATGGCAGTGGCCCTGCGGTGCCTGAGAAGGCAGTGCGGTTCTCCTTCACCATCATGTCGGTGTCGGCTCAAGTGGAGCCTGATGATGGCGAGGGGTCCACTGCCGCCCCAGTGGTCATCTTCCACGAGATGAAGCCCAACTCTGAACTCTCCTGCAAGCCGCTGTGTCTGATGTTTGTGGACGAGTCGGATCACGAGACGCTCACAGCCATCTTGGGCCCTGTGGTGGCTGAGCGCAATGCCATGAAGGAGAGCCGCCTCATCCTGTCACTGGGCGGCCTGCCACGGTCATTCCGATTCCACTTTCGCGGCACGGGCTATGATGAGAAGATGGTGCGGGAGATGGAGGGTCTAGAGGCATCCGGCTCCACATACATCTGCACACTGTGTGACTCCACGCGTGCCGAGGCTTCACACAACATGGTGTTGCACACCATCACACGCAGCCACCAGGAAAACCTCGAGCGCTATGAACTGTGGCGTACCAACCCCTTCACTGAGTCTGCCGATGAACTGCGCGACCGTGTCAAAGGTGTCTCTGCTAAACCTTTCATGGAGACGCAGCCCACTCTAGATGCTCTGCACTGTGACATCGGCAATGCCACTGAGTTCTACAAGATCTTCCAGGACGAGATCGGCGAGATGCACGCACGTGATGCAGACTCTGCACCCAGCCGCGAGGAACGCCGCCGATGGCGTGCGGCACTCGACAAACAGCTGCGCAAAAAGCTCAAGCTGAAACCGGTAATGCGCATGAACGGCAACTATGCGCGGCGGCTGATGACGGACGAGGCGGTGGAGGTCGTGTGCGAGCTGGTGCGCTCGGAGGAGCGGCGGCAGGCACTGCGCGAGCTCATGGCGCTCTATCTGCAGATGAAACCTGTGTGGCGCTCAACCTGGCCAGCCCGCGAGTGCCCCGACCAGCTGTGCCGCTACAGCTTCAACTCGCAGCGTTTTGCAGAGCTGCTATCCACCACCTTCAAGTACCGCTACGATGGCAAGATCACCAACTACCTGCACAAGACGCTGGCGCACGTACCCGAAATCGTGGAGCGTGACGGCTCCATTGGCGCCTGGGCCAGCGAGGGTAACGAGTCAGGGAACAAGCTCTTCCGACGCTTCCGCAAGATGAATGCCCGCCAGTCCAAGAGCTTTGAGCTGGAGGATGTTCTCAAGCACCACTGGCTGTACACGTCCAAGTACTTGCAGAAGTTTATGGAGGCCCATAAGAACTCGCCAAAGGCCCTGCAGGCCACCATCAACCCAGAGGAAGTTGTGGACGATAATGACACAGTGCAAGAGGTCCCAGACTTCTGAGAGACTGAGTTAAAATGAAATATGTAGCACTTGAAGAAATATGTTAAGAAGTGAGATGTTTCAGTTACATTGTAGATTTTTATAAGTGATTTGTAAAATAATCACGTTTCTTTTGGTCTAGATATTTTTTTTATTTCAGTAATGGTTTTAATTTCAGACATTTGGACAATGCAATATGATACATTTTGCTTCTTTAAAGTGAGATATGATGACAAACTTTATAATCCATTCAGAGGTTTCAGACTATTTAATTTAACTTCCTCTGTGTCACTGTGAGGGACTTCCACGGCTCTTTCCATTTGTGTTTGTAAATGCAAAATAAATTGCTTTATGGTGAAGGTTGGATCAAAAGGGAATAGACTGCCTTTCCCCCCTCAGCTTTTAAGAGGAGGGTTTCAAGACTTTTTAATCTTTGGCTCAACATGAAATATGAGAGAGTTTATTGTATTGTAAGGTTATGACACATTCATAAATTTATACAAACGGATTATTTATGGAAACCGATGGAAATGCTGTAAGTCACTGGAAGGAAATTGTGTTAAGGGAGCCCACATTTATGATAGCTGTATTAATTTATCACTTGGGCTGAGGCAAAATGGAATCAGTGAAACTCAAATTGTCTTAGTTTTGGGAGTGCAAGGGGAAAGGATTGCTTTAGAGCTATATATCTGGCTCCTGAGGTAAAGCAATAGGCCGTGGATGACTGAAATACCCCTATATTTCTGCTCCCCAGCACAGTGCGAGAGAGTGGCAACAATTCTACCTCCATTTCAGAATAAAAGGACACATTGACCTTCTTCTAAATCACAATAAAGGAAAGCTCTGGACTATACAATTGCAACACAAGGCCCAGGGAAGCACTTAGTTTTAGGGGAAAGCTACTTCCTGAGTGGCACTGACAATGTTTCATGTGTCGACACTAGAACTGGCATCATGCCAAATCATGCTCATCTCTGAAGCTGTCTTAGCCTAAGACTTTTACCGTATGTTCACTCTCTGAGATATCATATGGTCATTGCAGTTCACATTGTGAACACAGAGATGAAGTGTTTTTGTAGATTTGCTTTTAGAAGATATTTTAGCTTTGGTTTAAATCTCAGATAATCAAGCTGTCATTATTGGAAATTGCCTGTTTTCTTGCAGTAATTGATATTATCCCTCGTGTAGGCTAATTATGACAGATTTGACATTTTACAATGTATTGTTTTTGTTTTGTTGATTTTTTTTCATATACAATGTATTGTTTTTTTTTTTGTTGATTTTTTTCAGGACTGATGGACTGAAAAATATTTTCATGCACAAAAATTAATTAGCATATTTAATTCATAACTCAGATTTACTTGAGTTATTCTGACTGAGATATTTCCTGTTTAGTTAATTGTCAATTGTCAATAGATTGTGATTACTAAATTTAATATGCACTGTTTGATTTGAACAAAAATAAAGAATTAGATACTCACACAACTTCAGCTTTGTCAAAAGCATTCCTTGGTGATGTCTGTTTGTACTTTTTTAAATATTTAATTAGTTATTGAAACAATGTATTTTACCGATTATATCATGCATTAATGCAATCTAGAATATTTTTAAATTGATGCTTCTTTATTGTATCCACATTTTTGAGACAAATAATTAACAATTAATAAATAAATACACATACAATGTCCCTTTGAGCCTAGCAGATTTATTTCACAAAATAATTGGTTGAATTATATGTCATGCAATACAAATCAAGACATTTTAAATACATTTTAAGTCTTTCCATACACAGAGGTAATGTTTTATTAAGCATTCAGCAGTACATTTGAGTGCATACACATTCAGTCAACATACTGTGTATTGAGCAACATCACAGGATATGAAGGCAAATGCTGAAACATCAGGGATTCTCTAGACAATCAGTCAAACAGCCTTCTCAGGAAGCTCTTCTTGGCGGGGGTCATGTTGAGCTTGACAGGGGCCTTCCTGTGGAGAGACTTCATGGGTACACGCTTGATGGGCATCTCCTGGCGTGGTGGTGTCCTCTCTTGGCGTACATGTCCGGCGTGATCCAGGCAGAAATATTTGCAGTTGTTCTGTGACAGTTGCAGCAGCACAGGCTCAGGTAACTCCATGCACTGTGCATGGACCCAGTGACCCCCCTCACCCCGAGAGCAGAAGATCATGGCAGGCCGCGTGAGCTCGGTTGAGTAAAAGGGCTCCCAGGTGTTCATGTCTACCTGGCAGCTGGCACAGCAGCGGATCCAGTAGCCTGTCTGTGACTCGTCCTCCTCATCGTCCTCGTTGTAAGTGTCACCCTCACCATCACTGGCCAGCATCTCAAGCTCGTGAGGATCGCGACCGAAGTAGAGCTCCTCTGAGTCCTCCAGGGGTGTAGAGTCTTCCATGTCAGTGGACTCCTGGCTGTAGCCCTGCATGATCTCCTCACCTCCTCCTCCTTCTTGCTCAAAGCTCACCTGGTACAGGTAGAATGCGTCAACGGGTGTTGGTTTTCCTTCTGTAGGAACAGCTAGGAGGGCACTACCTTTACCCAGACTGCCTCCGAACCACACCCGGCTGCTGCAGATCTCCGTGCTCCATGGAGGTGCTTCCTGGGGGTCGATACGGATCCCAGTTTCGTCCAGAACTACCAAGCAGCACTGCAACTGCTTCTGCTGGTCTGCCTGGTAGCCACCTAGGATAATGTACTCGTGCCTAGATCCCAGGCGGGTTGCTATGGCGCTGGTGATAGACAGACCATTGTCCAGGACCTCACAGGATAACTTTGGGCTTCCCAGTAGAAGCTCGACACGCAGGCGGAACAGACGGGGGGGTCGTGAGTCAGAAGCCAAGGTGTGACCGCCCAGTAGATAAACACTGTCCCCTCTGCTCAGTGCCAGGTGAAAAGACTGCCCATCAGTGAACTCAGGGAGCCAGTGGGCTGAACAGCAGCCATACCCCAGGTCGACCAGAAAAACCTGCGGAGGGCAGTCTACCACACTGTTCCATGTCTCGGTGGTCCTCTGACCTGGTGGCTGATAGGAACGCCCTCCAAACAGCACACAGGCTCTTTTGCCACGGCTGTGGACCACACTGGCTGTGTGGCCATAGCGTGCACCAGGAGGCTCCCCAACCAACTCCTTCTCTTGGCAGCAGAGGGTCAATTTGCGGTTGCAGCCTCGACCATCCACACTAAGGATGTACAGTGCCGCTGAGAGCTCATTGTTGGGGGTGCGGCCACCATGAATCACGTAGCTCTCTGGTGACCCATCTTGAGACTCCAGCCGAGCCACGGCAGGGCAACGCAAGGGGGGCAGGTAGCAGGAATTGTTAGAGAAGGAGATGGGGCGTAACTTGAACTCGCTGTTTTTTATTCGCACCCCAAAGATGCCAGTAGGGCAAGAACGCTTGGGCCAGCCCTTTTGCCCAAAAAGGATGGTGTCACCATCTAGCTGCAAAAGGGAGCAGCCAGGTTGCAGAAGTCCAGCACAGTTAACTGCAGTAAGGGGCTGAAGGGACATGGCACAGTGGAAAGCTGTGAACAAAAAAAGGAAAAATGGAGAAGAAAATGGTAACACTAATTGTAATAAATTCATCATGAATGAAAAAATGTGATGAAGGCATTTGTAAATACACGTATTAACTGTTCTGGCCGTAAATAAAACATCAGAACCAATATAGTCACCGATCTTGCTCTCTAGTGGGACCGTTAAAGCTGCACCACAATGAAGGCCTCTTTGTAGTTCTTGCATAGAATTCAATTATCAAAAGCATCCTTTCCCAGCATACAGTTCGGGAAAACGTTGCCAAGGGTTGCATGAACACTGAGGCGAACAAACGAGTTAACTACTGCGAAACTTAAACTCTTTCATTTCTATGCTAACGGGAGTTTTAAAAAGGTGCCACAGCGTTGTTTTAAGGAGTAGCTGATTATGCCCACTGTAACGTCACCAACACTGTTTTCCAACTTGTACAGAAACATTTCGGTATACTAGTGTGTTAACGCCTAATTACCTAATATCACCCCCGACCAACAACAACAGGAACAAGAAGTGAAAATACCGTAGGTTTGTCAATTTTGTTAATATCCTTTAAGATCATAATTTAACGACCCTAGGTTAACGGTAGAATTAATAAGAAATAGGTCGTATTATTAAGGGTCAGTCAGTCAGTCAACGAACAGCTAATGTTAACAACTGTAAATAAGTTAGCCGACAGTATACAGCAAAAGGCATCAATTAACGTAAAAAAATTAATTGACGTTAGCCTAAACGGCAAAATAGGGAGCCGCTGAGTGGGTGCTGCCAGTGTTCTAAATCTTTTATGCTACCACAGTCAAAAGGCAACTTCAGAAGCATTCCTCTTTTCTGTAGGCGGTCACTATAACGTTACTCAGTCTTAGTGATGCCCCATAGTCATATCCCACATTCTTACCTGCACAAAGAAAGGATCTTTACTAAAGTCGGTGCTCTTGGATAGTCTACTTGCAAGAGTGCAGAGAACAATGCAGTACACTGTACCCTGGGAGTTGGTATACTTGTTTGTGCAGCTTGGTCGATTCAGATGAGGGTTTCCCATGTTGTTGAGGTTAACTGTCTGTGACTTCTGTCTGGCAGGTGTTCGAACAACCTTACCCTGAACAACACCAACAAACGTTTAGCCTCAAAAGCATTTGGCATTACCCTTCTCTGTAGTCCAACAGTTGCTATTATTTCATCACTATTTATTCTCGGGGTCACTCGGCAGTAGTTTAAATTAAACATTAGACAACATAAAAGCATCCTTTGGGGAAAAGACAATTACTTGCTGGAGGCAAAGAGCTAATAACCTTCAAATTAAGATGAGCCTACCTCTAATCCTTTTTGTTAATTGCTGAACTGTGACTTGGTTGGTAGCTTAGTGCCCTATGCTTATAAAAACGTGTTAACAGATAATCACTTTACTAGCACTAGCCAGATGTCTTGAATTTATAATTACTCCATTGTTCCATTTAACACAGGTCTAATAATATAATGTGTAATAGGCTGATAATAATAACAATCACAATAATATCCAGCAATGTTGAAATAACATTGACCAATTTAAATGTATATCTTCAAGAAAACTGCTTTGGTGCCCTGGATACAGTTTACAATTTAGGATACAGGATACAATTTAGCAGTATAAATCTCATTTTCAGCCTGGGCTAAGGTAGAAAGGTGTGGTCTGATCGTGCCTGTGATGGATGTCACTGCTCTCCGCTTAAATTGTTACAGGGATGAAGAGCACTTAATTCTCTCTCTCTCTCTCTCTCTCTCACTCTCTGTGTGTGTGTGTGTAGAGCTGTGTGTACTGTACTGGTTATTCTTCCTATCACCCCTTAATACACATGCTTGCACCCTTCAAAGAGTTGTCATCAATATAGTTACATTGTGATTTCCATCCCCAATACATTATTTCCACAGGCTCCTTTGAATGCTCATGTCAGTGTTGTACTTGTGGTGCATTCTAACTTATTAGGTGTTGCTATCTGTAGGTTAGGGTGGGTCAAAGAAAGATAGTAAGAAAGAAAGAAAAGCACATCACTTTCCCTGCTATACAAATAAAGACAACAGTCTCTCCTTTTCTCTCATAAACACACACACACACACACACACACACACACATACACACACATACACACACCGTACTTTGTGGAGCAGCTGTTTGGAGTTCATTAGCATAATGTTGTGTTCGAAAAAGGCTGGAATCGTGCTGCTCCACACGAACAACAGGCTGAGAAAAACACTAGCAGTCTGTCTGCACCTGTGGAAGGAGTTAGAGTGGTGGTGGGGGTGGTGGTAATGGTTGGGGAGGTGCTCCTCCTACACACACACACACACACACACACACAGACAGTGCCTCTGCCCAGCCTTTGCAGTCAAAATGTAAAACAGGATCTTGTATCATTCCAGCGCACTGCAGGGCTGTTCTTATGATGCTTTTGCACATTCTGTCTTCAGCTGTGTGTTGTGCACCCGACAAAAACAATCTGGCTTCATCCCTGGTGGCAACACAGGAGCAAAGCTAGGCCCCGACAGAGTTAGTTTTTTCTCTCCTAACAGGCTACTTCACTCAGTGATGGTATAATATAGATTGAGAGGTGTTTTTCCATGTCATGTCTGCATGTATGTTTGTGTCTGTACATGCCTGTCTATTGGGGGGGGGGGGTCGCTGAGTTAATACAGGAGCTGGGTAGAAAGAGTGTGTGTTTGGTCCTAGGGTGTAGTAGGTGAATGGAAAGTGTGCATGTGTTTCCCTGTGTTAGCAAGGTAATCGGGTACAAGCGCTGAGCAACAGGAGCTGTGCCAGGCAGAGGGGCCCAAGGCCATGGGGGGGGGGGGGGCTGGTGTGAGGCGTAATTGATCGAGGCACGTAATTAGAGCCGGGGCCAGCACCTGTTTCTGTGCTGCTTTCTAATGCAGCAGCAGCAGCAGCAGCGGCGGTAGCAGCAGTGACAGTGCCACTACTACCTGATGACGCCCCCAAGGACTCAGCTAACGGATGAGGCTTGTGACAGCACTGATGGGGGCCTTGGCTGTTCAACTCCACCCTCCTCCCAGATACACACACATCTCTTTTCTTTTGCACACACACACACACACACACACAAGCTAACACACACTGCTAACACTCCTAAATGTCAGAGAGCTGCCATACATTGTGGCCAGTCACCATAATTGCGCTGGAGTCCCTTGCAAGCATAACTTCAGCTCTAATTCAAATATAATGTGGCTGCGATATGGTAGTGTTATGAAAGGGGACCCATCTGCTTATCATCCTCAGTCATTTGTTAACTTAACTGACCATCACTCACTCTCTTTCTCTCTCTCTCTCTCTCTCTCGCTCTCTTTCTCACACACACACACACTTTCTCTCTTTTTCTCTACTCACTTTCTCTGTTCCTTTTTGCCCATCTATAGTCAGGATTCCTGACTACTCTACTTATCAGTGTCCTCAATCTTGTTTCAGTTTCCACCCCTCTTTTCCCTCCTCAGTCAGTCTGTCAAACACCCCCATTCCTTTTTCAGGTCACACCTTCAGCAGAAAGAGGGATGCGAGGAGCAGCGCCCCCCACAGGCAACGACGAGCAGAACGAGCAGGCAGTGGTTGCTGCGCTGGATCTCATCTGCAGCTCGACTGAGCAGACCTGCTCTCAGTTTCTGGCCTCATTCACACAGCTAAACCCAGGTTAGTCTCTCGCATTGCACACCAGCCTGTGTATCACCTGCTACTGCTGAAGGCTTTTAAAAACACATGGTTCAGTGTCTGACCTGGATTAGGGTTAGGGTTAGGGAAAGGAAACCACTCAGTGGAGGTGCCCAGTGGCAACAAAAGGGTTAGATAGTTACTGTACCTTGATATTCTAAGTGAATTTAGTTAGTTTTGACATCTTCCTATTATTAGGGTGAAGTAAAGTTGACTGGTATTTAGCAGATTATTCTAGCCAAAGCTACATAGACCTGCAGTATGAGGTTTGGGAATTAAATCGAGTTTTCCAATTGTCAGTCAAGGGAGGACTATCTGTTCCTGGCCTCATTCACACAGCTAAACCCTGGTTAGTGTCTTGCAGAGCACAAAAGCCTACATTTGAGCTGGTGCTGCGTGGTGCCAACAGCACCATATCGAAGGGTTCAGCCAGCTATCTAAAACAGATGGTTTAGTGACAGACCTGAATTAGTTAACTCAAGGTGCCCAGTGGCTTTATTTTATGTATTCGAATTTTAGCATTAAAACGGTTTTCACTACTGTTCACTACTAATTACAAATGTGCTCCTACAGAGACCCTGAGGTCACGGAACACTTACAGAGATGACCCGAGAGACGGCCAGGGTGGAGATGGGGACACCAGTTGGCGAGGACATGAGGATCCGTCTGACCCGCCTGAGGTCAGTGGTTCTTAGATCTTTCTCCTGCTCGCCCTTTAGGGCCTCAGAGAGGCTGACTCATGCCTAGAGCCGCACTTGTCTTTGTCTGTCAGTCAACCTTAAATGCCAGCCTCTATCCTTAGCTGTCCTGATGGTTAATTTTAGCCTCTCCTGTCGTACTGCACAGCACGGCTCATCAGAGAAAGATGCAGAGGGTGAGCAAAAGGCCCTTTACACCTGAATATATACAGTGTAACTGTAGGTGTGCTGAAAGGCCCGATATATTTCAACTCATCTAAATGTTCTGTATATAGTGTGGGTGTGAGCCAGGAGACAACAGTGCTGGCTTTTATTATGGACAGTAAATGCATTCCTCTTTCTCCTCTCTCTTTTTTGTTCGTGCCAGGAAGCTTCCCTTCTTTCAACAGAGCAACAGCAACTGCGGAAACAGCACTGAAGACTTTCTGTTAGTCAGAGCTGAAGAACAGAACAGTCTGTGCACTCTCCTCCCCTCCATCCCACAGTCTATAAAGCACACTATCAGCTTGACTTCAATGTTTTTCTTTCCCCTTTTCCTCCTTTCCTCATCTCTTCCTTCTGCATATGCTTGTTTTTTTCTTAGAGATACGAGTGTTTGAGTGTTTTTTTTTTTAAAAACTGCACCTGAGCTGCAGGTCTTAGGTGCGTGTGGAGTTTTTGCATGTTCGTGAGCGGCGCGCATGCTTGGCTCGTTTCGTCTCGTCTGCGTTGCTCAGCCAAGTATTGGTTTCTGCGCGGTTTTGATTAGGAGGCCCGGGGGCTGTCGATACTGTACATCTGCCAAGCGCGCAGTGGAGCTGATGCTGTCGGATAACGCCTCATATTTACCTTTTAGTCCAAAAGGATCGGGCGGAAAGAAAGAGAAAAAAAGAGAGAGAGAAAAAATAGAAAAAAAAAAATAATGCAATTTAGTGTAGACGGCGCCTTGGCTGTTAGAGCAGCCATGTGAAAGCTCTGAGCTCAGTCTCAATCAGATCTATGGCTGTCTCTGCAAGGCAGATATCAGGTAATGGCCCAGATCTGCAGGCAGATAGTTCTTCCGTGGATAAAGACTTTTGTACCAAACAAAAACAGCGGGCCATCAATCAGATCAGCCAAACACTAGCAGGGTTAAAGTTTGAGCATTGTCAGGGTTGCGGAGGCATCATGGTTGGATGCTAGGGTTTTTTTTTGCCCTTGGGGAAGGCTGGCCAACAAGGCCCACATTCCCATCTAAAGCCCACAGTTGAAGTGGGCTTTGTCTTCTGTTGCATTATTGTGGGCAAACACAATTCATTTGTCCTAAAACTTTACTCACATGTGAGAGGTGTGCTGTACCTGTCTTCTCACATGTAGCACGGCTCACAATTTCTTTCTC
This sequence comes from Limnothrissa miodon, assembly GCA_017657215.1. Taxonomy (NCBI): domain Eukaryota; kingdom Metazoa; phylum Chordata; class Actinopteri; order Clupeiformes; family Clupeidae; genus Limnothrissa; species Limnothrissa miodon. The sequence continues at coordinate 292,868 of JAGFZM010000057.1, read as the reverse complement.
TCCCACTGCAGATGACTTACCACCTGAACAAAGTAGCCTTGAGGGTGGATGTCAAGGAAGGTGACTTACAAGGTACTGCCTTCTCTGTGCTTTCTTTTCTTCTCTTTCTCTCCCGTCTCTCTCTTTTTCCCAATAGCATTCATTCATCCTCAGTCACTCTCCCTTTTATTCCAAATAGGGGGCCGTTTATACAGTGGTATGTCAGGACAAGGCTCATATAAGGCCACGCATCATTTCAAGTAATTCAGGAGAAGACAACTTTATACAGCTTACACAAATCTCTGCTCGTTTTCAGAGGCACAAAGAACCGGCTTCTGTGGAGAATTAATCTGCAAAGCTGCCCCCCTCTTCCCTCAGCAACGGCCCGCCGTAAAATATTTAAAAGCCAAGATAAAGCAAAGTTTTAATAAATATTCTCTTCACGGGCGTATGTAAGGCATTTAAGGAGTTCACCTTACATTTAATAGGGTTTAGTGAATACCATGTGCCTGCCATTTGTGTAATTAGGACTGTCATTCCACTTGATTTAAATATATTACCATTCATTAAGCGGATTCGATGAATGCAAATTGCTGCTGTGGCTGCCCCCTCATCAGAGACGCAGGCGCTGGCTGCTGCTGAGCCTGCTGCTGCATGCAATAAGGGAGTCTGTTTTAAGGGTGAGGGGGGTTAACTAGTTTAACGACCAGTCACCAGCTCACCCATTATACATATGGTTTTGATAACGCAACTGTTATCCGTTTCTTTTTCTTTTCTTTTTTTTTCTGACATCAAAATACAAGGGATGGATTTATGTGTGTATGTGCATTCGCATAGTGTGTGGACATTTTTATATGCGTCTGTTAATGTGTGTGTGTGTGTCTGTGTATGTGCAGGTCAGTGAGCACATGTGAAGGAGAGAAAGTCAGGCAGGTGTGTGTGTGTGTGTGCATGTGGAATTGTGGTGGGTTTTCAACGGCTGATTGGTGCCAAGCGATGTGAAAAAAAGCTTCCCAGCCCCTTTGATGCTGCCTCCCAGGTGTCAGTCAAAGCTGCTGACTAACAGAGGCTGGGGCCCTGAACTTCACCTGCATTAGCATGGCTAATTTTTCCTCTTATCTGCAGAGGTGTCAGGAGGAAGACAAAGCAATGAGCTGAGCAACGAACACCACATCCATCCTGCTCTTTTCTATTCATCTGTCTATCTTTCCATGTTCTTTTAGCCATATATCTAAACGACAATACATAATGTCCAAATTCCTTCCATTCATCCTTTCACCCATCTTTTTATCACTCTTTCCATTAGTCTGTGTTTATCCATTTAGCCTATCTATCCTACCTATCTATCTACTGTATCTATCTATCTATCTCTCTATCTATTCTATCTATTTTAATTTTATCTACCTGTCTGATATGTGAAAAAGTAGCTGCTATGGTTGTATCTATAAATGTAATTAATGGGTTTATGTTATTATAATCTACATGCACTAATACTACATTTTAATACTATGTCACTAAATAATTACATTATTTATGTCTGATTCATTGCATCTTAGTTTGTGAGTTAGAGGAATTCTCATAATCGACTATTCATAATATTTTTCAACAATAATTTATTATTTGCTAAAGCATAACGTCACATGCCCTTATTTAGAGCCATGGGCTATCTACATGGTTTTGCTCCCACTTATCACCTCCACATGCATGCGTACAAGGGGACTGTAATTTCTCATATAGCTTTACTAAGGAATTCCATTTTGTTGTCAATTTTATTTTTTACAGGGCATTATGACAAGTGATTGCAATGCATCAGCGCCTAGGTTACTAACCACTTTGACAAAATAGGCTACAATGTAGTAATCAGGCTAATGCCGCCTAGTGTTTACGGTCAATTTCATTTATCCCCAGTAACTGTCAGCAAACTACGCATAAGCTTAGGTTTGCTCTGATTAGAATATGCAATGTCCAATCAGTCAACAGAGAGAGGGCTAAAAATGGGACGGGACAGTAACGGGAAAGTGGCTGATGCATCAGGTTAACAGTGTGAATCTTTAAGGAATAAAGAATAACCGCATTTAGAAAAATGGCAAAAGAGAAATAAACACAGCCTCATGACTTCAATTATTCATACCCACCCTAATTGTATCCTGTGATGCCATTTTTCAGAGTGTTAGTCTCTGCTTGTTCGCACACTGATCTTTATCTGCCTCAAGAACTTTCATGGGTACTTGAAATGCTGGAGTTTATTGTTAGATTGGTGCTGTCAGGATGAACTCAACAAATTAGAATCTACAGTGTTTTGTTATTGTTTTAGCTGCAGTCTGTTTTTTCAGAGGCAGGATTCTTTTCTGCCTTCAGGGTCTGTCTGTCTGTCTGTCTGTCCATCCATCAATGTATTCATCTATCATCTATGCATGCTTCTGTCTAAGATTGCTGACAGGCGTATTTCAGTCCACCTTGAAGCAAGGCTTTCACATGCATGTGGGCATTTGTAACTTGAGCATCTGTGTGTGTGTGTGTGTGTGTGTGTGCAATGTGTGTGTGTGTTCGTGGAGGCATAGGGTTGGGCATGCTGGCTGTTGTGGAGGTCGCCGGGGGTTGTTAGCGGCTGCTCTCCGACTCCTCGTGCACTTGCCCAGGCCTAATACGTTGTGATTAGGACAGGCGTGTCTGAACGCCCAGGGAAGCCGCAGGGGTGACCTCCGTGCTCATTAGCATGCGCCGTGGTGCCCGGCCTGCTTCACTCTGTCCCAGTCTTGGTTGTGCCCGGGACCAGCATTAATGACCTTTATAGTAAGAGAGAGACCGAGAAACACAAGGCGCCCTCTGCCACTGCTGCTGCCGTCTCCAAAGTGGGATTTCTGGGATCTGCCAAGGGGGAATACTCGCTCATGATGGATCAGCATCATCCTCCTTTGCTGCCAAGAAACCTTGCTGAGTGTATGTGGGGGTGGCAGTTAGCAAGTAAGCAGAGAGGAGGATAGATTCTTTGGGTAGCTCTCTGTGTGTGTGTGTTTGCTTGTGTGGGTGTGTGTTGTGTTAGTTCTACCACTCTTGTGCCATATCATTTACTCTGACTCTTATGTGCAGCTCCCCACAGCACCCACCCCCCTACCCCCCATCCACCCCCGTGTGACAGGAGCCATGTCATGCCAAGGTGCCGCTAGCCACTTCCTGGTGGTGTGAAAAAGAAAGCCTACACCTCCCAGAAGCATGCTTGCCCTCATCCCAGCCCTCGCTGCCTAAGCCAACGCACACTTGTGACCTGACAGCCGCTGTCATGGCTCCAGTCTTGTTTGGCTCCTGGCCGTTTTAGGCACATCTGTTCAGTTTGTTGATGTTTCCTCAAGGCCCTGAGTTAGTTTGACAGGGAGGCTGATGCCTGGTCCTAATGTTTATGACTGCATTCATTTTCACAGCGATCAATCTCATCCGGCCTGCGACTGCCTCCTCTGTGCTTTGCAAGTTTTAGACCAGCATAAATAGACGCCTTGATCTACTTTTGAAGTTTTCCTGATGTAATTGCTGAGGATAAACAGAATGGGAAGATGTAGTTTCATGTCAGGAGGAATTCACTTGTGCTCAAGACTATGTGCCAACCAATGTTTCGACGCACAACTGAACAGCAAGGGTGTACAGAAGCTTAGTCTCCTCCCTCATCCTTACACATTGGTTTGTGCTTAGAGTTAGGGGTGGTATATCAAATAACCAGTGCTGTGTCTGCACCCATACGACAACATACACATATCATTGGGCAAATAGATATAAAACGTGAGTGTCTTACTTCCTCATTTAAGCCATTTGGTTACACTATGTTCAGTGTGAAAATCCCCTGAAATTTATTAGAGGCACTGGAGCCCTGATTTGGAGCCCTGATTTGCTTGGACATAATGACTTGCTATAGCGTAGTTCATGTTTCGGTTGCAGATGGCAGCTATATGCAATGCATTTTAGTGTCATGTATAAGTGTTCCTGTGATTTGAGACTTTAATTTACATTCATGATTTTTGTTTTTTTGGAGGAAAGGGATTTCAGAAAAAGCTAATGTTAATAAGCCAAAGGGTAAAAGGATAGCCTTTATCTATCTACTTGGTAGAGCAACAGTGCTATAATTTGGAAGGACTCACTGGTAGTTTGATTGGAAGTAACCTCACTAGACAGATGGTTGGCTTACAGTCCTTGCCTAGATTGCCAACCGCCATAATAAGGCAAATGGCTGTTTCAATGAATATGAAAGATTAAAGCTGAAGTATAAAACATTGTGTTCCTGGTGCTCGTCTGGTAGTGTCTGATAGAGTAAGGTGCAAAAAACGGCAAGATCATGGATTCAATCCCCAGGGAACATGCATAAACAACTCATGCAAATGTATATGTGTGCTTCGTGTGTGTGTACTGAACATGCCAGAAGAGACACCAGGAGGAAGTGACTCACAGTAAAGCATGTATTGCTCATTGCTTATTTCCTCAAAAGTTGAAATTTGTTTCGTCGCATTTGAAGTAGCCTGTGGTTATTTTGCCTGTAATTGCAACAAGTTACTGGATTTCATCACTCTTGGTCTGTGCTAGTGTCGCAGTAGATGTGTCTGTGGAGCTTTTTGTAACAGTTTTTGCACAACATAAATAACTGAATCGAGTTGAATATATTTGCTGTAAGAGTTGCTCAAAAAACTTAAATGAATTCATGTAAAAGATGTGAAAACATTTTGGGCAATGTTAAAATGGTGACACTTTTGTCTTTTTTTGCTGTGAGGTCCGGTATTCAGCATATATGTAGGAACACGATTGTCCTCCCCCCCCCCCCAGGGTGCAGTCTGGCTCCGGGAGTGGTGGCGGAGGAGGGCCTGTCTGCGCATGCCCCCCTCATCATCCATTCCACCCAGCTGGACTTGTCGTCTGCGGAGAAGGCAAAACACTCGGCCAACTTGCAATCCCGAGAACATGGGACACAGTCCACCGGCGAGCCATCGGAAGAGCACGTGATACACTCCACAGACTCGGCTCCAGTGGAGCACACAACGCATCCCGCCTGCAGTGACATGAACATACAGGTGTGGACACATAGCAAGTCAAGCACTACGCTATCACTTACTGTAACGCTATACTTACACTATTGTGGGATTACTAAGAAACACATGTAGTTTACTGGGGGCTGAATTATTTACAATAAGCAGCCATTTTAGTAGTATAATAGCATCTGTTAGCAAAAGAAAGGAGGTTTGTCGAAAAACAACATGCTTACTCCCTAGAAGGCTTGGCGACGCCAACAACAGAGCAGTTAGAAAGCCTGTGAAAAGTGTCTTTTGATGTGTTTTTTAAAAACATGAAGGCACAGTATGTGAGTGTCCATCTGTACACACTCTAGCAGACTGTTTCTCCTGCAGGTGGACTGGGAAGAAATGCAGCCTTTTCACCTCGATGAAGACTTTGATTACGACCATGTGGTGCTGACCCAGTACCAAACACATTCACAAAAGCCCAAAGCCAACTGATTTGTTTGTGTGTGTGTGTGTGTGTGTGTGTGTGTGTGTGTGTGTGATGGAGTGAGTGTTTGCATCTGTCTATGTATTTGTTTATGTCAAGGTTATGGTGTACTGAATTGGCCAGAAATTAAAGAGCAAAACTGGCAACCTGAAGTGCGTCTTGTGCATGATTAATTCAGATTGTTTCTACTGAGAAATTATATGCTTTGTCTTTGTCTCTTTGTCTATTCTCATTGTGTTATTTTTATTAGTCGTCTAAGCCTTGCCAGCCCTTATGTGGCCAAGGCCCCATTGGCTTATTTTTAGTGTGTGTTATTACCGTCTTAGATCTCACTCAAATCTGGCGTCAGCAGGCGGTTGGCAGTTGGTGATGGGGCTTCGAATGGCACTAATGACCCAGGTTGCCTCTCGCTGTCCTCTGATCATAGTGTGTCTGGGGATGGGGTGATCCAGTGACGAGCGGCGAATCAAAGGAGTGCAGAAGTCAAACAGCCGTGGCCACACTGTCCCCGAGGTCCCGACAGCAGGAGGGCGAGTGTGGTGCTTCAGGGCCCCCTGCGTGCCACATCCCTGCCGCGCAAACACTCGGGCATAAGTCATTAATTTTGTGTCATTACAAGCTCCTTTTTTTAGTGGTGTTTTATTCGCCGGGAACAAAAGAGGCTTGCTAAAATAGGGGAAACTGTTACAGCGGGCTTCCTTTGTGCACGTGTGCATGCTTCATGCACGCTGAAAATGCTGTCGTTTTTGTCCGTTTTTTTTTCTGAAGAATTTGACATTTAAAAATGTTTCCCTTGCATCCTAACCAATGTATGGTATGGGAGACTGTGAACATGAATGTCTATATGTGAGGGCCCCGGTCTCTGCCCTAGTTAGAAAAGAGCATCTGCCAAACTCAGGTGGGAATCAGCCTGTGTGTGTGTGTGTGTGTGTGTGTGTGCATGAAAAAGTCAAATGCATGGCATGCAGATTTTTTGATAAACACACACACACACACACACTAACACTTAACATTTTGTGAGCTTTTGGAAGATAATGTGTATAGTTTGGTGTAAGTATGAGTGAAACTGTTTTTGTAGGGATTTTTCTAGGGAACGGGAATAGCTGGTCAGTGAAGCCTGTTGATGTGTGTATTTCTTGCTGCAAGTGCAAGATCGTGAACCCTAAGTGGGTCCTCCATCTGAAGTCTGCCTGTCACCCCCTCCCCACACCCCCCTATTTAATTGGTAGGTGGGCAGCAAAGAGCTGGCTGAAAAAAGGACAAGACCTTTTTCGTACCAACCAAGACTTGTCAGAGCTTTCCAGGAAAGGTAAAGACGGAGAAAATGGCAGGCAGGGTGGCGATTGTGCTGCGATTGTTCCCTAACTGGTCTGTTCTGAATCTTTTGAAGCCTCTTTTTCTCGTTTCAAAGTGTACAATTTTCCCACATCTACTGGTTTGAATGGCTGATCTAGCCTTTGTGAAAGCACAGATTCCTTGAACCCTTTTGACACAGAAGACTTTAGCGTAAGAATGTTCAGAATCCCTGATTGTCTCTGTCTTAGACCATAGCAGTAGTATAGTAAAGAAGGATGAGAGCGTGGAAGCGTAGATGCTGGGATTAAACTAGAACACCTTTTTAGAGGTTTCTGCTTTCAGTATTGAAATGGATGTATGAGCCAGTACGTAAACATGAACAGGTGTGTGTGTGTGTATAACGGTTGTGGGGGTATTGGGGGTAACCCCCCTTATCTAGGTGCCCTTCTCCCCCAGGTGGGGTTCCCAGGGTAACTGTTGCTCAGCTGCTTTGGGGTTAGACCACAACTCTGCAGCTCCAGAGGGGCTTGATTGGGAGAGGAAGATAAGGAGGGCAACCCCGCCCCTCCCACGCATTGCATCGCATCCCACTGCGCCGCGCCACACCACCCCACCCCACACCGCACTGCCAGGTGCCGTTTGTTTTGTTTGTTTGTGGGACGCGAACAGTTAGCCCCTTTGGCAGGTGAGCCAGACGGTCAGGCGGCACGAAGTAGAGCCTTTGTACTCTACCCTGACTGCTAACCCTGACTGCTGCAGAGCACACTGCAGTAGCAGCACAGCTGATGGGGGGCCCTTTTAAAGGGATAGTTCTGTATTGTTATTATAGTCCAGTATTTTCTCTGCTCTTTGTGCTATGGTAGTATTCCTATATGAATGTGGCTTTCTGCAAACAACACTGTTTCAGGCAGTCAACAGCATTGCTGCAAGAGTGCTGAAGAGAACATTGCTTTGGAGCTCAACTCTTTAATTAAAGGTGTCAAGAAGTGTTCCTGTAATGTAGCTGTGGAAAGACAATGCAAGTCTTATTTGAGGGGTTTCATCTGAGGTCTCCATCCCTTTTTAAAGCTGTCGCAATTCCATTTTAGTGTTTATACACTGGTGATGACACAAAAAAGCATACCAATAATTATTGTTTGTAAGAAATAATCTTCGAAAATGACATATCTTTTCATAGGATACTGCATAGCCACATTCATTTGTTTTAACCTGCATTATTCTGTTGTAGGTGTATTCTTAACCTGTAGGGGGCACTGTTGTTTTGTTCCTGGGTCTGTCCACCAGTCCCTAAGCTCTGTTCTATCTGTGTGCAGAGAGTGGGCAAGAGATTCTCTCTCACAGCATGCTCTTGAGCATCACAGAAAATACACACACAGCTAGACACACACACACACACACACACACACACACACACACACCTAGAAGTGCAAACAACAAGACCACAAAAACTTAGGGATTACTCAGAAACAGCATGAAACACAGACAGAAAGCGTGTTTACTACTTGATGTTGTGCACAAGTGTTTCGAGTATATGTATGTGGAGGGGTTGAGAGCATTGTGTGTGTATGTGGGAATTGTTGAGGGGAGAGTGGGGAACACTTCTAACTGAAGGGGTTTGTGTTTTACACAGATGTCACTTAAATCCCTGCATTTTACCCATACAGACTGTTGTATGTACATATGGACTTCATATATCTGGTAAGCTAGTCTCCCAAGCAGTGCTATGCCGCATTTGTAATCCCTCTTGAGCTCTGATATAAGGCAGGGATGAATGCATGGGGTTTTGCACAGATGATGGGTGACAACACACTCTTTTGGAGAGGGCTGGTGCTGATTCTATTCTGTATACCTGTGATGATTTATAGCTAATGCCTTAATGCTTAGACTGCTTAGACGCTGACGTGAATGTGTGTGTGCGCATGCAAACGTGAGTGCGCTTAAGGCATCTAATGTCTGGTTGCTGCTCTTCCTTTGTATAAGTTTTTGCACATATGCTTTGTAATCTTTGATAGGTCACATAGGTTCAATAGTAATGCCAAAACTGTTGTACTTTTCAGTGCACAGAAACCATCTTATCTTTTTTGTAAAATGAGTGGGTCCATCTTGTCCCTCTTTTCTATGGAGAGCTGCAGTGAGAGCAGACTCGTTTAGAGATGTGGCCACCTACACTCAACCTGCTCCCCTTTTCTGTAGAAAATTGCTGTGATTTTCAAGTAGTCAGCCAAAGAAATGTTGTTTCTTTTAATATTTCTGCTCTGGTCCCTTCATCAGTGGAGAGGAGAGGACAATACAAAAGGGAGAGGTTAAAAAAGAATGTGGTAGCAGGAAAGGGAAGAGAAATCTCATGGAAGTAGAGAGACTCTGGAGAGCTGCATTGGAAGTCCTAAGAAGTCCTCACACCCTCTGTATGGTGAGCTTTCAACAGAGCTGTTTAAAAGTTATACAACTTTTTTATACCTGTATACTCTTTCTGAGTGTTGACTCCATTACCAGGTGATGAGTGATATCAAAGAAGTTGCTTTAGACAAAAGTGTAAAACTCAAAAACACCACACCTGACACGGCACCTTTCTCTAGAAATTGAGGCTGTCTGGAAACTGTGAGGAACACTGTCTGTTAATGGACAAGAGTGCCGTGCAGTGAAAGCCATCTCAGAAAAGGTGGCTGAATACGACAGACTCAAGGTTGACACCTTGGCACCGTGGCAAAACAGTTATCAAAACAAAGATGCAATGGCCAAACTTTTCTCCCTCCCTCCCCCCTTTTCCTTCTTTTCTCTTTCTTCTTGTCTTCAAACAAATGTGCATTATTCCACTAATGACCCTTTAGTCTCGGACCTTGATGAATTCCACCTGGAGGGCGGATTAGCAAGGACGGAGGGAGGCTGGCATGAGTGTGAGGGTGGCGGGTGGAGTGGAGTGAAGTTGAGTGGAGTGGGGGATTTATTAAGGAGGCGCCTAACAGCCGTCATTTGATCATTTCTGCGGCCTATTCCCTCCGCATTTACATCCCCGCTGTCCGGCCGCTAAGGTTGCACAGATTTACAGGGCTCCCGGAATGATCCGGCAATAAAAGAGTATGATAATAAAGCATCATGCTGCAGAGATGAAGAGAGGAAGACATCATGAGGAGGGTAGAATGAATGCAAGCGAGAGAGAGAGAGAGAGAGCGAGTGGGTGGAGGGAGGGGGGGAGGGAGGGAGGGAAACAGGGCTGAGCATCTCTAAAGCACTGTTTATGTAAATTCCTTCTCATCTCCCCTCAGGGCCCTACAGTCACCTTGCCAAAGCCCAGAGAGGCATAGCCTCGCCCAGCCAGTCCCCTGGCAGCGCTCCCTGCTCTGGATGAGAGAGGATTTATGGCTGGATCAGCCGGCTTCAGGCAGGGGACGAGACCAGAGGGAAGGGGTGGGGATGGTGGAAGTGGAGAGGGGTGCGGTTTGGGGATGTGGGGTGTGAGGACCTCGACGTGCATCTTGGGCCAACTCTACCAGAAGAGGGTCCTGGCCTCTGCCTGAAATTCGGCTGCCCCCCTAATCTTTTAGGCCCGAATGTTGACACAGAGTGCTGATGACAGATGGATGTGTGTGTGTTTCCGTTGGATGCATTGGACGTGATGCTTGCAGTGTGGCTATACATATGCATGACAGGAAGTATCAGTCATTGTCCTCAAAATTGAGATGTCACGTGTATATATCAGCATGAAGATACGATTTAAGAGTGAGAGGTATGGTGGTCGTGGGAGTGGGGTGGGGTCTTGTTCAATTTACACAATCTTGTTTTTGTTATTACAACGTCAAAGATGTTGAGCTCAGGTCAAGTAATACAAGACAGGATCAGGAAGTCAGACTAGTTGACATAAGAGTATGTCGAGAATCCAATTACCCTCAGTGTTATTACAGAACCATCATTAGGACGGAGACCACAGAGGCCTTTGGCGTGATGTGCCAGATTTGGCTTGTAAAAAAAAAAAAAGTGCCCTCGAAGAAAAATGATTGAGCTCGACATTTAATGAAGTTTGGCTTTATAGCAGAGTGCCTTGGACCCTTTATGCCAAAGTCGAGTAATAGCGAGTGGGAACTGTAAAACAGTGGTGAAATATCTCCCAACATTGTTTACATTCAAATCAGGAGCAGGAGGCCCTTCGCTGTTCAACACGCTGTGTTCGAGGTTGATTTAAGCCAGCAGGGATCAAGCTGAGAAAGCCTGTGTCTGCATCTGAAGCAGAGGCTGTCTGTGTGTACGTGAGAGACAGCGTGAGTGTTGTGTCTGTGCGAGGGTGGGGGCGGAGTGTGTGTGTGTGTGTGTGTGTGTGTGTGAGTGCATGCTCACCTAGTCAGCAAGAAGCACACTCCACCGTTGGAACTTCGGTGGGGTCTGAGGTCTTTGCTATGCTTTTTTGTGCTGGATGGCTTGCCAGGCCTTGGCTTGTCACTGAAAATCAAGGGTGGGTTACCCTAGAAAGAGACTGCTCTGCCCCTAAGCAATCAACACATTTAAAGAAAAAATATATAAAAACCTCCCTGTCTCCTTCCTGCCTTTTCTTCTTCCCTCCCCTCTGATTTTTTCTCTGAGTGGATGTTTGAGAACACAAACAAGATGAATGCGAAGCATTGCCTGCCGCTCCTTTAATAAGGCTCCCCTGAGATGCACCCCTGTGACTTTAACCACAGAGCTGTTTGTTTGTAAGTGTGTTTGTTTGTCTATGTGTGTGTGTGTGTGTGTGTTCGTATAGTGTGTGTGTGTGTGTATTTTTGTAAGTCTGTGTTTGTGCAGACACATAGAGAGACACACACACACACACACATATACACACACACACACACACAGACTCTGAATAAGAGCAAGAGGGAACGCCACACAGTTCTTGCATGGCCCACGTCCAGAGAGAGACACATTGTATTTTTTACCACTTTGTTTTTTCCTTGAGGCTCTGCATCTGATGAATAAGCTATTCATTGCTTGGTCCACCAGAGACCACAACAAGCCTAAACTAGCCAGAGCCAGTACTTAGGGGTGGGCAATATAGACGATATATATCGTATGCAATATGCATTTGGCCAACGATAGAGATTTCGGGTCATATCGGCATACCGTGATAGGCTCATTGCGTCTCCACAAATGGCGTCTCCAAAAATGTTGACCTGTAGCTTCACCTTATTCATAGCACCTTTTCATTCTTACAACGAAACTGTGTAAGAGCCTATAAATTGAACAGCTACTGCCTGACACAAATGCAGCTTACCAGTTTACCTCTTTGTGAATTTGAGAGTCCAATATAAACACCTCCGAACGATGACTAAACAACTGTTGTACATATTGACTTTATGCTATGGTAACCATTAAGAAACTGTTATGCTGTAAGTTACATACCAAAGTATACCGTGATATATAGCATCTACCATCTATGGTTCAAAATATATCGCAATATAAATTTTAGACTATATCGCCCACCCCTACCAGTACTGTATAATCTCTGCAAGCTCTTCACAATCACAGGTGTTTATGCTTACACTCAATAGATGGGGTCTAGAAACTAGAGGGTGTGGGGAGAGGGGTGGGGACAGAGATCTGGTAGACAGACTAGACTAGAAGAAATCTTTTTGTAAACAGACTTGAAAAGGTCATCCTGAAGTATTTATGAATGTTTTTGGTGGTGCAGCATCATGGTGCATATCATCAACCAAGAAGGAACCTCCCTAGATGTGTGTGTGTGTGTGTGTGTGTGTTTACAGTATGTGTGTATATATGTATGCATTTGTTGGTATTGCATACTGGAAATTAGTCAGGGAGCATTTTCATTTCCCTTTGCCAGCCTCCTCTCCAAGCATAAATGAGTGATCCCACTTTGACCTTCTTCTGTTCTGTACAAGGGGACACATCTACTGTAATCCACAGTAATCGTGGGGACGTCGGAGCATTAATTACAGATGCAATCTCTGCACTGTTGTGTCTGTGTCTGTCTGTGTGTGTGTGTGTGTGTGTGATGTTCCTGAGAACAGTGTTAGAGGCGCTGTGGATGAAGCAGTATCTGGGATGGAGTGACAGAGAGAGAGAGAGAAATAGAGACAGAGAGAGGGTTGATTGATTCCTGTTCGCAGCTTTACCCGAGGTTTGATTGGTGGGAGGAGATGTCAGGTAGGATGGCATCCGAAGGCGGAGTTGGAGGTGTCCCAGCAGCGGCTGAATGATGAACTGGAGGCCTTTTGTGATGCTGGGATTATCTACTCCCATAAACTCAGCTATGCACAGCAAATACTTCTCTCTCTCTCTCTCTCTCTCTTGTCCTCCTGCTCTTTCATTCTCCTCCTGTGAGTGTCAGTCTTTGTTATTTATGACTGTGTTTTTGGACCTGTGCAGACGCTCCTGTCTGTGCCCTCTCACCATCCCTCTTTCTCTTGTGCTTTCTCTCTCTCTTTCTTTCTGCCTCTTTTGCTAGTGCTTTCTGTCGCTCACTCCATCCCACTCCCCGAGCCCTGTCTAAATGAAAGTCTCCTTTTTGTCCCGTTTGTTTTGTTTTTGGTCAAACCTGTCATTTTCAAAAAAATAAATATTAAAGGATTAATTTGCAGATGTCAAATAATTCAGAAACATCAGGATTATCCTCTTTCTTCTTTCCCTAAACACACTAACAAACGGTCTATTAATAGTCCTCCTAAATGACATCGCAGAGATTTTCTACTGTACATTTTGGACCATGTAGAACTGAAATGTTTTGCGCATTGTGTTTTTGGAGGAGGTGGCATGTACACCTGTGGTAGAATTATTACAGCTGTCTCCAATCCTTTTCTGCATAGACATTCGTGAACCTTTCACGCAGCAGTCTGATGGACAGACAGATGGATTGGTGACTTCTCTGTGGGTACAGGCCAGGCTATTTCCGCTTCCATTAGTAGGTAGAGAGAGATGAGCTCTCACTGAGAGTGTGAAGCTTGTATAGTTTTTTTTTTTTTATGTCTCTGTCGCATTCTGCCAGCTTCCTGCCAGAGTGCCTGAGTGGGACGTTCAAAGATGCATCAGAATAATTCGCCTTTATTTTATGTTTTTTTTTTTTTTTCTTTTTTGGAGGACAGTTCGAACTAGCACCTTCTTTGCATGTGTGACAGACAGGCTGTTTTCTGTGCCAAAGCAAAAAAAAAAAGAAAATCTTTCTTACTGTTGGGAGGTATGAAGTCAAATGGGAATGGGCCTGACACACTTCTTTTTGAATGTGTATTTGTGTGTGTGAGCTTTTGTGTGTGATCATTTACATGTGTGTTATGTGACAAGTGTAAAGAAAGAACACAGTGGCTCTGCCAGACCTCACACCGGTAACTCAACAATCCTCAATGAGTCAGTAGAATTGCATGTATGCGGTATGCGGTAAGCGGTATGGTGCATTTGTTAACCTTCTCTCAATGTGTGTTAAATGTGTGTTCCTGCTATGTGTATGTGTGTGTGTCCTCCAAAACAAATACACAGTTCAGATGTAATCCCCTTTTTTTGTAGAAATACTCCAAAATTAAATTGTTATTATGATAATTATCTTTAAAATGAATAATATCTGTCAAACTTAATAAGAGTAATGTAATAAGAATGTTTTTATCAAGTAAAAATGAATCAAGCTGAAACAGTCTAGGAGGAGTTAGACTGCTTATAAAGTTTTTGGAAAAATTATGCATTTATTTCTGCAAATTCATCACAAATGGACTTAGAGGGTTTCGTATCTAAATTATTCACATCTTTTGCAGATGTAGCCGCCTCACTTCTTGCACGAAGGTGCAAGTGTTCACATACACAAGGGAAGTAGTGCAAAGTAAGTAGGCCTACATTAATGTTATGAGGTCAACCAGCCGTAGTATCCAGACAGTCTGTCTAGATATGTTACAGCCACCCTCTGATATGACAACCAATCAAAGAAACACCTTTTATTCCCCACACACTCTCATTTCCTTCGATGACAGAAGCAGTTCCCTGCGTTGAGTATTCTATACCACTCTTGTTGACATAAGAGCAGCCATTGCGTCTCATAGACTTAAGAGCTTAGTAATTCATCAAAGTGGGCCTACCTGCCTGTGGTGGGCCAGAGCTGAGCTGATTGGGAGACAGACAAACAAAGTGCCAAACAGGCTGGCAGGAGAGTTGGCGCGCAGAGACAGGGTAGGCACAGGCTTGGCAGGCGGGCATGCTGGGAGAACAAAGTGGGAAGCTACTTGAAACCCTGATTGAGAACAGGAGAAAATCAACCGAGCCTCAACCACTCCCCCCCCACACACACACACACACAAACAAACACACACTCTCCTCCTTTCTCTGACTGATTGACAGCCTGCCGAAGTGTTTTCAGTGAAGGTGTCAAGCTCCACACTACTGCCATCTCTCTTGCTCTCCATCCCTCAGTCTCTCACACACTCTTTTTCTACTTCTCATCATCCCCAACTCCTGATGCCTTCTTCCCCGCCTATTTTTCCCTCTCACATCCATCAGTCATTCGTCATTCGTCATCATACGTTCCTATTTTACCCAATTCACCACACCCACATCCAGTGCTCGTTTCCGCTCCCCACATCTCTTCTTTTGTACCTGCAATCTCAGGCTCCTTTCTTGCGGAGGAGAGAAATGCTCTCACTGCCAGGCACTTAAGGTTGCTGACTGACATTCCTTTAATCTTGTTGCTCTGTAACCTTGCTCTATAAGGGAAAAAAGGCGAAGCTAGCACTGCCTGCCCCCCCCCCCCCCCTCCCTCCGCCCATCCCCATGCTTCAACCCCCAGCCATCCACCACCACCCATGAACCTACCTCATCATTTCAGCCTTTGCTCTTGTTTACAGCCATTTACTTTGTATTAATAACTTCACAAGTTCTCAGGCGTAGAGGCTGAATGCAGGAACTCATGGGATGTTTCTCTCATTCTCTCCACTTCCACACAAAGAGAGCTGAGTGGAACAGAGGCAAACTCAACAAAAGACTCACCTAGGAACCCTCACACCTCTAACTGAAAGACCAAGGCCACCTTTGCCATTGATTTGAACTTGCATCAAATACCTCTTTCAGAACCTCTTTCAGATGAAGGACCGAAGGACTAAAGCTTACAGACCGGTGCTCAATGTATTCAGGGTTCAGATCAGTCTGGCCATCCTTGGCTGTTTGCTGGTTCAGGCAATTCCGACCCAGGGTGCACACATGAATGGGCACAATAATTAGCTGCTTGACCTTTGACTTGGTCCCTCTCACACATTTTGTGGTAGATAAAATTTAGACTAGCAAAGAGTCTGGACACTAGGAATATAGGCATATAGTCATACCTTTAGGGTGGGTGCTCAGAATATTCCAAACACAAACTGGCTTGTCTCCCAAATAAGTTTGCTTTTCTAACTTGTTCTGTAAAATCATACTGTTTGATTTTAAAATAATTTAAAGAACAAACATAACATTTGAAAAGCATTTACTGAGCAAGCATTTACTGAACAAGCTTTCAATAACGGACCACAGGAAAAAGCCAGCCCACAGGATAAAGAAAAGAAATGAAAAGAGAATAAAGTTGTTAAAGCTCTTTTTGATCTTAAAGATCACGGATGAGGTCTCTTATGCTCTCTGGTCATCTTATCGATGGGCAAAAAGGAATTTATTTATATATTTTCCATGGACCTTTTTTATGTAGAGGTCAAATTGAATCTCTTTAACCTCTGCATTTGTTTTATGAGCTAGACATTATTAGCCAGGGCCGAGCTTCTAATTAAATAAAAACTCTTCAGCAACTGAGTTGTTTGCTCCGGATCTGCCTCCGCTGTGACCTAGAGCTCAAGGAAACTTTGAGCAGATGTTTCAGATCTGTTGTTTGCATGGGAGACTATCGAGGGCCAGTTGACAGGGATGGGAGCTGTCACTGGATCAACGCTTTTTCACATAATGAACATAGAGCAGACATATTGACTGTATTCTCTTCCTGGCCTCGGCAGCGGCTGAAAGGCACAGAATCACTGCTTCTGTGCTAATTAGAGCACGGACACAAAGTCTGCCCCACAGGCAGAAGAAAACAGATATATAACAGAAACATATCCACATCCTGTTCCAAAAAACACATGATGAATCATACATCACTATATGCACAGACGGTGGAGAATAGAATCGAATAGAATTTTTATTAAGCTATTCAAAACATTCACAGTTGTCTTTACAAAAAAAAAAAAACTGTCCTCTAATAAAATAACAATGATGCTCTGATTAGCCGGATGCTAAGGGGTATCAATTGGTTGAAACTGATAGCACTGGTACAGCAAGATCACTCCAATGCTTGAATACATTACTGCTTGAATGCTTGAATACATTACTGGCTAACTGTTGAGCTCAAGTTAAACACTGAGCTGATTGAAGCAAGCATTTTTGGCTCCTTTTAGTTTGAGCCGGTAAGAGTGTACACTTTTCCCATTTACACAGTTAGCACTGGTTTATCAGTTTGCGCACTAGTTTGTTGGAAAATAAATAAACAAATAAAAAACAAGTAAAACACAAGGTCTAGACATTATGGTAAGATTTGTAAATGAAATCACCCATCCAGAAATACTGCTGTGGGTGTGTGTGAGCACTATTACACTGATGCCCACTGACAAACAAAGTTTAAGAGAGCTGTGGGGGGAAGCACTGGCACGTCTCCCAAACTCTCAGCTACGCAACAGTGATCATGGTGGCCCATTGACACCCATTCCTCATGACTCTGGGGACTCTCTCTTACTGGAGAGGTAAACGCCATGCCAAGTACAAGACAGTGTTTGCCCCTTTCATTTAGCTCTGTTGTCAGGAGGACAGATCACCTTTAGCTCAGTTTTGATTTTCTGTTACTAAACTTTACTAAACTGTTACGGTATCTTTCTTGTTAGGAGGTGGTTATATGTAGTGCATTGTGTGCTATACAAGTGCTACACCACTCACTGCAGGGTATGCACATATAGGTTGGCTATAATTAGCCATGAACCAATAAAGAACCCCTGTAAGTGAACTCCTTTGATGTAATAAGATCTAGATGCTATATAGAGCTGTATAGAGCACAATGATTAAATCTGAAGCAAGCAAGTTTCTCTCTATCTCTTCGTTCGGTGAAAAGGTGGTGATTTGGTTGCAGTGTTGATTTGGTGATGATGCCTAAATTACCCTCCATAGATAGTAGGATGGGATGAGTGTGCCTCTTCGGCTAAGAACTCAATTTTTGGAAGTGAGATCCCTAAGTGCGTGGTGTGGATGAAAGGTGATGATGAAAGGCTGGGCACAGAGAAAACGAAGGTGAGATAGTGGGGTGGCAAGCGGGAGAGACAAATGGTGTGTGTGTGTGTGTGTTTGTGTGTCTTTGTGTGTGCCTGAGTGTGTATGTATGTGAGAGAGAAGGAGGTGAGAGAAAGAGGGAGTCAAATAGTATAGCAAATTAAGGCTCAAGGCTTTTCCAATGGCTGCTTTGGTTTTATTGAAAAAAGAGAGCTACCGTGGGCTAGTAATTAGAGAGAGGTCATGGGAACGACACAGGATTGAGTTGCTCTAATGAGAGTCACAGCTGACCTGTCAACCTGCACATCTGCTTCATGTACATAAAATCCAGGTGCGCTTTCCTTTCAAGACAGTGCCTGGCTGAAATAAACTGATTTCAGAATGATTAGTTATTACATGGTTATTGGTGATTTGGTACTAAAGGACCAATCTTATGGTTCCTGTGCATCTGCAAACTGTTTTCTTATTAAATGTATATTATGTTTCCTTCAGATGAATCTGCCTTTTCATTCTTGCTGTGGCCGGTGCCAGTACAGTCCTGCTTTTAATTCTCAATTCTCATCTCTTCATTTTACTAGTGAGAATTAAACAAATACTCTGTGAAATAGAAGAAAAATGCAGATGTATTGTTATGAGGCCATTACAAAAGAGGGAGGCAAAACAATGGATTCTTAACCAAATTAGCTGCAGATCTCTATTTCCTGGTATACCTGAAACACAGAAACAATGAGCAAAAGGCTGTAGTGGTGATCAGTATATATACCTTTTTACATAAAGCATCTAAAAACATTCACATGAAATATTCTTAATAGTGAATGATATAATGATAATGGTGGATGAGGAAACCCATTTGAGAATGTTCATCTTATAAACCAAAGCAACTGAGAAAAACTGTAGGTAAATACTGTGGAGGCCGACTGTGAAGGAGAGTTGATGTGGCAAGTGTTTGTCCGGGGAGTTTAATGAAACTGTCAGATAGAACTCTTCTCTTTTTAATGAATAATCATTGTGCGTGCAACTAGTCTTGATACTAATATACTCTGATAGTTTGGAATGTATTGATACATTTTAAGTACTTGTTATTTATTGTTTGTGAGTGTGTGTGTTCTTATGTATGGGCAGTGGTGTGTATATATATATGTGTGTGTGTGTGTGAGTAATTCTTCTGAGGCTACACTAATTGAAGCCCTGAGCTAAGTCACTCTTTTGCCTGGCATGGCTGCTTATGCAGGAGATGCCCTTATTAGCGTTACCCATCCCAAGGAATTCCACAAGTGAAAAGCATCTTCCTGTTTCGGAGGCTGTCAGCCAATTATTTGATGTGTGACAACAGTTTCATCTAAGGTTCGCTGGGGCTCTGCCCACTGGGAAAAGTGACAGACAAATCATTTGTTTTGAAGCAGGTTCCACAGATAGCCCCTGGAGCTTATGAAACACACACTGGGAGTACTCAGCTTAGTGCGGAGCAAAAGAAAGAGAGCAAAAAATAGCAGAGAAAAAAAAAAAAAAAAAAAATAGCAAAAAAGAGAGCTATAGTTATTTTATGCTGTCAGAGAAGTCAGTTTTACCCTAGCTTGCCTGATGTGTACACTCTAATTGCATTAGACCCTTTGTTAGGTGACATGCTACTGAGGTGCAAGACACCTTTTAAAAGCCACCGACTGTCGGAGTGCAGAGAAGTTATAAATAGTTCCTGTAGCCATGACAATAGAGTGTGACTGCCAAATCACCCTTCTCCCTAATTTGTGCTTCTTTTATGAAAGAGGACAAGGGGCCAGAAATAGAGACGACAAAAGCGCTGCACAGCAATTTGTCAGGTCTTGTCAGCGGCGAAAACACAGGCAAACACAAACCGCGATGCTCTTGCAGAATGGAAGACGAGAGAATAGATCATAGGAATCATAGGTTGTATCTCAGAGAGGAGCAGAAGAAGAACAACGACGATGACAACAAAAACAAACAAACCAAAAATATGACTGAGGAGTTTGTTGAAGGCTGTTGGTGTGCATTCAGTGGCTAAGATTTACTTCTTTCTCCCTAACTTCTATTAGTGTACACAAGGTCAGCAGTTGACAGAACCCAGCCAAGGACATACAGCTATCTTTAACATCATGCGTCACCAGTGCTTTGGCAAAACATGACCTCCACACTACGGGAAATGCACTGCCTTAAATCAGTTCCAATATATCTATTACAAAGTGAAATGGCTGTTATAGGTAGCCTATGAGAAGGAAAAATGTCTCCTGTATAACTGAATTTTGCAACGGCCATGAGTAATCACAGTTTGATAATCGACAGCGGATGATTAAAACAAGAAGGCTTCCTCTGCCCACTAGGCAACAGACTGAGTGAGGTGTATCATTTCTGAAGACCTCAGCAGGCTTCGGGGGAACTCATCCGGCTAAGATGACTGACATTAAGATCACATTGAGAGGCATAATGTCATTTACGCGCCTCATCAGCTAATGGAGTACAAATCCATTTTGGCCCAAACAGGAAGGGGCACATACATTAACCTGATGGTGCAGCGAAGTCCAGGCTCTGTGTGTGTGTGTGTGTGTGTGTGCTTTTTATTTTTTGCATTTGTGTGTGTGTGTGTGTGTGTTGGAGGGGGTGGGGGTATTGTAGCGATGGAAGGTAATGACATCAGATGTAATCAGAGATCACCTCACGTTTTAAACTCCTGAACAAAAAAAAAACTTCCATGAAGCTGCAGAGGTTGCTGCAGAGGTTGCTGCAGAGGTTGCAGTGTCAAAGTAAAACCTGGAATTTTAGATTCATTTGGTCCATCTCTTAAGAGCTTTCTTGTGATTTGAAAGGGAGTACTCCGTATGTCAGGTCAGGTTTTTATTGGTGGCCACTGCAGTGCCTGAGTGGAATTAGTGCTCAGCCAAGGAGGATGAACTCTTCCCCTAGCTCCCTGTGCTTTACTTACAGATGATGACTTTTGTTTCAAGAGTTTGGAGCACTAAAGCAATATAGTGCCATTTTTTCCTTGTCTGTTTTTCCTTTACTCCACACTCTCCCTCTCTCTGCAACAGACATATTCTTTCACTTCTGTCCTCCCTTTCTCTCTCTCTCATTCGGCCCAGGTCTCTCTTCACACAAGGTGACTTCCAGGGTAATTTGAGGATATAATGCACTGGGCTTTCCACGCAACTACTGAGGTAAAAAAAAAGAGGCCAGTCCTCCACCCCCTTGTCTGCGGCTCATTCTCTCTCCCCCCTACCCTCTTTCTCTCTTGCTCTTCTGAGGCAGACGGGAGCTTTTGTCATGTTGAGATTCAGACACCGTCCACAGCCAATGCTCCATCCACCGCCCCACCTTTCCCATCTGCCCTCTGGCCACCGGATTGCGGCTTCTCCATTTTATTAGTTTGCAAAAGAAGAATGGGCTGAAGAACCAGCAGGTGGATAAACCTGCAGATTACAGTGGCAGAGGAATACAGTCATTCCCAATTGAAAGTGCCCGCGAGACTCACGTAAAACATGAGTCACGGCATTACGAGATGTGTCACTGCAGCTACCGCCGCTAGGAGGCAGCACAAGACTTCTCTAATGATTGCACAACATTCAGAGAGTTAAGCGGAGCAAGAGCCGTTAGTTTACTTACGTGTTCTATTTTTGCAATATGCAGTTTGGGGTCCGATATAGTCAAATTTTTATGCTAGAATTAGGCCACACAAATAAAATTAGTTGGTTCTCGGATTTTTTCTGGAAGAATATGGAGCGAGCGAGCGAAATAAAAAAAAAAAAATGTTCTGTAAATTAGCACATTCACAGTTAATGTTCATTGAAGACATTTACTCATGTGTTTAGGAAAATAGATGTGGCCTAATTTATAAACTAAACTTTCACACCTCACAGCACACTTTTTGTCATGCAGGTTTTAGGCAATGTACAAATTCATAATTCTGTCATTCTATGTTATATCAAGGTTTGACGGTTTGTCATTTATTTAAAAGTTTGTGAATCTAAGCACCAAGTAATCTGGCTGTGGATTGAGGTATGACTAAGTCTAGGCTGCTGTAGCCTACGTTCAAACTCATTTTGTCACAGGGCATTAGAACGTCAAAATCGCATTGATTCACCAGATAGCAATTAGATAGTGACTAAAACTCCGTGATCAGTGCAACGGAGATGGATATTCATCAACGTGCAGTCACCTGAATTTAGAAGAGGGACGGTTTTTTTGCATGAGAAAGAGAAGCGTGTGTGTGCGCGCGATGATGTGAGTGTGTAGACACATGCTATTTGCTATTCATTTATTTATTGATTGATTTTGATGGCGAAACACTTTGAATGGTTTTTTTTCGCCTCTCAATCGATGAAATATCAAACTCACCTCCACAAAGTTGCACAAGCATACTGCTCTCGGCACCGTGAGTAGCCTACAACTGCGCAAAGTTCTCATCCTCTTTAATTTCAATGCACTTGTCAAATGTTTTTCTCTTCTGATCAACTATTCTAATAATTGCAAACACTGGCCTAGCAGGATCCACCGGCATCTTTCCTCATATCATGTGTCTTGTCTCTTGCGCTCTGAAGTGAAAGGCGCAATTTGATTGGTTTTCGACGTCACGTGAACGCGGCAATGCTTTTTTTCAGTGTTATAGCTATCAGCCACGGTGTTTTTTTATGTTCGTGTGAGTTCGAATTCAATTTTATTTTTATTTCATTTTGCATTTTTTTCAAGCGGCGAATCCGAGAACCAACTAATTTTATTGGTGTGGCCATACTTTACATTTTTTTGCATATATTTTGGACCCTATGGCTTAACAGTCAGCCTGCACCAAGTAGCAAATCCCCAGCTTTATTAGGAATTCTCACACAAAATACCGATACACCATTTCCAAAGAGACACAGAAAACACGACTGTTCCTTGCCCACAAACACACATGAAAAACGGTCTGACTCCAGCTCTAACACCATGAATCAAGCCTGGATTCTATAAACTAGTTATACAACTAGTTAGCCTATTGGCCTATGTTCATTTGTGTTCTATTTTCGCAATAGGCCTAATGCTTTTGGTCTGTTATGTTTGAGTAGGCCTATGGGAGGTTATCCATGCCAAAAATAAAATAAAATGAAAGCAAGTTAAATTAAAATGAAAAACTCATTTTTCCATTTCATTTTCAAATTGTCAGTGACATTATCATGCCAAAATTAAAAATAAAATGAAATATTTCTATTTGGCTTTTAATTTTACTGATAAACACGAGTAATTTGTGCCAAAAATTAAAAGAAATGAAAAACGTCTGATTGTCTTTTCATTTGCATTGCGATCCTGGTACATTCCTGCCAAAAATAGAAAATGAAAAATGAAAAATCCAAACTTCACTTTGGCTTTGCTTTTTAACTCACAATGCGCACAATGTCTGTCAAAATAAAAAAATAAAATTAAAGCCGACCCCGGCTGACGATTTATTTTTCATTTCTCAATTTTCATTTTTATTTTAAAGTGTAAATTGCAGGTTGAAAAGTTACAGAGTTTATGCTATATGGTTATTAAACATAAATATTAGAACTACCACACCTAGTTGTGTATGGTCATTTTTGAATATAACAAGAAAAAACTGTACTTTTAACCACTACCACTCACTTCCACAAGGTGGAGCGTTACGTCACGAGAGGAACTCACAGCAAGAACTGCGTTAGTGTTATTTAGTTTTGAGAGGTTCTGTACTTAGTTTTAGCTTCAAAATACGTTTATCTCACGGCACAGCCCGCACAAATAACTGTCAAACATAACGTGAGGGCAATATCAGTACATTTATTTTCTTTCTGATGATGGGCATTGCTAATTAAATCACAAGGAATATAGGCTACCACATAAGGAAACAGTTAGCCTACTTGACATTTAATGCATCTTCACATGATGGCCTGCCTGTAACGTTACAATGTGCATCACTACGGCTCTGAATAAGACTACCGACACCATGTAAGTAATGAATTCAGTCATTGACCCTCATTGCTATTCTACGTTATGGCCAGATTTTGAGAATATTTAGGCTCTCTTATATTAGCACTCCAGCTAGCTACTCACCAGGACAGCTGACCAACACGCCATTCATTCTCCTCACACCAAGTTTCAATAACTCTTTCAGGGCCATGATTCCTGACAATTTCCTCTCTCACGCTTGACAGGCTCAACACTGTAGGGCTACCGTCAGTAAAGAATTCGTTGGGTTTCCACCGCTGTCTCCCAGTCATCTTAGTTCTCCATTGCATTGCGTTAGCGCGAGAGTGGCCTCACTTAGATCTATGTTCTTTATGGGCGCCTATGGAAGAGTATTGCTTAACCCACAAATCTATAATATTAGGATTTCGGTTTTGATATTAGGAGAGGTGAAAGTAAGCATGTCTATAAATGTTCATGAGAAATTTGGTTTTGATTGATCACTGTTTTGGCACATTAAGCTACGTTAAGCTTTGTCTGTAAGCTACAATGGGCGCCTATGCAGAGGAAAAAGCGTAGGCTAGGTATCATCCGTAGTTTTGGGAATTCGGTTTTGATATTTAGAGAGCTGAAAGAAGGCCTAAAAAGAGACGTCCATGAGAAATTTGGTGATGATTGATCGCTGTTTTGGTACATTAAGCTACGTTTTGCGTTTACACGTTAAGCATTTTAGGTTGTGCCGATTCTTATGAGTTCCTTTTGTGACATAACGCGGAAATAACAACGAACTCGCTGCCGTTTTTCAAACCGCAATAAATGTTATTTTAACACATTTCAAGACAAAAACCTTCAAATATATACACATTGAACGCTTTATGTACACATTAATTGATGGTGGTGGTTAACCTGAAATTTAACCTTTAAGTTCACCAACATGCAAATTAGATGCTATGTTAATGAGGTGTCTTCGGGCGGTGCCATGGTGACGACCAAGGACTGCGCCTACCTGTTTCGAGTGTGATAGATTCTAGCTCAGTGGTGTGTTCAGGGAACTTTTAATAGGAGACGAATGGGCTGGTGTTCCTGTACTGCTGCGTACCCGGCTGCATAAACATGGAGAGAATCGTGTCGGAACAAAACATTCCATTGTTTCCCGGTCACTCCTAAAAAACGTAGAGAGTGGACTGTGAAAATAAGGTCAGACATCCACAACTGACGTCAGCTACAACTAGCGGTAACCGTTAGTTAATGACAGTAGCCTAACTAGAATTCATATCTTGTGTAACGCACTGAAATGTGGGGTTGACTTTGGTGCACAATTTGGACAAGTATACAGAACTTACCAGCTTCTCTCTGACATATTGTTGTGCCAAAACAAGCCTAATTAGTATAACTGTAGTGTTGTGGCTATGTTAGCTGGCTAGCCCATGTGCTGGGCTTTTATCATAGACCACTAACGTTAGCTTCAGTGATGCTAATTTCACTTTAAACATAGAATTATAGACATGTATATATATCTCGGCCTATAAACATCACCGTCTGATGACTGTCACTGGATATAAGTATTTTATTCATTGTTGTTGTTCAGTGATCCAGACGCAATCGCATGTGTAGAGGACATTCCTGATGATGACCTGGCATCCACATCCAAAAACGTGGAGACAAGTTTACCACATTACCATTCCTAAGGACTGACAGGCGACGTACTTATAGGATTCACGTTAAAAGTGCAATTAGAAGAATCAAAGAATATCTTTAGTAGAACATTACCCGTGACCACAATTGGGCCTAGGTGTGTGCCCTGCTCACAAATGTAATGTTAGTGTGTTTTCTGTATTTTGCATGTTCTCAATGCTATATGTTGTAGTAAAAAATAAATAACAGTACACCGCACTATGTTGACTTTATTATGCTTACACTTGTACAGAAAAGGCTAAGACTTTGTGTTTTTGACATTTACAGTGAAGTAATAGCATTTTTTTCTGTGAATGAAACCAAGACATTAATGAGCATAACAAATGTTTACTTACAGATTTCTGTAAATCCAAAACCGTTAACATTATTAAATAGCACAAAAATGTAATAAAATATATTTTTCAGGAAAAAAATGTAATTACTTGGTTGATTACAAAAGCATGCTGCACTAAACTAGAGCTTTTTCACTTTAAAAGAGCTGGTACTGTAAGTGGTGTTGGAAATAGAAGCAGCCTAGTTTCTGTTTAGCGTTCATTCACATGTTTGCTTCAAAATACAGTCTCTCCAAGTGAAAGTGTGTGAGACAAATAAGCCACACCAGGTTGCCCCATTTGTCCAAGCATCTGAAAGCCATACTCATGGCCTTTTAATGATAACTTGCCATCTAGATCTTGTGTGAGGTAGGGACAATCTACACAGGCATCTAACAGAAAACTCTATGAATGTACAGTAGAGCCTCTGAATACCTATAGCCTGCCTGGCTACCTGAACTGTAAGAATTGTTCTCTCATGGATGGAAATGCCCTAGCTTTCCCTGCACATCTGTCCCCTCTCCTCCTGACTTGAAATGGTATTCAGAAAACGAGCACATCAAACAATATTAACATAATATTTCGAATGGTTTTTTTGGTGTTTGTCAGCTGGTGGACAGTTAATTTTACGTTTGTAAACACGTGTTTTCTGTCTTCCTACTGCTAGATACATACATTTGTAATTTTGCTGCGCTGGCTAGCCAACAGTTCAGCTAGTCCTCAAGCTTTTGCCATAGAAAACACAGGCTAACTACAAAACTGCAAACCACTTTTAACACATTTACTAGCGAACATCAGTAATTTCCAGCAACAACATAACAACTTGTAAGTAATAAGGGCAGTAATGTTCTGTTTCTGCTAACGGTAGTAATTTTAGGTAACGTTGGCTTACTTTAGTTAGCATTTTGTGCTCACATAGTTACTTACCTTTACTGTCGTGAATATACCCCTCGATGAAGTTACTATATCCCTTCTTTTGGAAAACTTCTTGGGATGCAATGTCCTTCCTCTGCCCAAGTTTCTACTTGTCCATTAGTTATTAGCGGAACCAGCTGTAGGTTTTCTGTTCAGCATCTGTCCATGACTGACTGCCTGCTCACTCAGTGTTTGCTTGTTTCCCATAGACTGTATATAATAGTTGTTTCCCCCAACGTAACCGAACCAACCCACCCACCCAAGCGAGCCTCGTCGAACCTAAACTGGTAGGCGCAGTCCTTGGTCGTCACCATGGCACCGCCCGAAGACACCTCATTAACATAGCATCTAATTTGCATGTTGGTGAACTTAAAATAAAAATGAAAATTGAGAAATGAAAAATAAATCGTCTGCCGGGGTCGGCTTTAATTTTATTTTTTTATTTTGACAGACATTGTG
>JAGFZM010000057.1:238059-260602 GCA_017657215.1 Limnothrissa miodon | reverse complement strand
TTTTTTTATTTTTTTTATTTGAAGTTCTAAATGAGCACGTAGTTCATTTGTTGAGAGGCGCGTTTTAGCAGAATTGTATACCGAGTGACAGCAACGGCGGGCAGCATGGCAAGCAACTCTTACCCTGTCCCATTTTGTTCGCAACAACTGCACATTGCAACCTTTGCCATTGCAACCTTTGCCAGCTTTATCCAGTTGTATTCTCACAAACGTGGATATTTTAATTTACTGAGACAAAAGGCAAATAGGCTATATGTTCACAGCGAATGAGCAATGGAATTATTACAGGACTCCCATAATGGAGTTATTACCGGACTCCCTATGATTATATATCTTCAAATTTCTAGTTGGTTTCATGCTTTATACTGACAAAATATGTTACAAAGACAACTGTTGGCCGGAACGCAGCAGAACGTAGTTCCTTACTTCTGTATTTTAGTCTTTTGTGTTGCGCCATTTTATTCTGCGTTCAGGCCTACTTAGCTGAAACTGATCCGACACAGCGACACTGGCCCGAGAATAGACAATTTCACAAGACCGATAAAAGACTACATTACCCACGAGACACGACAGTGCCCTATCATATGCAGCCACTGTCCCAACCAATCGCAAGGGAAGCAATGCAAACTGTCACAATTTATACTGTGAATGTCATGATGGCATTGTTCACAATGGCACTACAAGTTTCCCTATGATTAGATGCATCACGCTGGTCTGGTTCATGTTGTTTTAATGGTTTTTCAGTATCATGTTTTTGTGAATGAGGAACACGTAGCCTATGCCCATAAGTTATTGCTTGGAAGAATGATTATGATAGTTTTTGAAACAACACATCCAAAAGACTCACAATGTCACCGAACAAATGTCAAATGTCTTACAATTAGAGTTTCTGCACTTATTTTTTCCCACTTCAAACAGTGGTTATAGTTGTACTTTTTAGTTAATGCAAAACGCTTATTATTTTAAAATGTTAATGCACTGACCGTGCAAGTGTTTCAATCATCCCGACAGTGCCTGCTCGCAGCAAAAGGCGTTTTTTTCCTAGACTAAAAAATATTGACATTTCATACTGTAGGATATGTTAGGCCTACATCATCAATTCATCTGTTGTTTAAAAGTGATAATATTATCGCTCTTAAAATGAGCCCCCAGGTTTAACTTAAGATCAGTATTGCACATCGAGACGATTTTCCCAGGGTCTGTCTAGTATTACAAGCTGTATGGGATGACAAAATTTCATGTTTGAATTGTGAATGGTTTACGAGAAAATCTCAATGGTTAATTCGTCCCCCAGTTCAATTGTCCCGGCTTTCCCCTACAGATGAGCGTTTTACGCCCAGGCTCTCAGCAGCACCCATCATACTTGCATTGTGTATAAAGATCGGGGGGAGGGGAGGGGGGAGGCTATACGTGCAAACGATCTGCTGGGAGGATGGGCGACCAATTGTTTACTAAAATAGCCTACCTATATCCCTAAATCCCTCATTCGCAACCAGCACAAAATGCATGTCCTTGTGAAGACTTTTATTGAATTTAAGTACTATTTCACATCTTACACTCAAAATTACACATTGCAATAACAGAACTCCGTTCTGGAGCCATAGGCTACTGTGGTCCAGTGGTTCTCAAACTTTTTTATTCATTCCCCACTTAGAAAGAAGGAGAATTTTCGCGCCCCATCTGACCTGTATCAACACCCCCGCTTTATGATCAGCTCCCAT
Organism: Limnothrissa miodon; assembly: GCA_017657215.1. NCBI lineage: Eukaryota > Metazoa > Chordata > Actinopteri > Clupeiformes > Clupeidae > Limnothrissa > Limnothrissa miodon. The sequence goes on along the minus strand of JAGFZM010000057.1, from coordinate 258,881 downwards.
CTTGCAAAGAGCGGAGACATCGCACATCTTTCGCTAATGCAGCTTTCACCATTCGTTTTTCCTACTAACGGTATTCTGCGAGTTTTCGTTGAAAAAAAAGTGATGGGCTTATTAGCGTGATTTGGGTGTGAAGTCTCCAAGCGCAATGTTAGGCCTTATAATGTCTGCTGCCAGTTGTCTAAGACACAGAACACACATGAGTTGCTCGTCATCCCCAACTATGAATCTAAACGCAAACGCATCATACTTTCTTTGGTTGACTCTTCTTTTTTTTTGTCCGCCTGTCTTATTCTCATTCTCGCCATATTTTGTGACTGTGCGCCCATATGCACCGCAAATACTGCATAAAACATTTTTGCCCCACTGCTTGTATCAAATTCGTCAATTTTTTTAACCATTAAACGTGATACTGGTGCACACATTGTGTAGCCGTTGTGTAGCCTATGTCGCAATTTATGCCGACATCTATTTTGTCTCAAAATGGTTTCAGGCTGGCTTAATTTTTCTGGTTTTCTATCAATCGTCCCGCTCTCCCCTACAGAAGGGGCGTTTTGCGTGTTTTAAGGTGTTTACGTGCTAAGTATGAATCCATTGTGAGTGGGAGCTCTTTTGTTGAGTTGCCTAACCTTTAACAAAGACAGACACAAAATGCTCGTTTTATTCCGATTCCTCGCGCCCCACCTGCAGTACCTCTGAGAAACGCTGCTGTAGTCCATAGCCAGGTGAACACGCATGTAGCCTAGTTCATTTATTGTGAGGCGCGTCCTTTGCAACGGAGTCGGCGGCAAGGTGGGGCATTTGAGGGCCCAGCACAGGTCGAAAAACGTTAGGCTTTCATTTTATTAATATTTTAAAATTAATATGAAATGAAATAAAAGAAATAAACTGGAGATCGTAAATTGCACTCGCATTACACGTTCGTTCAATGATCATTGGTCGCTGAGTAAACTTGATTCATTTGATTTCAATGTGCCTGTTGCGCTGCGCAGAATCGTATCGTTTTTATCCGTTTTTGTTTATCACCTTTGGTTCGCCAAATGGATGTATGAAAATTAATTTAAGAAAATGGTTTACAATTGCCGTTCATTGCCTGCAACCTTTTTGACAGTAAGCCCTTTGCTTTTTTCACTTCTTGCCAACCTAGGCCTATTAAGCGATGAATAGTTGATCACATTGCATTTGTGTTTCGTAGAGGCAATACGTGACTGTCTTATGTCAGTGCTGCCTGATGCCTGGCTACTCCCCGATTGCTCACGATGGACGTTAAAATGATTATATGATATGGGGTACATCATGGGCCCGTATGCTAATACATCCTTGGTTTTCCCCCCCTTTTCAGGCCCAAAGGACAAAAAATTAATTTCCAAGGAAACACTTTTTTCTTTTCTTCTTTTATGTCCCTGCAGCTTTTCTGTGGGGCTGTTTACTAGCTCCATTAAATTCGTCATTTTGCCGGCTCCTCATTAGTTTTTTTTTTTAAAGAGGAGGTTCACTGTGTGTGTGAGTTGTAGCCGAGTTTGAGCAATAAACCCGAAAATAAGTTAAGTTAAACAAATGGTAAATAATCTTATCACTTCCAACAGGCATGAAGATGCCCCCTAAAACTCCCTGACATTGGCTAAGCGGCTTATACATTTTTGTAATTAAAATTGAGTTTTTGGGTGGCAGGGTTGTTATCACCTCCGACCCCAGCCTCCAGGTGCCTTTGATACCCCACGTTGCTGTCAGCCTGATCTGAGGAAGTGAAAGTGGTGAAATTTTTCTATTTTTTTTCCTCTTTCTCTTTTTTTTGGCTTGAGGAAGCCATCACTTGTGCTGTTTACGTTCCTATCACTTCCATCCTCTGGTCTGAATATGTGTTTAACAATCTGTGGTCATGATAGGTTTCAAAATTGGTTTTTATGTAGCAGATTAGCTTCAAGTGCCCAGTTGCTGTAGACTGACTATCTGCTTACTATAAATGACAGGGGAAACACTTAACATAACCGCTGTACCTTATCTTGGAGCACAGCAGGTAAGCTTACCTGAGGGAGGTAGGCTAACTGGAAGTGTGGCTCGAGGTCCACATCACTACACCACATCACTGCATGCAAGACTGAATTGTTACACAGCACACAGAAAACAACCAGAATGCTAACTGAACAAAATAAAAGAATTACAACAAAAGAGCAACAAAACAATGAAATCAAAATTCAAACAAAACCAAGACAACCCAAAACTAAAACAAGACAAAACAAAACAGACCAATCCACATTAGCAGCCAAAGCAGATCCAAGTTGAGGGTAAAAAACCTCTAGAAGTCTGCGGAGACAGCAGAAGCTAGTCAGACTGATATTGTTGGTGACCACACCATATCCATGATAGGCATAGGTAGAAAACTCCAACTGAAGAAAATGATTAAAGCAAATATGATGGCAAATATCATTTCTGTGCAGTGATGGCGCTGGTAAAAAAAAGCTCAGAACACTTTTGAGCTCAAAGAAAATCTTGGTCAGGTTCTCACTCGCTTCTTTTACATTACATGCTGATTTTTTTCTTCCTTCTTTTACGTTACATGCGGATGTCCCTCCATTCTTTTACATCACATGCTGATTTTCTGTTGATTGATATATATATATATATATATATATATATATATAGTCATATTTGCAAAGTATCATAAGCCATAGTATTTTGTCAGGAATTCCCCTACATAGACGTGTGGCAGCACCCTCCAGTGTCAGCTATATTCCTACATGCATGAACAGAAGAAAGGAGAAGGTCTCATTCCTCTTTGGCTGGGGGCTTCTGTATCTCATACACTCACAGCCTACCAAGAGCACTTACCTACAGTATGTGTGTGTGGTGTGTGTTGGGTGAAATAGCGAGAGTAACTGAAAGAGAAAGATTGACCTCTGACAGGACGAGGAAAGAGAAGGGGAAAAAAATCAAAATGCAGAGTGCAGAAGAGGATCGGCAAACACAATTCCATTCCCCATATCCATGGAGAGGCCAAAAGTGGGAAGAAAAATCTTATCTGGGAAGCCAAGCCAAATAAAGAACATCCACATCTCACAGTGTTTGAAGAGAGAAAGGACAAGTGAAAGAGAGAGAGAGAGTGAGAGAGAGAGACGGTGGTTTTCATCTAGTAGCCTTTGCAAACCTTCGGCTTGCTGCGGCTGCTCCATGGCCATCAAAAAGACACGTCCACTTAAAATCATCTTTATAGAGAGAGATGCATCGTCCTCACCTAACAGCCTTTCCGCAAGGGAAGAGTGTTTGGGGAGGGAGAGGGTTAGCAGCGGAAGTGATTGCTTACACAAATGGCAAACATTAATCTCAACAGGCCTGCCTCTTTCCTTGGGAAGGCTGTGCGATTAATGTGTTGCATGCCCATGTCCCTCTCTCTTTCTGTGTGTTTTTCATGTGTGGGGAGCGGGATGAGACTGACAAAGAGAAAGAGAGAGGTATATGTGCTTGTTCTGCTGAATGTTAATGCACTATTGATGCCTTTTTATGGCTATCATTCAGCGCTTTAGCATTTCCATTTGAAGAGTTCAGATGCAAAAGCCTCTAAAAGCCATTTCAATTAATTTACAGAAATATATTTTTTAAATTTTGACGAACTATCTATTCAGTCCAAATCCAATCTGATTTGTTTTTACATAATAAAAAGAATTGAATAAAAATAAAAATAAATTGCATTTTTATACTGATTACTTACAAAATATTATTAAAACCTCCTTTTTGAATATTTCTGAAAATGAATTTAGAGGCTTTTGCATCTGAACTCTTCATTTGCAGTCATACCATGACACTAATATGAGTATTCAAAACAGAGAGAGAAATAGGAGGGGAGTAAGCGAGGTACTGCTTTTGTTTGTTGAAGGTGGCCAGCTGGTAGGTAGTTGGCATTTGCCTTCACAAGTTAAGTTTCACTTAAACACCAGATTGACTAACATTGCAAGGTCCTGCATACACGTCGGCAGGTGGACGTGGTCTGCTCAGTGTTCTTTAAGTATGTGATTAAATGATGTGGCCTGTTGGTGTAATAAGAGACATTAGCCTACAGCAGCAGAAAATAGATTGGGATGGTGTGTGTGTGTGTCCCAGGCTGATGTTGCTTTGGCCACACCCAGCACACAGTGTTTAAGAGCAGGCATCAGTGAGTAATCTAAACTCCCTGTGGTTGAACGTAAATCCGACTATGGGACAATCTGCAAGAGCCCCTCTTCAAGATCCTTGTGGTTGAATGTACATACTACTAACTAAAGGGACAATTTGCAAGAGTCCCTCTTCAAGATGGTGTGCCAAACAAGAGGTAAAATATGCAGCTCCACAGACAATGATAAATCACACCCAAATGTCTTATCGATCCCACCTCTCTATATGAGCGCCGATAGGCCGCGAGTACATGTTTATTGAATATGGATAATATATGAATTTGCTTTAATGAGTATGTGTTTCTCATTACTTACCCAATTGATTGCCACTGCGAATAATTGCAAAGGAAAAAATGCACATGGTAATGAATGATCTGGAAAGACTGGGGGTGAGACATAACAGGGGAGGGATTGAGGGGGCACAGACCTTAGAACAAAGGCCTGGTACTAATCTCTCTCTCTCTCTCTCTCCCTCGCTCGCTCTTTCACCCTCTTTCTCCTTCTCGCATAATTGACTTTCAAGGCAGAAGTGATCTTTAATTAATGTCAGTCCCTAATGCTCATCCATATTTTCAAACCTTGATGAGATCGATCAATAGCCCTGCCCCTGGCTAAAAGCAAGCGGGCTATAGTCTCATCCCCAGCCCACTGGAACAAATGAGAACAACAAAGGCTAGCCGCTGATAGAATATGGGGGATTAACCAAACAGCATCTAATAACTCACTAAGTAACAAGAAGTTATGGTCTCATATAGAAATGCAGGCTGTGTATTTTTTTGTGTATGCCCAGTGTTTTGTTACATGGCTCCCATCACATCAGCTAAGGTAAATGCTGCACCACTACAGTGCTGCAGTCTTGCCTCTTTTTTAATTTCAAGGTGTGTAGCAAACACCTCATGTGGGGCTGCAAAGCTAAACACATACATTTACTTGCTGTTTTTCAACAAGAAAAAGCAGAGACCAGGTAATTGCAGAGGCTATTGTGATGATTACAGACAGGGAACATAGCTGTTCTTCTGGACATTATGTTTCTTCGGAGTGAAAATCCACTGAACACACATACAGCGCCCTCCACAATATTGGCACCCAGGTTAAGATGATTATAAAGTTGAATAATAATAATAATAATAATAATAAATTAGAAATGTATGATTGACAGTGGGAAAGACTGAGAACAATCCCATCTCAAAAAAGGGGAAATGAAAAAAAAAAAATCGATTGAAAACATGACAGAGGTGTGGACCCAGAAACCATTTAAAGGTTACAGGTTTCTGTTTATTTCTCCATAGCCTATTTTTAAGAACACCTTAAGCCCCAGTTCAGTCTAACCAGCAATGGGGTACATGATGTCCACATAACCTTTCATTCTGAGTGAAAAACAAACAAACAATCAATCGAAACTTGTCCCATTAGACATTTTGAGCAATGCAATTTTCAACCTAATGATGATTTACCTTGACCTGAATTGAAACGTGAACATAACAATAACTAACTTCCTACAGTTTCCTGCAAACAGATTACTCTTTAACTATGTTAAAAACATGTTTATCTGATTATTCCATACTTCCATACTTTTGCTCCATACTACCACAGAGAAGTGTAAACAGCTTTGATTGAACAGTGAACAGTGATCTCTACCAATCAAAGGTGTCAATTTATGCTGCCTTGTACTTTAGGATGTTGGGTAGTGTAGTGCTTCCATGTGATAAAAAGTAAAATATTTCTTATCAATCTGTGGTATTTTAAAGGCACACCCCTATTTTCCCTTTTTTCCAAACCAACGGCATACCCAAATTGAAAGCTTGACAGTTCCTACATAGTTTTAGACTCAGGGATGTGCCTCATACCATTGGAAAGGTGACACCCTCAAGTTTTTTCTAGAGGAATATGTATGTTTCTGTGACATATGGACACAGAGTTATAGAGGTTGGAACTAAGTTTTTTTTTTTCTGCTTCAAATGTCTATGAACTAAGATATGAAGGTACCATCCATATGATACCCCCAAATAAAAAAATCTAAGTCCTAACTCCATCTCTCAACCTGTTACACAAAAAATTTGAAGTCAAAAGACCAAAAATATGATTTTTGAATATACATTTTTGAAAAATATGTTTATGCGTTTTGATTGGGACCCCTATGTAAATTCCCATAGAGACTTTTTGTAAACAAGAGGGCCTACTGACATTCAAAAGTTTATAACTTGAAAACCCCTTTACCTAGAAACATAAAATTGGTTTTAAATGAAAGCCAAGACCCTGGGCTTTCATGTCAGTTTGCTTGATTTGAAGTTACTCCTTCTGGCATTGAATGACACAAGCATAACCATCAAAAAAACAAAAAAGCGAGGGGGGGCGTCCCATATATGGGCGGGTGTGCCTTAAGGGGTTAATGACCACAGGTAATCATCTTGTCCTTCTGTAGCTGCAGGTTAGAATTCTACAATGTGTGAATAACGGTGAAAATTACCTTCTTATTTACATGCAGCTCTTTTGCCATGAGGAGGAATTGTAGATATTTATAACTTGTAAAATGTGAATGTTATGAATACCGCTTCTCTCTTGATTTCAGTGAATGGAACGCAAAACTCAATAGTGATTATTACCTGTGAGGTGTTACCAAATATTGTGGGAAATCCTTCTTCATAGTGATTCGCAGAATGCATCTAGCCCAATTAGAAATTGCTAAATAGTTAGACTGTATGCAATTGTTACATAATATAGTCAGTGTTTATATATAAGTGTTTAAACATTCACTGTTAGAATTTGACTAAATTATTTCTCTGTGTATTCATTATGTGATTAAGGAAGATGACTAATAGATGTGTTTTTAGCCAATGATTGTGGAGGGTGCTGCACATAAATTAGCAAGGCCAAAAGTAATTCAGAAACAGAAGAATAAAATTGTAAGACTGATCTATCTTCCAGTAAAAATTCTTGATTGAAATGAATGCATTGTTTATGACATGATTTTCCTACTTTGAGTTAATCATTGGGCCTGATTATACCCAAGGTCTCCAGTTGCTGCTGTATAATGTGATTTATTAGACGTCTAGCTGGCCAACTGACTATTACTGGAAAATGTGCACAAAGGCGAGACTATCATATGTCCTCTGTCGTAAAAATTAATTGTGGTATGTCTCCTCAATCAAACATCTCTTCCTTTTTTCCTGTCTCTCTCCACCTTTCTCTCTCTTTCTCCTCTCTGTCCCTCCTACTCCACACACCTGGTCCAGGGAGTCATTTCAGTGCCCAATGGTCTGAGAATCATCGGTTCCATGTGGACCGAAATCCATTTTTCTGCAGACCAGTCGGCCTGGATCACACTGGGCATTTCATTATTACACATTTCACATGAGGGTGACAGTCCCTCGATCAGCTTGCACATGCGCGCACACACACACACACACACACACACACACACACTTTTCCAGCAGTCCACAATTCCCACTGTAGAAGGTACGCACACACACAAACACACATACTGTACACAAACAAACACACACACACATACACGTGCATGCACTACAATCTCGTGAGCAGATCATGGCTGCATCCCCAGCACAGCGGGAGTAGTGGAGGGAAAGATGCAGTGATAATTGTATTTCTACCAAAGGTCAGAGAAAACCTTAGCAGCCATTACATTCACTCAATGGCTCTTATCATGCCACATACTCCGATTGGACGGCCATTTTACTTCATTAGAGTTCTGAGACAGAGAGGTAATTGTTTTGTGTCAGCTGTCATAAGAGCTGGGGGAAAAACACAGTGGAAACCATTCTCTGCTGTCCTGTTTAGTTTGCCTTGGCCTCTGCTACGCATGCAAGGACACACTCAACTCCAATCCTGGCCATAACAAACAGGTTTAATGGCACTCAGACTCAAAGGCACCGTCATGTACAGTAGAGTTAGTTTTGGTGGACAGATGTAAACACAGACACACACACACACACATACAAAATCGCTGCTTGGAAATGTCAGCCATCTTCAGCATTCCGCGAAAAATAACACCAGCCGCGGCATTCGGTGCATTGCCACATTCCGGAAACATGTGAGCAGTTCTGCTCAGCATTCCGTGTTGCTTCATGGGGAAAAAATGATGGAGACAGCAGTGTCGCTGTAGGTGGCGATAGCAGGATGAGGAATTGAGCCACCCCAGATGAGCGGAAGAGACATGCTACCTCTCCCGAGTGTTTGGCCTGGGAAATTAATAATGCTCAGAGAAATTAGGCACACACTCGGACAAAAGACACCCTTTGCATGCTCATCAATTGAACATCAATACCCGTCTGGGCTCCTGACTTGGTGTCAAAAACACAGCAAGCTCAGCAGTGCTTCAGTGCTTTGTTGGAAGGCACAAAGTCATTGACAAAGAGCCACTGAAAGCTAAAAGAAATGCCAGGCCTACATTCTCACAAACTTTCAGTGCATCATGTTATTGGCCATAGTTTTTGCTGAGTAAAGTCACTGAGCTAAAGTTATTGAGAGATAAATTACTATATTTTTTGATGTACATAGTTATGTTATACATGGTTCTATTTCGTTTCGAAGCCGAAACGTACGAGTGGATGATGCCTATCATCTCTTACTTTTCTGAAGTCAATTTTAACCAACCCTTTGAAAAAAGGGCAGGAAGCGCTCTGACGCGCGCAGGCAACTGCTTAGACAGCCCTGCGTGACGTCAGAAAGTCTATATATTGACTGCGCTTACGCTTCAGGTCCTCTTTGCCTCTTTCACCTCGCCTACTGCGTGTGTTCTGAGTAGTTTTTTCCGTTTGCTTCCGCAAATATTCTAAAAACCAACGGCTTTTTTAAAAGCCCACCACAAAAGCTTTTTTCAAAGCTCTCCGAGGGATTCCATCTTGCTCCAAGTGCTCACGCCGGTCCCTAACTTCTGGAACCTCGAGACGCAAGATGGCTACTCGTCGTTGTACCGACTGTGATCGTCCCATGGCGCTCTCCGACCGCCATGCTCTATGTTTCATCTGCATGGGGAGTGAGCATGCTATGCTCGTGTTTTCGTGACCAGATCTCTGCTCGGCTTGCGAACGCCTCTCCCCTGCGGCTATTGCCAACAGAGCGGCATTTTTTGTGGGTTCCACTGGTAGTCCAGGGACGGCTTCTACCCCCGTTGGCGTCAGTGCTCTCCCCGCCTGCCAGTCTATCGATTTTCCCCCGGCGTCCTCGCACCCGGATGGGCTAATTGACCGGTCTTCAGTGGCTACTCGGCCGTCGGTTAGCTTCTCAGCAGCTAGTCAGCTACCAGCTAGTCAGCTAACCGCGGCCCACCTGGCTAGCCCTGCTAGCTCCATCGGCGCTGCCTTTGCCCGCGCGGCTACTTCGCCGCCTCAGGTCGACGATGACGACCCAGTTATTGAGGCTGTGGACGAGGAGGAGCTCGCTTCCTTCCTCTCCGCTAAAGGATGCGCCACCGTGGAGGATCTGCCACCGGTTTTGAAGACCCACGCCGCCCAGTTAGCCTCTGAGCTAGCTTCGTTGGCTACACAGGCGGCTAGCAGGCCTGGCCTGCCTCCGCCTCAGCGCTGTCCGGGAGGGCGTTTCGACCCCTTCTCCGGCACGCTCCCCTCTCCTGATGCCCTCCCGCTCCCTGCTCACCCCACTGTCGTGGCTGATGCGCAGGCCTCCTGGGAGGCTCCCTTCGCCGCCATTGCCCCTATCCAGGGCCACGCGGCGTTCTACGCGATGGACGGAGCGGGCGCCAGTGGTCTCATGCAGCTTCCTCACGTTGAAGATGCGGTTGCTGTCTGTCTAGCACCATCTTCTGCCACCACCTGGACATCGCCTCCCGAGCTTCCTTCAAAGCCGTGCCAGCGCACGGAGAAGCTCGTTTCGAAGGCCTTCATTTGTACAGGCCAGGCGATAAGGCCGATGAATACCGCCTTTCTCCTCTCCTCTCTGTCTGAGGAACTGGTGGCAGATCTCTCGGCACAGCCGTCGGATCTTACCCTCCATCAGCTGCGCAGAGCTACCGCTCTCACCTCGCTGGCCATCAGGGCGGCCATTAAAGCCGATGGGCGCTCCCTTGGCTCTTTGGTCGTCATAGACAGGCACTTCTGGCTGAATCTTTCGTCAATGCCAGAGAAGGAGAAGAGGCATCTCATGAACGCTCCCATCTCCGCTGATGCTCTGTTTGGCCAGGCGCTGGAACTCCAGCGCGATCGCTTAGAGAAGACGAAGTCGGCGGCTCAGGCCCTGCAACCCGTGCTTCCTAAGCGTGCCCCGCCTCAACCAGCTGCTCCGGCTACGCCTCAGACGCGTGCTCGCGCGCCTCAACGGACGCAGCAGAAGAAAAAGGCGGACGCGCCCAAAGCCGCGCCACCGCCGGCTACTGTGTCGCAACCTCCTTGGCAGCGCTCTCGCTCACGCGGACGCGCAGCTCCCGCCAACCGTCCAACCAGCCAGGAATGGCGCAAGAGGCCACAGCGATCCTGATACGATCACGTGTGCGCGGCAGAGCATGTCATGCGACCTCTATCCATTGACTGCTATGCCTCTGTGTGCTCCAAAAGGCACGGGTCCCCGCTCTGCAGTCCACCGCTCGGAGCGTTCCCCCCCGCTTCGGCGGTCCTCTCTGATCCCCTCATTTCACGATGAGCCCCGGGCCCGGCCGGAGGACGCTCTCTGTTCTGTCAGCGTTGTTGCGCACTGGGGCACCGATTCGGTCTCCGCCGCGCGTTCAGCTTACGCACGCAGTGCGCTACGCGCCTTGCGTGACGTCACGCCTCAACGGCGCCCAGGTGGCGCCGAGGCCTCTACTAACGTCACGGTCTCTGCGTCCTCTGTCTCTCTCGCCTCCGAGCAGTGGGCATGCAACGCATCGGAGTCGTTCACGGTCGAGAAGCCCTCCCCGTCCTCTCTTGCTGCTTCTGTCGGCCGATTTATCGCCCAGGTACGAGCAGAACTGTCTGCTCAGTCTGACACTTCTGCCATTGGGCAGACGAGAAACTTCTCCCCCCTCTTCAAGGTCGTCGCTGACGCGCGCTCCAGGTCGTCCGCCCCACGGGGCGTCGCGGGTGAAGTGCGCAGCTCACCAACCACGAACGTCGCTGACACGTGCTCCAGGTCGACCGCCCCACGGGGCGTCGCAAGTGAAGTGCGCAGCTCACCGACCTCGGATATCGCTAACGTGCACGCCAGGTCGGCCGCCCCACGGGGCATCGCGAGTGATGTGCGCGGCTCGCCAACCACGTGTGAGCGCCCAGGGGTCTCACACACGGTTGACTTGCCCTCAGCTCCCACGTTACGTCGGGTCTCTACCCTGTCAGTCGGACGCTCTTCAGCTCCGCAGACTAGGGGTGGGCGATATAAACGGTATAAACGGTATGCGATATAAATTTGGCCAACGATAGAGATTTTGACTATACCGGCCTATCGCGATAAGTCATTATGTCATCAAAATGTGTCACGCCTACTAGAACGTGAACCACTGAGCTATATGGCTCAGTGACGTGAACATGTGAGAATAAGTAATTTGTGTTTACATGTTTCCAAAAGTTACCTGTTGTACTTGAAATTAGCTGAAATATCAGCATGTTTACATTTTGTTATTTAAGAACAGTGAAAGGGAAAGCAATGTTTTGCACTATAGTGATATTTCATTTTAATATTTACATTGCCACATTACATTCAGGGCTCGAAATTGCAACCATTTTGGTCGCATATGCTCCCGAAATTTCATCTATGCGACCTCAAATAAATATTTGGGCGCATTGGTGCGACTGCATGAAATTGTTGTAATGCGACCTGTTGCATACCTCCCAAACTGTACGCATTTTGCGCAGCAGATATGCATTTAAACATCAAACTGCGGTGTACGATTTATCACTTCTTAATAGCCTACGCCATTGATTGATTAGTTCAGCTCGCGCACTAGGTAACTGGTACGCATCGGACAGCAACATATGCTGGAAACGTGCTTGACTTCGAACTCCAAATGCGCAACAAGAAAATAATTGAGAAAAAGTTAAAAAAGAAAGTAACGAACTTTGATTCCATCTTCATAATGTTGCTGGTTTTACAAGGGAGGACGGCGCTAAACCTCGTTTTAAAGGTAACGTTAATTGAGTATAGAAATTTGATTAAGGCTGTCAGAAAGCTATATTCACGCAAGTGCCTGCGGTTGCCCAGTAAGAAAAAAACACGACGAGAAGTAGGATGATGTGTGTGTGCCTTGCAGGTTAATAATACACACGTTAGCTCAGGGGAAGCAAATCAAACAACGTTTAAACACCTTAGAAGTTCTTGACGAATTAGCCTATCAAGATCAATGACCATGCCTACGTCCTTCTAAACGGCTTAATCATGCGTTTTGCATAGTTCGCATTTATGATTTTGCTGTTAGCCATCAAGGAGCAACAGGCTAACGTAGAAATGCTTTCATTTCTAAACATAGGCCATTCTTTTATTAGACCATCATGTGCGCCTGTAAGCTGCAGTAATTAATGACAATGACAGGCTATAGGCTATTATAGGTTAGGCCCATAACTAATGCCTAATGCGCCTGTTGCGCCACACTGTGCCGCCGCAGTAGCCTACTGTAAGTAGCTACTCAATTTTTTTCCCCAAGGTTGGCAGGTATTAATTTCTCAAAAAAAAAAAAAAAAAAAAAAATGTTAACAGTAGTTTCAAAGTAACATAGTAACAAAGTTTCCTCTTCTTTTGTTTTTTTATATCAGCATGTTTAGATTTTGTGTTATTTAAGAAAGTAAAAGGGAAAGCATTATTTTGCACAACAGTAGTGACATTTCATTTGAATGTTTACATTGCCTAGTTTTATACCTCATGGAAATTGTCACTCACAAGGTTTTCTATAATTACAGTTTTTGCACAATACATTTTATTGAAGTTACATTCTTGGTTGTTAATAGTTTAGAAAACAACTTCCCAATGTCTTCACTATGTGCATAATAGTCCCTATTCAGAAACGGTTATTTTGAAATGTACATACCAAAGAATACCGCAATATATATCGTCTACCGTATATGGTTGAATTTATACCGCAATATAAATTTTAGGCCATATCGCCCACCCCTACCGCAGACAGCCTCAGTCATTGACCTCGGCCCCCCTAGTGCCACTCGGAGGCAGCAAAGCATTTCGTTTGTCCTTGCTACCTCCTCATTCCGCCGCTCTGCTCAGGCAGAATTGGGCGATGTGCACAACGTCACGTTGGGTTCTTTCAACAGTGTTGAAGGGCTATCAACTGCAGTTCAGATGGCCACCCCCGCCCTTCAGAGGTGTCATGGAGTCAGTGGTGCCCCCCTCCAAGGCCCCTGCTCTCAGACAAGAGCTTCGCGATCTCTTGAGAAAGGGCGCTATTCAGCGCGTAGATCCGCCACTCGCGCACGCAGGTCGTTACAGTACGTACTTCCTTGTGCCCAAGAAGTTGGGCGCTTTTCGCCCAATTCTAGACCTCAGAGCGCTCAATGCTTCGCTCAAACCTCTCACCTTTCGCATGCTCACGGGGCGTATGGTAGCGGAGTCAGTCCGCCAGGGGGATTACATGGTCACCATAGACCTTCAGGATGCCTATTTCCACATAGGTATAGTCCCGAGGCACAGGCGTTTTCTACGCTTTGCCTTCGAGGGCAGAGCTTACGAGTACTCAGCCCTCCCTTTCGGTCTGTCTCTGGCACCTCGGTGCTTCACCAAGTGCGTGGAGGCGGCGATCGCTCCTCTACGCGCTCAGGGTATCAGACTCCTCAATTACTTGGACGACTGGATGCTGCTGGCGGGTTCCAGACAGCTCCTAACGTCACAGGCTCACGCTGTTTTGCGTCACCTGCACGATCTGGGCTTCTTAGTAAACCTAAGCAAGTGCATGCTCTCTCCCTCTCAGGAGGTCGAGTTCTTGGGCGTGAGGCTGAACTCACGCTCAATGAGAGCGACGCTCACTCCAAAGAGACTACAGGACGTCAGGGCGTGTCTACGCCACTTCAGACTAGGTGCCTGGCTGGCTGTGTCTCAGACTGACGGCGGGTGGCGCTGTCCCACTCGGCCTTTTACACTTACGCCCGCTGCAGCTCGCCTTAGCGGAACTAGGTGTGTCCTCCAGGTCGAACCCCGCCCGTCGGATCTTAGTATCCAAACGCATGTGGCTAGCCCTCGCGCATTGGCGCAGGCCGTCGTCCTTCACCAAAGGCGGCGCCCTGGGCGCTGTAGCCAGATGCATGACGGTGACCACCGATGCGTCCAAGAGCGGCTGGGGCACCGTTTGCTGCGGTCGCCCCGCCAGGGGGATGTGGGGCACAGCCCCCAGGAGGCTACACATCAATGTGTTAGAGCTCCTAGCTGTCTTTTGCGCTCTGAAGGAGTTTCTCCCTCTTCTCGGAGGAGAACACGTTCTGGTGCGTACAGACAACACCACTGTAGTGGCTTATATCAATCGCCAGGGCGGCACGCACTCTCCGGACCTGTTTCGCCTGGCGTACAAGCTGCTCACCTGGGCCTCCTGCCACTTCCTGTCAATCAGGGCGTCGCACTTGCCCGGTGTGCGCAACACAGGCGCGGACCTCCTCTCCAGGGGTGTTCCGCATGCAACCGACTGGCGCCTCTGCCCAGCCGTGGTGCACAGCCTCTGGTCCCGCTTCGGGCGGGCACGAGTCGATCTTTTCGCCTCGAGAGAGAACGCTCACTGTCCAGCGTGGTTTTCGCTGGAGCGAGATGCGCCGCTAGGGTCAGACGCGCTGGCACATCCGTGGCCGCGAGGTCTGCTCTACGCTTTTCCCCCCCTTCCTCTGATGCGTCAGGTGTTGGCCAGGATCAGAGCGGGGGCTCACAGGGTGATTCTGATCGCCCCCAATTGGCCATCTCAGAGCTGGTTCTCAGATCTGGTCTCACTGCTGGACGGCCAGCCTTGGACCCTCCCTCTGAGGAGGGATCTCCTATCTCAGGCTCACGGGTCGCTGTGGCACCCCAAGCCGGAAGCGTGGAGACTGACAGCTTGGCCCCTGAACGGGCACGTCGCCTAGAGAGCTTCCTGTCAGGCGCAGTTATAGAGACTGTTCAGGCTGCTAGAGCTACATCCACTAGGTCGTTGTATACACTGAAGTGGCGTGTGTTCAGCACGTGGTGCAGAGACAGAGGCTGTGATCCTCTAGTCTGCCCTATTGGCGAGGTGCTTGCCTTTCTGCAACACCTGTTTGATCAGGGTCGTACACCCTCTACTCTGAAGGTGTACCTCGCAGCTATTTCAGCATGCCATGTTGGCTATGCTGGCGTTTCCCCAGGCGCTCACCCCCTTGCGTCGCGCTTCATGAAGGGCGTCAGGCGGCTTCGCCCCTCTTCCACACGTTCGGTCCCTACTTGGGACCTGGCCACTGTCCTACGCGGACTGGCTCTTACTCCCTTTGACCCTCTGTCGAGTGCCAGTCTAAAGATGCTTTCCCTTAAGACTGCGCTTCTGCTCGCTCTGGTCTCGGTGAAGCGCGTTAGCGATCTGTCTGCCCTGTCAGTCAGTCCTGACTGTCTTGAATTCATGCAAGATGACGCGCGGGTAATGCTGCGACCAAATCCCTTTTCTCGCTCGAAAGTGCTGTCTACTGACCCTCGTTCGAGGGTCATTGAGCTCTCAGCCCTTCCTGAGACGGGCGGTTCTGTGCCCGTCACTCTGTGCCCGGTCAGAGCGCTTTGTGCCTATTTGACGCGTACGCAGAGCATCAGGAAGACGAACCAGTTGTTTGTCTAACATGGCGAGCGTGCCAAGGGTCAGGCCTTGTCTACCCAACGCATGTCGCATTGGCTTACTGAAGCCATACGTCTGGCATATGAGGCGGCGGGTGCTCCTCCGCCTGCTCATGTCAGGGCGCACTCCACCCGTGGAGTGGCGGCTTCTTGGGCCTTCTGGAAAGGCGTCCCTATGCAGGATATCTGTCTGAGCGCTTCGTGGGCCTCAGGCAACACCTTCGCGCGTTTTTACGCATTGGACTTCACCAGGCCGGGTGTAGCAGAGAGTGTTCTCTCTGGGCCCGGCGGCGGTCCCATGGGTCTTCCCACCTCGGGCTCCTCGGTGTAGGGCTCTTGAGGCTTGGTTGTAGTGATCCACTCGTACGTTTCGGCTTTGATACGAAAGTGAATGTTACGGATACTAACGTATCCTCGGTTCTCTGAGTGAGAAGCCGAAACGTACGCTTCGGGCCTCAAGTCGCAGACGCTGGCGAGCTTGGCAAAGAGGACCTGAAGTGTAAGCGCAGTCAATATATAGACTTTCTGACGTCACGCAGGGCTGTCTAAGTAGTTGCCTGCGCGCGTCAGAGCGCTTACTGCCCTTTTTTCAAAGGGTTGGTTAAAATTGACTTCAGAAAAGTAGGAGATGATAGGCATCATCCACTCGTACGTTTCGGCTTCTCACTCAGAGAACCGAGGATACATTAGTATCCGTAACGTTAATTTGTGTAAATTTCTTACATTTCTCAAGAAATAGGAGAGGGCATGCTATTTTAATCCTCTTTTGAAACATCTGATTTACTGTTTTATCACTGCCGTTGACAACTTAAGTGGCAAAGAACATCTTAAAGGAAAGCTGTCAGAGTGGTCAATATCTTGACTGTGAAAAGACTAGCTCAACTGTAAGTCTGACCTGTGGAAAACACAAGGACAAACTTTAAGGCTGCAAGTGAGGCGAACCACTTTTTTCTTTCTCAGTATCATTTGTCTACATTTATAATGAGTTTGCTTCTGCACCTACTCACATCAGATTTTAAAAACAGTATACCTCCACAAGAACATCTTTCACTATTAATTACATACATAATAAGGACATTGTAAGAAATTACCCTGCAGTAATTACTTTTGAATAATTAAAAAGTATAAATGTTGAAATGATAATGTTGAAAGTAAATTTAAAACAGAACATGTATAAGTGCTAGAACTTCTACTAGAAGGGAAGTATTGGATATGCTACTGGGAAAAAGTGCATTTAACAATGCAAGATTCCATCATTCTACGCATTAAAGTTTGGAGTGCTTCCAACCATAGCTCTGTTTTTCGGCCTCAGAGTGCTGTAGGTAGATGGAAGAACAAGACCATGCTTGTAATGTGCATATATTCAAGTTTCAAGACATACAGTACTTTGGCAACAAGCAATCAAGCTGAATACAGTCACTATTTTAAGGCAAATATAGTAGACTTCATGCTAAACTGATGAACTATTCCAACTGTTTAGATGTCACTCATTTGGCTTGTAATTTTTGCCAGCTGGATACAGTGCGTTTTAGATTGTGCCTACTGCAGGGCACTGAGTCAACTTTCAAGCCAAGGCTTGAATTGGGGAGGGCAGCTAAGTGCTGTAGAGTAGTGTTGTCCTGTAGTGTTGTCCTACTGAGAAGAGCCCACAGGGGAGGGCGTGAGCGGCAAAAAGCAGTGGGAGACTGGGACCAGGGGATGTTTTGGTGGAGGCGGGGGCACTACCTAAGACTGTCTAACAGGCGAGGAAAAGCTCAACAGGAGGGCATAGAGCATGGAGGGGAGGTTGGCTGGTGGTGGCTACCTCAGTTTAAGAAGTGCCTCTGGGCTCACCGCCTTTGTACTATTGGCAGACTCAGTAGGAGTTTCTTTGTGTACCAGTGCCAGAGCGTGAGTGACACTCCTACGTCTAATCCCCCGTTCCTTACCCAGACAGGTACATGCGGTGTGAAAAGAGACAAGTTAAAAATAGTAATAGCTTTAGTAATTCAGTTCCAGACACACACACACACACATATACTATAACATACTGTACACCATGACACTGGATTGGCCTTGCTGTTAGTGTGCAGAGCCTGAAAGTTGAGGCATTATGCCTGCAAACCAAACCACATTGAGATACACTTCAAACTAAACAACAACAGAATAAAATACTGCAAGTGAAAATACACTGCAAGCGAAAAAAAAAAAAAAAAACACTGCACACCAAGTTAGACCACACTGCAACCCAATTAGTTAATACAGCACACATTGGAGAAAAAGGCACCACAAGAGATGGTTAGTTGCATCACAGACACCATAAAGACAAAGGGCAATTAGAAAACAGGACTGTAACCAGTAGCCTACATTCACAGTAGGGTTGGCACATCTGAGTTGGCAAAACCGGGACGCTGGGGGTGGGGTGGGGTGGGGTCGATGCCCGAGGTCAGATTGGAGGTGACAGATTGGTGACCCTAGTGCTTGTATGTGCAATTTGTACCATGTGAATGTGCATGTCCACAGCTGCTAGATAGTGATAGATAAGGTTAACTTTCAATTATTACAGAATACAACCATCTATTAAAAGTATGTGTTTGATGCGGCAACAGACACCCGCCTATGGAAACCTGTCAAAATAGCGTGGAGGAGAATAGATGCAACAACAACATAATAGGTTTATTTAAAAGTAACCTAAAACTTATGAATATGGTGATAGAGGTGCATTTTCATGAAAAAATTGAACAATATGGGGATTGGGGAAGAAGGATCAATTTTCCAAGACAGACAGTAAAACACTCAGTACATGCATAGCATTAATAGACAGCTAATAGAAATTGGACAAAGGACACAGTAAGCATACCCACACATATGTGTCCTGATGGTCATCTTTGGCCAATTCATTTCACTTCATCCCCTGTACACCAAAGTAGACATTTCCCTTGTAGCCACCCCTGCATTTATGACAATTATGACCTAGTCAGGGTCAGGGTCACCGCTAAACTCCATTTAAGTTTAAGAAGGCAAAAGAAAGACAAAAGAAAAATTAAGTGTTTAGTCTGATTATAGAGGTTTACTGTTGCTTTGTGTAGATTCAACACCTGTCTTTATATTCTACTGATCAACACCTATACCAAAACTAATCCCTGACACATATCCTCACCAAAAGGGTCATCTAGTTTGTTTATATAAAACTAGTCAGTATAATTCAAGTGTCATATTCCAAATTGAGTTTCATATTCCAAATACTTGTTACTATTGAAAGTGCCTTTATTCGCCCTATAATAAGCCAATTAAGCATTGGAGTGTCTATAAAGTTGATCAATTATTCTAATAACAGTGTAAAATGTTGCCTGGTGTGCCTTTAAGATTCCCATGTGTGAGTTTCATGCGTGTGTGAATGTGAACATGGTCCTGTCAGGACCCACCTGCCCCACTCTAGTGTGCAGCCACGTGAGGCCCATCCAGCCCCGAGCTGGAGAAGAAGCAGACAGCCATCAGTGAGTATCAAAGCAGTGAAGCTGGCTGGAAGGGACCCCACAGAAGTAGTCAGATTTTCCCTTTGATTCCTTCTTGTCCTCGAAGAAGGCTAGAAAGTTCCCATTGTTGAGCCTTGTGTGGCATGTAGACACGAGTTCACGCTGAGACAGTGAGATTTCACAGATGTCTGTCTGTGGCTTAGCCAAAGACATTTGAGGGCATTTGATGTAGCCTAAGTTACAAAATCAAAACACCATAATCTTCAATTTGCACAATGTACACAGTGAGGGTAAAAAGCATGTAACTTCACAAAGACTTTGTTTACACGTACCTGGGTAATTGTGCTACGAAAAAGGGAATATTCTCCTTCCCATTAATAGAAAATAATTTGGTTTACAATAACAGAGGAGGTTTTCAAAAACATGTAAAAGGAATAGAAAGCTGACCGAAGATCTGAAAACTGAAGAGGGACTGTCTCCATGTACTAGAAAGAGCTTGATCGTCGATTTAGTTAAAATAGAATGTATGTGGATGCGGAAGAAAAAAAAAACACTGAAATGGGCATGGCAGAATAAGGTAAATAGTACTGGTCAGAGCTACAACCTATCGATCCTGATGACCAGTGCAGAGACATGCCCAGCTTACAGAAAATAAGAATCATTAAATTATTTTACTTTTACTTTTAAGAGACTACCCCATTATTTGCTAAATTCTTGCACGTAGGTGCATGTGAAACAACATGTTTAATGTCTGTGTAATGTCTATGAACCCACTGCAACAAGATAACCCTACTAATATGATACTAATGGCAGCATACACATTCTACAGTAAAGCCTTATCTGTTTTCCGAGATGTAAGTATTCATTATGCCTCCCCTGTTTTCTTGTATTGCCTCTGCAACTCTGACAGCCCCTTGTGCAGTTGCTAACCCCCCGCAGTGAAGCCCCTTTTGCCTTGCATGTGTAATCTGAACTCCTGTCATCTGACTCCTTAGTACAGATGATATATGCAGCCCTAATTCTTTCACCCCAATGAAAAGTAAGATACTGTATCTCATACATAAAAGTAAGAAATGGAGGGAGGGATCGTGTCAGGTCACTGCAACTGCATGGCTGGATTGGGAGAATCATGCATCCACATCTTTTTGCAGTCTACTCTTTCGTGAGGCTAAGAGATTCCAACAGCAACACAAGAGAAAACTCTCCCCTGCTGTCGCTTCTACCCACAGAGATGAAACACAATCAGTACAAAGCATGTAAATACATTGACTTCACATCAGCCACAACATGGAAAAAGACGCTTAATTACGTTTGTAATTTAACACAGCAACACCAAGAAACACCTGTGCGTACAATCTGTGATACAACCAAACTGTGTTATCTGCAAACAATATCGCAATACGTGACCAAGACGACTGGTTTGTTATCAGCTTGTGACAGCTCACTGCAACATCAAGGACCCCTGTGTGTCCTCAGAACAGTTTCTGCACACACACACACACACACACACACACACACACACACA
>JAGFZM010000057.1:144438-224838 GCA_017657215.1 Limnothrissa miodon | reverse complement strand
TATATATATATATATATATATATATATATATATATATATATATATATTTCAAGACTTGCATCATTGAAGATGACAAAATGTAAAAATTGTTTGGAGGGCCACATTAAATATGCATGAGGCGAGGTGTTCAAGGTGGCTAAAGACAAGGAAATCCATCACTCCCTTTGAAAGTGCAGTATTGCTGTTAGGAGATAAATATTTATTATAGATGTATGTGTGTGTGTGTGTGTGTGTGTGTGTGTGTGTGTGTGTGTTTGCATTTATGGCATGTGTGTATTTATGTAATGCTTACGAGTGCCAGTAAAGATCATTTTAGATTAATTTACATGTAGTGCAATATAAAAGTTCAGATGCAATTGTCTGTTGGTTCATAATAATTTCCAAGCAGTCTCTATAAAATGGTTATTTTAATGTTATTATCAAGCCATACATATAATTTGCTATATGATATTTTTAATTTTACACAATCTAATTACATGTTACAAATTAATTAGTTAGCAGAAGTACTTAGTACATTGTACCCAAGGCTACAGTACAATAAAGTGTTGCTATAAAGTCGCATGTAATTGTGTGGCCCATTGAAGGTGGATTATACTGTATTTTATAAAGTTATTTAACGCTTTAGTCAACACAAACTCAAAAGATTAGGCTATAATTACTGTAGCCTATGTTTGTTTGAGGACTAAAGGCAGCGGACAGCTTTTAAAAGTCGGACATCTAAAGTTATCTCTCTCTCTCTCTTTGCTGTGAAGGGCTCAGGTCCAAGTTTGTTGTGTTCTTTCAGCACACTCGCTGCCAACTCTTCCGAGAGCCTAATTTAGTTTACTTGTTCACTCTGACTTTACATTTGAACTGCGTCTTACCCTACTCTGCACGTCCCTGAAATGGATGGTGTTTTTGGACAAGGCTGCAATCGCAGCAGTGTGTGCCTACAGCAGCGGCCCAAGTCCCCCCTCCCAGGCCATGCAGGAGAGGATTGCTTGGTTGTTGTGCTGTGCATGTTTGGCAGGTTTGTGTGAGGTTGGTGGGAGGGGATGCCTAGGTATTGTTGTGTGAGGTGGTGGAGCGGAGTGGTGGTAAGGTACAGAGTAAAGCTTGTGTGTGGATGTATGTGTGTGTATGTGTGTGTGTGTGCTCCCAGAGCTTGGCGGGGTAGCAGAAGAGGAGATCTCGGAGAGGAGACAACAGGCCGACAGTCCCTGACTGATTTCAGGACTGCGGCAACCAAAAGACTGTCAGGACCAAATGAGAAATTTCAGGCTCCCTGTGAGAGCTGCTGCTGGTAGGCTGAAAATGTTTTCTGCTGTGTCTTCGCTTTACGCTTGTCTCAGTGTGCGTGTGTGTGCGTGTGTTTGTAAGTGTTTCTCCCCTCCTCTTCCTGCGCTCCCTCTTGCAGTAAAGCTGAAACTTTATTGGCTGACCTTCAACAGCAGAGAAAGGTAATGGTTCCCACTCATCATAAGACATCTGTTAAGTTGATTGGTGGACGTAACTCATAGCAAACACACATAGCATCTCAATATGAAACATACGAGATTGCCAACTGGCCACTTCATTCTACTGCGCCTTTTGTCACGGGCACTAGACACTTACAGTTCACTCTTAGTACATGTATGTATGCTACCTAATTGCTGTATGTGTCCATTACACATAACGGCTACGTGCTGAATGCAAAACGAAACAAAAAAAAACTACAAAAACACGGATGTTGTTCAGTCATAATGGCAGTTCAGTAAAGAGGGTAATCAGTTGTAAACGCCTTTTAAATTAGCCATTCATTTGACTGATGGCTAAAGCCGGCCTCACTCATGTGGGGTTCATGAATTGGAATACAGCGTAATTCATGGCCTGTGCGCATTCCCTTAAAATGACTAATGTGCCACTTTCTGCCTGATTTAAATGGCAGTAAACATACAGCTTTCCTGTGGTGACTGGGATAGCTTTGCATCAGTGATCACAATTTAGAGGGAGTTCATTGGAGGTGGACGCGAAAGCCGGAATGTGAAGCGCTGAAGGGTTTAAGTGTGTGTGTGTGTGTATGTATGTGTTTGTATGTGTGTGCATGGGTGGGATTGTGTGTAGCTCAAGTAACTGGGCTGCAAGAAGTCACACAGAAGTCACACAGACACACACACACAGACACACAAATGAGTGTGTGTGTACATGTTTTTGCCAGTTCATGTTTGTTTGAATGCTTAAGTCCTCAAGTTTGGGTAAGTATGCATGCGTGGGCATATTTTTATGACTTCAGAATGTGTTTTGGTGCCCTATAGGGGTGTGTCTGTGTGTGTGCGCGTGTGTTTATACTATGGTGCGCTTTTGTATTCTGCACTTGATGCTGAATGGCTTGTGGCAGTGAGTAAGTCTCCGATTAATCGCCAGGATAGCCCTCTGTAATGACTTTCCCACACATGTTTTAAAACAGGAGTAAAACATGACTTATGGTACTGCCAATACTGCATCTCCCAGCATGCCGTTCCCCTAGGGGAGACACAACGCCGGCGATATATCTTACTCTGGGCCCAGACTCAACAGATAAAAGTGAATAACGCTGACCAGCAAACGAAACAAACCCAACCTCATACATCAGCTTCCTGGGTCAGACCTCTGGCCGGGTTATGGCGATAAAAAAAGGTATATATGATATGACCCTGTAATGACCTTTTGATGAATAAATAAGAACAGATAAATATACGTTTTTATCTGGACGTGAAACTACTTGCTTCAGAAGATAAAGCCAAACTAGATGCTTTATGCTGTGTGTTTGTAGTGGTTGTATGGTGTTTCAGGGCTCTGTTTCTTTGCTCAGGCAAGATCGTTTGTTATTTCGCTTGTAATTTGTTATTTTTTACAGAGAACCCATTGTGGTTGTGGGGAAGGCTCATAAAAGGTACGTAAACAACATTCTTGGAAGTAATACCTCAGGGCGTTAAATAGGTTTGACTTTTATTTATAATTGTCCATTTTGAGACAAAATTGGAGCATTTTAACTAGTGAGACCTTGGCATTGACTTAATTAGTTGTTCCCATTCTCTCTTGAGGCCCGTTTTCCAGAAAGCAATTATAAAGTTCTATTGATTCAAGGCATTACCTTAATTAATTTTTTAAATATTTCTCGTTCAAAGTTGATAAGCTATTGTAAATACATTGAATACAGATTTTTGCTTCTGGTTTCGGGTCTATGGAGCATAATTTCAAGCTATAGTTTACGTTTCGCCGGGGGTCTAAAGGGTGTCTGGGGCACCCTCATCGGCCTATATGCAGCACCAACTCTCATGAAGGTTACATACACTGTTTACATTGTTTGATCATCTCTTTTTTATTGACCCTGGTTCCCCAGCTGTTGCTCTCAGATGAAATGCTGGGTGGTTAAGCACTCCTTGAGCCACTCTGCGGTACGTCCCTTTCTCTGGCAGTCCAAAGGAGAGGCCTGCTGAATGAATTCCCATTATGGATTACCTGTGGAGGGGCATAAACAGTGAGCCAGAGGATGGATTCATAAACTATTGACAGATTTGTGGAGGGTGGTGAGGGGAGGATGGAGGGTGTGTGGGGAAGGGTTGTGTGTGTGTGTGTGTGTGTGTGTGTGTGTGTGTCTGTATGCTAGAGTGTGATGGGGATGAAGTGCAGAGAGCCGCAGGAGAAGAAAGTGCTGATGGAGCCGCTTTAGGTTTTGCTTTTTTTTTTCTCTTACTCTCCTCTTTCCCTCGCTCTCCATCTCCTTTTTTTCTCTCTCTGTCTTAGTCCCCCAGACCCGTCACACCATATGCCCTTACACACACACACACACATACACACACACACACTTTTAAAATCAATAGTGTTTGAACTCAAACTGCTTTAGACACACACTCAAACACATACACTCCCATCACCACCCACCATCACCCCGCTAACCCTCCCCCTGCCGATCAATGCTCCCCTCCTCAAATACTAATAAAAAAACCACACACAAATAACTGATTTGAGTGTTTTGGATAATTATGATTCAGAGGGTGCTTTGCAGGAGATCCAATACCTTGTTTTTCCAGACAGATTGTTTTTGCTGATTTGATCAAGCGCAGACAATTAAAGTTATACAGCAGGAAAAGCACTCAAGCCTTTAGTCATTCTCCCTGTCGTCACACATGGTAGCAGACACATTTGTCAGTGGGAAAGGGGGCTGCAGGCCTCTGACTTGGCACTGAAAACACATTTGCACTGCAATAATGCTGGACACAAGCATGGCTGGACATATTTGTCAATCTGGTACAGACCTGTGGACTAACGTTTACATGATCCTTAAGGGAACAAAGCTTTACGTTACCTTTATGGTAGCTGTGCTTGAAAAACAACAACAACAAAAAAACAAACCAAACCAAATAAAAGTCTCACTAAAGGAATGTTACGATTCTTAAAGCAGGGCTAAGCAACGTTCTGTTTTTTTCTCTCACGAGCTCCCTCTAAAGACCGCTGTATTGCATTGTATTGCACTGCATTCTATTGGAGGCGGACCGCTGCTGTTGAACATTGTATCTGTATCTACCGTTGTCGGCCACAGTGGCGCATTCTACAGCGTTCGTTCGCCGTATAATGACTCATGTTAGCATCATAAACAGTATGAAACGGATTAATTAACAGAAAAATGTTGCTTAGTGGGCCTTTACGCACCACTCACAGTGCCGGTGACCACCGCCAGAGATGTTTTTTTTTTTCTTTTTGTCTGTTCTTTTTTTGGCTAGTATGTGTTTACAGAAACACATGTACAACCACGCTACAACACCTACACACACAAGTGTGGCCTTATCTGTCCTAACGTGTCCTAAGGTGTTATAACATGGGAGTCAGAACAGCCGGCTTTACTCCTGCTCGTGTGTGTGAGCTCATGACCATAGCAACATTGACTATAAGTCAGCCCTAGAGGTCATGTAGGTCCCCATTTGTAGTTTGCATTATCCCAGGACACACATGGCTGAGAAAATGTGACCTGTAGAGAATAGGTGCCTCATTTTTTTAAAGGTCTCCTTCCAAAATAAACAGTTTAATACTTGATTTTTTTACATTAACATAGGTCAGCCCAAGTTGCTCAACTTCAAAATGCTCTCCTACCCCTGTAGTCTGTATTCGCCTGTGATAGAAAACAGCCGGGAAAAACGAGCAAATCGTAAAAGCCGTGCAAGCCTATGTCACTTTGAACATTAGCTATGCAGTTAGCCCACCCTCAAGAAAACATTATTAGGCTGCCTGCGGACAGACCCACTAGAGGGAGCGTCACAGTGCTGTTAGCCAATCAGAGGCGATACGTTTGCATATCATTAATATTCATAAGAATCCTCTCGCACTATCCCTGCACTCGTTTTCACCTAACTGAAATAGCTTGAAACAAGACAACCACAGCATATTTTTGTCGAAACCAACTCTCATGACATTATTTTAGACAAGAGACCACCACAAAATTAATGAAAATACGATGGAATGAGACCTTTAAAGTGTATAATTTTTTTTGTATTTTGCCTTACGCTTATACAGTGAATGAAAACGTTTCTCTGAACTTCAGAAGCCGAAAACGTGAATGGATTATGCATGTTCATGCGTAATTCGGCTGAATTTCCTATAAAACCAACCCTTGCACAGCAAGGGCAGTAAGCAAAAAGCGTGGCATGGGGGTACCGTGGGAAAGCCGGTGGACCGGGGTAGCCCGCAAATGCGACGTCTAGGAGGGTATAAAACCCCTGCTTATGCTCAGTTCACTTCCTTTGCCATGCCACGAGCGATGGCGCTTGAGGCCTGAAGCTTCACGTTTTCGGCTTCGCAAGCCCAGAGAACCGAGGACACGATAGTGTTATTCACTTTTTGAAGCCGAAAACGTGAATGGATCACTACAACCAACCTCAAGTGCCCCCTCAGGGACCCAGAGGGGGAGCATCCATATTCACGGCCCAAAAGGCGCAGAGAGAACACACTCTGCTACACCAGGCCTGGTGACGTCCAGTGTGTAAAAGTGTGCAAAGGTATTGCCAGATGCTCAAGAAGCGCTCTGGCAGATATCCTGTATAGGAACGCCCTTCCAAGAAGCCCAAGAGGCTGCTACCCCACGGGTAGAATGAGCCCTGACATGTGCAGGCTTGAGCGAGATAAATTTAAGACCGGCCTCCGCAGTGGGGTCGAAGGGCACACTCCCGCGTAACCAAGATAGCCTTCAAAGGCGAAGCGTAGATAGTGTCTGTGTCTGGGAATGATGCCTATGTGAAAATAGGCGTCCTTCAGATCTAGCGTGGCCATGAAGTCCCCCGGACAAATGGCCTGGACCATCTGTTGACCGGTGAGCATGCGGAAAGAGAGGCGTTTTAGACATTTGCTCACTAGACGCAGGTCTAGGATTGGGCGAAAAGAGCCTGACTTTTTTGGCATAAGAAAATAGGTGCTGTAGTGACCTTCGTGTGTGCGGGCTGGGTCCACCGGTTGGACAGCGCCCTGTCAAACAACATTGTCTAACATCTCTCACAGCTCCTGCCTCAGTATCGGGGTCCTGTCTAGGGGCACCACTGACTGAATGACACCTCTGAAGGAGGGGGGGGGCACTCTGAACTGAAGTTGATAACCTCTCATCACTGTCGAGATCACCCATATGGGTACAAATGGGTACATTTGTCCCAATTCTGCCTGAGCAGAAGACGAGTGGGAAGGCAGTGGCTGAACACGGGGCATAAGAGCGCCCGCGTGGGACGACTGCGGTGCGCGCATCGATCGTGGAGTCCCTAGGGGCGTCTCACTTCGAGTGTCGTAAGGCATCTCGTCGTAAGCGTATTCGTCGCAGAGCGCCAGAGCACATTGCGCTTGGTACGCGTGATGCCTCTAGTATGCGTCTCAGAACTGACCGAGCGTACAGACGTCGGACATGAGGTGAAGACACGCTAATGCGTCTGAATCGCATGTAACGCACTGAACGCCCCTGACAGTGTGTTCGCGTGCGTGGCGTGTGCGCAGATGAAAAGAGCTCTGCGTCCGCCGTTTGCAAGACGCACGCCGCATTGGCTCCGCGAGACGGGGAAGTCTGTAAACAGACGCCCCCCTCGGCGGAAGCCTGGGCAGGCTGACAGAAAGAAAAGATGCCCACCGGTCGAAATCGGGGCTCATGTGGCCAAGAGGAGGCCAGGGGGGGCTTGTCACAGGGTAATGTGTGCGATATGCTTGTGACTGTGTGAAACTCTGAGGGATTGACGCCTCGGAAGGCGGTGAAATCAGAGAGGACCGAAGTGTGCATTCTCGGCACGGAGGACGCCACAGGAGGAGGAACCGTCTTCTTAGTCAGAACTGGCTGCAGAGTCTCAGAAGCCAAGCGAAGGTTATCTATGCGGAGGCGCTGTTGCTCCACAGCTGAATCAAACAGAACGTCAGGTGAAACCGGGGCGTCGAGTAGATGGCAAGTGCGAAGTAGTAGCCGTCGCCATGATTTCCATCGCTAGCTTCTCCGTGCAGCTCGCCAGGAGGAGCGCGGTGTTGAGCGCTCGCACACTCTGAGCGCTGCAGATGTAGGTTTTCACAGTCAAGCGTTCCGTTCGCTGACAAGCCCTCGAGGGAAGCTCTGGGGAAGAGAGGCAGAGGTGGCTCTAGCTTGCTAGCTGTTAAGGAGGCTAAATCTGCTAACTCACGTGCTAGGTTAGCAGCGTGAGTGCCCCTGGGCTGAGATTCGTCCGTCGAGTCCTCCCATCTTGGATTCGGTTCTCCGGGGTCCAGGAGAGAGAGATCGTCCTGGTCGGTGCCAACCGACATCCCATCGAGAGAAGCAGGAGGGGGAGGAGAGGAAGGATTAGCTTCAGGGACCGCAGTCGCCTGGGTAAAATCAACGCTAAGCAGCCGAGGATCAGCTAGCCCAACTTGTGGGCTAGCTACCAAAGGGATGGAGGCTAGCGAGCTAGGACGATCAGTGGTTAGCTGGCAAACTCCCAAAAGCCTGGCCCCAGCTGTGGCGCAACTGGCTAGGGCAACTACACCGTACGCCGGCGACCCGGATTCGATTCCCGCCCCGTGGTCCTTTCCAGATCCCATCCCTGCTCTCTTTGCCATTCACTTCCTGTCTCTCTCCACTGTCCTGTCAAATAAAGGCAAAAAAGCCCAAAAATATACTTATGAAAAAAAAAAAACTCCCGAAGCCTGGGCAAATCCCCCGGGGGGGGGGAAGGGGGGGGGGGGGGGGGGTTGACCAGCAGAGGTGGAGGAGAGTGCAGATGAGGCAGTCCGTCCCTCGAAGAAGGCTGCCCTGTTAGCAACCGTGGCGGGGGAGAGATTGAAGCACGCCGGGCAGAGCTCCAGACCAGACAGCGCCATGAATGCGTGATCCGGCCTCAGGCAGACGAAGCAAGCACTGTGCTTATCTGAAAAAGCCATAACCCTGGCGCAGGTCGGACAACAAGGAAGGCCATCTTCAAGCGAATCACTTGCGGCAACTGTGATGCAGTGTTGGATGTAGAGGAGCTTGAAGAAAGGTAAGAGCTTTTAATAAAGCTTTTTTGGTGGGCTTTGATAAAAGCCGTTATTGTAGAAGAAGTAGAAGTAGGAAAAAATCAGCGAACTCAAAGACGAGTGTCATGAATTTTTGCAAAGGAACCGAACTGAGCGTAAGCAGGGGTTTTTATACCCTCCTAGACGTCGCGTTCTCGGGCTACCCCAGGCCACCGGCTTTCCCATGTTACCCCCGCGCCACGGGCTTTCGAACTACTGGGGCCGGCGCTTTTTGCTTACTGCCCTTGTTGCGCAAGGGTTGGTTTTATAGGAAATTAAGCCGAATTATGCATGAACATGCATAATCCATTCACGTTTTCGACTTTGAAAAGTGAATAGAGAACCATACTGTAGCAATGGGCAAGCCCCATTTTTCTATAAGAAAACCACTGAATTTGAATGCCAGGAGGTGAAAGACACTTCAGCATGAACAGCACTTACAGAACCATTTTGTGTCATTGAAGACTTTTGTAGTTTAAAATAGTATGGTAGTATGGTCCTCCAATGTCTGCTTTTGTTCTACACTCATACTGTAACTTTACATTTACAGAAACTCTAATGTCATTTGGAGGTTGAGCTTTGATTTTTACAGATGGCACTGAATGTGCTTCAGGTTTGGTGTAAAACATTCTGTCCTTTTTTTCTACCCATGTCTCTCTCATGTCACAGACTAAGCTGTTGCCCTGTGGCTGTCGCTTTCCCCGAAAGGTGGAAGCGATGTCTGGCAAAGCTCACGTCCCCGTCCGCCATGGCAACAGGTGGCTCACACTGCCACAATTGATCTACGACGTGAAACCCGTCTTGATCGATTGATGCTGCTGCTGACGGATGCAAGCCTCTCAGCACAAAGTAAGCCAAGCGTGCACACACACACACACACACAAACACACTGCTGGCATTACTAAATTAACACTTCCCAATAGTGCTGCATGGGGTCACCTCTGAGGCAGAGAGCCATCAGCAGCAGGCGTCTTACCAGGAAGTGTGTGTGTGTGGAGGTGTGTGTGTGTGTGTGTGAGAGAGAGAGTGTGTGTGCCGTTAACACCCATCATTAGCGCTAGTCACTGGCTTGAAAGATGCTGAAAAGATTCAGACATGGATCCTGGCTGCAGCCGGGCCCTCTCAATGTCCCATTGACATTAGGGGGTGGAGGAGAGGGGAAAGAGAGTGAGAGGACGAGAGGGAATGGAGAAAGAGGGAAGGAGAGGAGAGAAGGAAAAGAGGTAGAAAAGCAAGACTGAGTAGGCTATTATGGAGCGGGAGAGAATCCTCGAAGGAGCGTAGGGGCCCCGAGATGGAGTAAATGAGAGAAACGCCGCAGCCATTCCAGGAGCCTCATTACCTTAATGGCGAGCCATCCGTGCTGTCAAGGTTTCCTGAAAATCTCTTCTGATGCGATTGCTTTCCGCCCTGCTCCCTGCAACCTTGTGAGCCACTGAATGGTGGGAGGAGGAAAAAAAGGTGTGAAAGACAGAGGAAGTAAAAGAGAGAGAGAGAGAGAGAGAAGGGAGAGAGAGAGAGAGAGAGAGACTAAAAAATAAAATACTAGTGACGTGCCAGGTGACTGTGAATTGCTGCTGAAAGATTTGTATGTTTGTACAGTAATAAGGGCTTGATCAGGACACGTATCCCATGCCAGACTGGGAGGGAGAGAAAGATAGATGGATTTAGAGTAAAAGAGAGTGAAAGAGAGACAGAGCGGGACTGGTGAGCGGTGGTCAGGAGTGGTTCTGGGGCTTCAGGTTCAAGGGAAACTATTGTGGAGATTAAAGAGTGAACATCGGGCGTGGCTGGCTAAATTCAATGGCTGTCTGCAAGGCATGTTCCCCTCCACTCTCACTCATGAAGATGTCTGCATTTGTGCCTCTTTTTACTTATTGGAGCTAGAATGTCACCCAGATATAACCGACGAACAAGACAATAACATTTCAATTTTCAAAGTGTTTAATAGTGGTTCATGAGTTGATGTACTGGTGTTAATTGCAAATAGATGGGGGTGTGATTCAGATGAGTTGCTTTGCTAACACTTTATATTGAAGACATTAAAGGCACATAAATGAATGTGGAAAATTAGGAAGTTGACATTTGCTGGACGCAACGGATCACCATTCATCTCAATGGGGCTGCTGTGGATTTGGAAAGGATGGCAGCACACTTCCTTGCAGGCAGACTCAGAGGATACGTAAATGTGCTTTTGAGAATGGGAGTCATGGCTTGGTTTTTACCATCACTTTTTCCGCTTTTACAGTATGTGAATGGTGGTTGAATATCTGTGCAAACTTTTGCAGAAATTACAGTCAGCAAAGAAGGTTATTGTGTTTAGTTCACTGTTGGAGTCCTGTTAATAAAATGCACAAACCATTTAGCTTGTGCTGTCACGGACATGCATATACTGTGACATTATGCTACCCTACCAAGCTAACCGCCACCATGTTTTTCAGTGTCGTCAAAAAGCCGGTGTTTTTCTAATGGCGCACAGTCCGAAACGGAAAAAAACTTTTAACCACCTTGCTTGCAGCCAAAGCAACCAGCAAGGTTATTGTATCAGCAATGAGTTATTTAACTACCGTTCCAAAATGCAACTGGAGCCGCCGGGATGGAAATTCGCCCATTGTGTTTATGCACATCCATGTATTGCTCTTCTACAAGTTTCTCTCCACACATTTCCATGTCTCATTTCAAGGGCATCAGTTGGGCTTGTTCAGTGCATTGCATAATGTCTGCTTATCGGAGGAGTTTGAATGGCGCACACACTAGCCCCCGAAGCTCGCCGCTCGCATGATTTCAAGGATGCTGCGCCATGAGTGGCATAGAACGGAGGTTTGAGGGGGAGGCTTGTCAGAGGACCTTGAGAATGGTTAGTTTATTTCCCCTTTGAAGATGCCATCCAGGCCTTGTCCTTCTCAGAAACCTTCCTGGAGACATTGTATGAAAGAAAACAGATAAGTGAAAACAGCGACGGGGGAAAATAACATCAGTCAGCTTCTCTCCAGGCTTGCAATGTTTTGATCAAATGCATTAATTAGAGCCATCCCCCTCTGTGTAAAGCTGGGATCCCGGAGCACTATTGAGCATATTAAGCGACATATAGTGCTGATAGCCCTGCCTTCTAGTCAAAGCATTTCTCCTTTTTTTTTTTACCCGCTTCCAACATTTCAGATAGCACCAATCCAATCGGGAATAGACTCTCTCTCTCTCATACACACATACAGACAGACACACACACACACACACACGCACACATACAAGCTCGCATGTCTGCATGCATGCACACAAACACACATAAAACATAACGTACACCATACTCATGTGCACACATACACACTCCCTCTCGCTTACACACACACACACACACACACACACACACACACGATTATGCCTTAAATAAAGATACACTCTCTGACTCTCGGAGTGGCACACTTTGAGCACCATGACTCGGAAACCGTTCATATTTTATCCCTGCCCTCCAAAGCCCCCTGCTGAGGCGAGCAGATAAATCAGGAGTGCTGTATTTGTTGTGCCTTTGGGGGTTAGAAGGGTGTGTGTGTGTGTGTGTGAGAGAGAGGGAGAGAGAGAGTGAGGTGTGTGTGTCTTCGTGTGTGTGGAGGGGGAGTGCTGTCTTTACATTCAGACTGCAGTGGAATGGCCTCAGCCTCACTCTCTGGACTCTCTCTCTCTCTCTCTCACTCTCTCTCTCTCTCTCACTCTCTCTCCAGTGGTTGCATGCACCCCCCTCACACCCGAGCTGGGCGCCATCAATAGTCATTTCGGCAAGATACGCTTTCCACGCCGCCGGATGCAATGAAGATTCATAGCAGCCATTTCAAAGGTGGGGTGGTGTGTGTGGTGTGTGTGTGTGTGGCTATTGGGAAGCGTGGTGTTGAATAGAGCTAGTGGAAGGTGTCAGTGGCAGAGGGAGGAAGGAAACACTGGGGAGGGGTGGAGAATGGAAATGGCAAACACACATCGCCTACTGCCCTGCTCCGCTGCTTGGCCTTGTGTCCCACCAGCCTGGGCACTGATTAGGGAGGTGTGTGTGTGTGTCTGTGTGTGGCGGCAGAGGGATGACAGTTTCCAGATGGAGTGTGCGGGTGTAATGTGGGCGAGCAAGGGACAGGCACCGTTGGGGGGTGGGGGGGCTCAAGGCTAAGAGGTTTGCTTAGGGCTGGCTCCTGACGCAGATGAGCTGCTGGTTAATAAATCGCTGCTGGCTCTGTGGCCGTGAAAATGGCGGTAACACTAATACCATTTCATTTATGTTTGTTAAACTTAGAGGTACTCAAACTCAAAGAAGTTATTGTGTCCCTGGGGTCAACCAGTAGAGCATAACACAGATAACAAAGGGCATTTCGCACCCAGGGGACATACTGTATACTCTAATTACATACAATACACACACACACACACACACACACACACACACACACACACAGTCGGTGTAAAATACACTTTTACTGAACTATTTTATTACCTTACCACTTTGTCTTTACATGATATAACTGAAGCTTTCTGGGTGGAAATTTAAACCAAAGATCATTTGGAACACCAACCATCTCTGATGAAACGTCTTCAAGCTCAAAAAGAAGTCCAGTTGTTCTCTTTCGTTTCGAAGCCGAAACGTACAAATGGATGATGCCTATCATCTCCTACTTTTGCTGAAGTTAATTTTAACCAACCCTTTGAAAAAAGGGCAGTAAGCGCTCTGACGCGCGCAGGCAACTACTTAGACAGCCCTGCGTGACGTCAGAAAGTCTATATATTGACTGCGCTTACGCTTCAGGTCCTCTTTGCCTCTTTCACCTCGCCTACTGCGTGTGTTCTGAGTCGCTTTTCGTTTGCTTCTGCAAATATTTCTAAAACCAACGGCTTTTTTGAAAGCCCACCACAAAAGCTTTTTTCAAAGCTCTCCGAGGGATTTCCGTCTTGCTCCAAGTGCTCACGCCGGTCCCTAACTTCTGGTACCTCGAGACGCAAGATGGCTACTCGTCATTGTACCGACTGTGATCGTCCCATGGCGCTCTCCGACCGCCATGCTCTATGTTTCATCTGCATGGGGAGCGAGCACACTATGCTAGCTTTTTCGCAGCCAGATCTCTGCTCGGCTTGCGAACGCCTCTCCCCTGCGGCTATTGCCAACAGAGCGGCATTTTTCGTGGGTTCCACTGGTAGTCCAGGGGCGGCTCCTACCCCTGTTGGCGTCAGTGCTCTCCCCGCCCGCCAGTTTATCGATTTTCCCCCGGCGTCCTTGCACCCGGATGGGCTAATTGACCGGTCTGCAGTGGCTACTCGGCCATCGGTTAGCTTCTCAGCGGCTAGTCAGCTACCAGCTAGTCAGCTAACCGCGGCCCACCTGGCTAGCCCTGCTAGCTCCATCAGCGCTGCCTTTGCCCGCGCGGCTACTTCGCCGCTCCAGGTTGATGATTCTGACGACCCAGTTATTGAGGCTGTGGACGAGGAGGAGCTCGCTTCCTTCCTCTCCGCTAAAGGATGTGCCACCGTGGAAGATTTGCCACCGGTCCAGAAGACCCACGCCGCCCAGTTAGCTTCTGAGCTAGCTTCCTTGGCTACACAGGCGGCTAGCAGGCTTGGCCTGCCCCGCCTCAGCGCTGTCCGGGAGGACGTTTCGACCCCTTCTCCGGCGCGCTGCCCTCACCTGATGCCCTCCCGCTCTGCAGTCCCCAGCTCGGAGCGTTCCCCCCCGCTTCGGCGGTCCTCTCTGATCTCACCCCCTCAGGGGGTGCTGAGTTTGCCTTGTTCACAAGCACCCCGCACACACACTCTCGCCCCTCTGGGGCAATGTTTCACAATGAGCCTCGGCCCCGGCCGGAGGACGCTCTCTGTTCTGTCAGCGCTGTAGCGCAATGGGGCACCGATTCGGTCTCCACCGCGCATTCAGCTTACGCACGCCGTGCGCTATGCGCCTTGCGTGACGTCACGCCTCAACGGCGCCCGGGTGGCGCCGAGGCCTCTACTAACGTCACGGCCCCCGCGTCCTCTGTCTCACTCGCCTCCAAGCAGTGGGCGTGCAACGCGTCGGAGTCGTTCACGTTCGACAAGCCCTCCCCAGCCTCTCTCGCCGCTTCTGTCGGCCAATTTATCGCCCAGGTACGGGCAGAGTTGTCTGCTCAGTCTGACACTTCTGCCATTGGGCGGACGGGAAACTTCTCCCCCCTCTTCAAGGACGTCGCTGACGCGCGCTCCAGGTCGGCCGCCCCACGGGGCGTCGCGGGTGAAGTGCGCAGCTCACCGACCACGGACATCGCTGACGCGCGCTCCAGGTCGACCGCCCTACGGGGCGTCGCGAGTGAAGTGCGCAGCTCACCGACCACGTACATCGCTGACGCGCACTCCAGGTCGACCGCCCCACGGGGCGTCGCGAGTGATGTGCGCGGCTCGCCAACCACGCGTGAGCGCCCAGGGGTCTCACACACGGTTGGCTTGCCATCAGCCCCCACGTTACGTCGGGTCAGTCGAGCGCTCTTCAGCTTCGCGGACAGCCTCAGTCATTGACCTCGGCTCTCTTAGTGCCACTCGGGGGCAGCATAGCACTTCATTTGTCCTTGCTGCCTCCTCATTCCGCCTCTCTGCTCAAGCAGAATTGGGCGATGTGCACAACGTCGCGTTGGGTTCTTTCAACAGTGTTGAAGGGCTATCAACTGCAGTTCAGGTGGCCACCCCCGCCCTTCAGAGGTGTCATAGAATCAGTGGTGCCCCCCTCCAGGGCCCCTGCTCTCAGACAAGAGCTTCGCGATCTCTTGAGAAAGGGTGCTATTCAGCGCGTAGATCCGACGCTCGCAGGTCGTTACAGTACGTACTTCCTTGTGCCCAAGAAGTCGGGCGCTTTTCGCCCTATTCTAGATCTCAGAGCGCTCAATGCTTCGCTCAAACCTCTCACCTTTCGCATGCTCACGGGGCGTATGGTGGCGGAGTCAGTCCGCCAGGGGGATTACATGGTCACCATAGACCTTCAGGACGCCTATTTCCACATAGGAATAGTCCTGAGGCACAGGCGTTTTCTACGCTTTGCCTTCAAGGGCAGAGCTTACGAGTACACAGCCCTCCCTTTCGGTCTGTCTCTGGCACCTCGGTGCTTCACCAAGTGCTTCACCAAGTGTGTGGAGGCGGCGATCGCTCCTCTACGCGCTCAGGGTATAAGACTCCTCAATTTCTTGGACGACTGGATGCTGCTGGCGGGTTCCAGACAGCTCCTAACATCACAGGTTCACACTGTTTTGCGTCACCTGCATGATCTGGGCTTCTTAGTAAACCTAAGCAAGTGCATGCTCTCTCCCTCTCAGGAGGTCGAGTTCTTCGGCGTGAGACTGAACTCACGTTCAATGAGAGCGACGCTCACTTCGAAGAGACTACAGGACGTCAGGGCGTGTCTACGCCACTTCAGACTAGGTGCCTGCGTTCGCGGGTGGCGCTGTCCCACTCGCCCTCTTACACTTACGCCCGCTGCAGCTCGCCTTAGCGGAACTGGGTGTGTCCTCCAGGTCGAACCCCGCCCGTCGGATCTTAGTATCCAGACGCATGTGGCTAGCCCTCGCGCATTGGCGCAGGCCGTCGTCCTTCACCAGAGGCGGCGCTCTTGGCGCTGTAGCCAGACGCATGACGGTGACCACCGATGCGTCCAAGAGCGGCTGGGGCGCCTTTTGCTGCGGTCGCCCCGCCAGAGGGACATGGGGCGCAGCCTCAAGGAGGCTACACATCAACGTGTTAGAGCTCCTAGCTGTCTTTTGCGCTTTGAAAGAGTTTCTCCCTCTTCTCGGAGGAGAACATATTCTGGTGCGTACGGACAACACCACTGTAGTGGCTTATATCAATCGCCAGGGCGGCACGTGCTCTCCGGACCTGTTTCGCCTGCCGTACAAGCTGCTCACCTGGGCCTATCGCCACTTCCTGTCAATCAGGGCGTCGCATTTGCCCGGTGTGCGCAACACGGGCGCGGACCTCCTCTCCAGCGCTCACTGTCCAGCGTGGTTTTCGCTGGAGCGAGATGCGCCGCTAGGGTCGGGCGCGCTGGCATATCCGTGGCCGCGAGTTCTACTCTACGCTTTTCCCCCCCTTCCTCTGATGCGTCAGGTGTTGGCCAGGATCAGAGCGGGGGCTCACAGGGTGATTCTGATCGCCCCCAATTGGCCATCTCAGAGCTGGTTCTCAGATCTGGTCTCACTGCTGGACGGCCTTGGACCCTCCCTCTGAGGAGGGATCTCCTATCTCAGGCTCACGGGTTGCTGTGGCACCCCAAGCCGGAAGCGTGGAGACTGACGGCTTGGCCCCTGAACGGGCACGTCTCCTAGAGAGCGGCCTGTCAGACGCAGTTGCAGAGACTGTTCAGGCTGCTAGAGCTACATCCACTAGGTCGTTGTATACACTGAAGTGGCGTGTGTTCAGCACGTGGTGCAGAGACAGAGGCTGTGATCCTCTAGTCTGCCCTATTGGCGAGGTGCTTGCTTTTCTGCAACACCTGTTTGATCAGGGTCGTACACCCTCTACTCTGAAGGTGTACCTCGCAGCTATTTCGGCATGCCATGTTGGCTATGCTGGCGTTTCCCCAGGTGCTCACCCCCTTGCGATGCGCTTCATGAAGGGCGTCAGGCGGCTTCGCCCCTCTTCCACACGTTCGGTCCCTTCTTGGGACCTGGCCACTGTCCTACGTGGACTGGCTCTTACGCCCTTTTACCCTCTGTCGAGTGCCAGTCTAAAGATGCTTTCCCTTAAGACTGCGCTTCTGCTCGCTCTGGTCTCGGTGAAGCGCGTTAGCGATCTGACTGCTCTATCAGTCAGTCCGTCTCTCTGTGCCCGGTCAGAGCGCTTAGTGCCTATTTGACGCGTACGCAGAGCATCAGGAAGACGAACCAGTTGTTCGTCTGCCATGGCGAGCGTGCCAAGGGTCAGGCCTTGTCTACCCAACGCATGTCGCATTGGCTTACTGAGGCCATACGTCTGGCATATGAGGCGGCGGGTGCTCCTCCGCCTGCTCATGTCAGGGCGCACTCCACCTGTGGAGTGGCGGCTTCTTGGGCCTTCTGGAAAGGCGTCCCTATGCAGGATATCTGTATACTCTAATTACATACAATACACACACACACATACACACACACACACACGTACACACACACACACACACACACACACAGTCGGTGTAAAATACACTTTTACTGAACTAATTTATGACCTTACCACTTTGTCTTTACATGAGTAGAACTGAAGCTTTCTGGATAGAAATTTAAACCAAAGATCATTATGAACACCAACCATCTCTGATGAAACGTCTTCAAGCTCAAAAAGAAGTCCAGTTGTTTTTAACTGAACACTACGACTACCACGACCTGGATGAATGAGAATCTTCACAGACACCTAGAAATGTTTATTTTTTTTCTTGTCTATTGCTGCAAAGATATGTTGGACAAGACTTTTTCACATACGTTAAGGTGTAAACTGTTTTTCCTTTGCTCAATATTTACTTTGAACTAATGCTTTTTTTCTCACCTGCCGCTTGTTGGATTCCGAAGGGCTGAGTGTGATGTCTGTGATGACTCATACACAGTACAAATACTTACAGCATACGCCAATCACCATTAGAAGAATGTCAGTGTTGCCAGTATCAGGATTGGCAGAAAACACGCACACAAACACACACACACATATGCATACACTTGTACATTCACACACAAAAACAAACATACACACACACACACACACATACATGAAAAAAACATCTTTACCTATGTTTGTTTTGTAGATATGGCAACAATATGTTCTGTTGTATTTCCTTTGCCAGACTCACCTGTGTAAAATGCCTTTTTTGATGCTGAGAATAACAGATAAAACCACGAGGCAGCCTGTCTGTGCGGCTCAGCCTGGAGAGGAGAGAGATATTCATCAGCACAGATTTACTTCTCAAGAGTGCTGTTATTTCACAGACACAAAAACAACAAAGACATTATCAGGCCCTGCAGTATTTCAGGTGCTGTTTCAATTCTGTACTGTAAATAACCTATGCCTCCTCCAGTTTTTGTGCCAACTACACTAAGATTTGCTGTAAGGTGCACATAATTTTTATAAAAAATATGACCCCCCAACCTTAGTTGTCAGTCCTTTCACATAAAAGCTTCTGATAGCTATGTGTATTGCATCTTTATTATTTTTTTAAGAAACAAATTCGATTTTATATATCTCTTCTGCAGACACTTTTAACAGTTCTTGTCATTACTGATAAGGAGTTTCAGTGAGTGCCACTGTAACTAAATCTTTAATACAATAGCTGATGGGCACCTACAAAAGTACTGTAGCAGTCAGAACACCCATGTGTTTGAACAAGATCTCCACATCTCCATTCTCTGTAGTTTTAAGGCTCCAAGATGTAACTTAATTCCAACAGTTGAAAAAGTTTGTTAAGTTCATGACCTTTCACTTGGCAAAAATGAGACAAAATGTTTCACTTTCAAAATGTGTGAACTTGAAAAAACAATCCTGTGTGTGAACAGTGCGTATATAAATATATATTTCCCCCGATCAGTCACCATGGCCTGCATGTGTCACCTGATGGATGAGACTTGGGACAGGTCAGGCTCATGTTGGCTCAGGACAGATCATGTCATGCTCCCGAGTGATGGAGACTCGGTGTGCACCACCATGCTGGATTCCTTTAGATTTCAGGCTGGTGACACAAAGATGGATGGAGGAAGTGGAGAACAGAGAGAGGCATGGCGTCGTGGATCAGGTGTCCTGCGCCGAGGGATCAGTCTCTGGAGGCTCCGTGGCCATATTTGATGGATGTAATATGGGCCCTCTTTGACTTCAGGCGTTGATGACAGGTGAGAGTTCTGCCGTTTATTCACACTGTGTATCTCATCTGACAAGCATAGATGTCAGCAGCAAGAAGCCCCCACTTCAGCTTTGGCATTTATCAATCACATCTCACACATCTCTATCAACAACAGCAGCCGCAAGAACGTGAAAATCCAGGAGAAAGTATCAAAGAGAAAGGACATGACAGGATGGCTGTGTTTACTAGCTTGGGGCTCCCTGCCAATTTGCTTAGAAATTGTCATTGATTTGACATTTTGTCAGGTCTCCACTTCACAAAACCCTTTAATGCAATCATAATCATCACTCCTGTAAATCATCGTCATCATCATCATCACCATCATCACCATCATCATCAAAGGGAGCAGACGTATCTTAAATTTCCCACCACCAGTATTATATAGAAGTATTATTACTTTAATAGCAGGACAGATCAAAATGTATAGTCTGGGTATGAATGGCTCAGTCCAAGGAGTGATCAGATAGGGTATGTCCAGGTGACTGACTCACTATGGCTGCTTCCTCAGACCTCAGCCTCCGTCCTTGTGCCCCAGAAATCGAAAGGATCAACATGATCGAGGATGTGCATAGTTTATGACAAAAGTAAACTAATAGAATACAGATCTTGGTTTAATTGTCTAAATAATGTAATGATATTCTTTTTTGATGTACAATGCCGACGTCTCTTAGTAGTGATGGATCCTTGAGAAAGACACAATTTCTCATGTCTGTCCTTGAATCCTCTATCCTTCCATCATCCCTTCCTTGTTTCCTTTGTGAGAGGAGGGGCTAGGTCAGAAGGAAGGATGGAGGTAAAGAAGAATGGATTGAGGAATTTTATAATGGAATGCAGCCTCTGCAAGGATAGTGCAATGTGACTGCTCCAACCAGAACTGCTATTGAGGCTCTATGATTGATTTAAATGTACTTGCAAAGGAAAAACGCTAGTCTCAAGTAACATACTTAGATATACTTGCTAACACTAGACAAATAGACCAGACTCATGTTACCATAGTTTAGTATTTTTGTATTTCTTTTCTATTCTTTTATTCTTTTCAAGTTAATTTAGCTTACATAAAAACAAAGCAAACCGATAACAATGGCATCAACCACAACATACCACAGAAGATAAAGCTCAGTAGTGAAAGACAGATGCTGCTTTATGTTCTGCTAGGAGGAGTAGATTAAGTATGTACACATTATCCACAGCCATTCCCCTGAACTTCTCATCCTCATCATTGCTTTACCATCACCAACAATGTCAGTTTTACTCTAATCTCTGTTGCACCCAGTTCACACTTGGCCATGCCCCTTGCTAGCGGGCTGAGTGTGTGTGTGTGTTTGTGTGGTTGCAGAGGAAGGGCGCCTCGCATCTGCCTAGAGTGGATGATGATAGAGAGCTCAGTTCCCTAATGAGTCTTTCTGCACAGCGGGCAGAGAGAGTAATAAGCATCATGGTGTCGTTTTATAACCTGTAAATCAGCCCTTTGTTTTATTGGACTTCAGAGGGGGAGATAAGAACTCCCCATGTGCTTTTCAGCCGTGTCTGTGTCTGTGCAAGAGAGATATTGTGAGTGTGTGTGTGTGTGTCTTTGAGTGTGTGCGAGAGAGATTTTGTGTGCATGATAGGATGACTGTGTGAAGGATAAAAGTGTGTGTGTGTGTGTGTGTGTGTGTGTGTAATGTGCGTGTGATGTGTGGATGACTTATGAGAGGCTTTCAACGGCTGCTCTACGGCATGCAGTGTGTAAGTGCAGCGCGGCTGTCAATGTGCTTTATTGCACTTTTCTTCCCTAAATGCAAATCCACAGGCAGAACTTCCGCATCTCCTCTTCCTGCGATTCCCAAGGGGACACAGGGTGAAAGGACACACAACTGAAAGACAGGTAGAGAGAGAGAGAGAGAGAGAGAGAGAAAAGCATGCACATCTTTAGAGGACTAAAAAATTCCAGCATGTGATGTTCCCTTATCTTCCTTGGGGTAAACCAGATCATTTGTGTTTAGTTGGTTTGGTTCACTCTTGCATACCCCATGAGGTCTGTAAGCTGAGGGAAAAAAATGAGACAGCTGTTATGTGCCAACCAAAAGGTCTTTGAAATGAAAGAAATAAACTGCGTTGACTCCAAATCTGCTTACAAACATCCCGCAGCGGTAAAGACAAAAGCAAGCGAGGGCCAGCGGCTTAAGTGCTGCCACAATCCGCAGTCGAATTTCTATGTCATTCTTGGCTCTGCAACAGGACAATACACAGGCCTCACAGATAGTAGATGAATGGAAAGATGCCATATTAAATGTTGTATTCATTCACAAATTTGGAAGTGGCCCCTAAAAGTTCAAACCAGAGGTTTATTTATTTTTAATAGCTGAATGTTACTTTTAAAATAGCAATAGAATATGAAAAATATGTTAATACTGTAGTATGTTTCATTGTGATTAATAAAAATGTCACTGTCAATGCAAGGTATCTAAACAATAGCCTCTTGGTAAGGAGCAATGCAGATTTTTGTGGGTGACTAAAATAAAAGGCAAAATAAACCTACTGTAGCTATATTTCCTTTATAGTAAAATCATCAGCTTGTCAAATAAACCCACAACCTTTAGGTTAATTAATCACAACTCAAATATTTAATTGTTTGGCAGCCCTAGTGAATATAGTTGTAA
The DNA here is from genome assembly GCA_017657215.1 of Limnothrissa miodon. Classification (NCBI taxonomy): domain Eukaryota; kingdom Metazoa; phylum Chordata; class Actinopteri; order Clupeiformes; family Clupeidae; genus Limnothrissa; species Limnothrissa miodon. Next base: position 202,881 of record JAGFZM010000057.1, on the reverse strand, counting down.
AAACATCTGTGCTTTTGAGATGCACTGAAGTAATCATGTGAACCAGCTTGCAGAGGCCTTACTCTCTAGTAATATGCTGTTGCACCACGAGAGCTGTTGTATTAAATATAAATCAATGCAAGAGTGTCCTATGACTGTGCTTAAGACTACTCAAGGCCTACGGGACTTCTCGTCGCACTTTTAAAAACCTCTTGAGCCTGCTGTTGAACTTCCACTCCACGCTTGGCACCGCACTGAGATAATGCAGAGGCCTCACACACAGCACAGTGCAGAGGGATGGAAGAGTGCCATGCTGAATATATTGGCTCACAAATACGCCTGCCAGTTATCAAAAAGTTGTGCTGCATGATTGTAATCCCCTCGCCCAAGGCAATCCAGACTCTTCTCATGTGTCGTCCCACGCTGGTGGAATGACCTACCAAAAACAATCAGAACAGGCCCATCTCTGGAGGCCTTCAAAAAGCTCTTAAAGACCCAGCTATTCAGAGAACATTTTCTATCCTAGCACTAAAATGAACTGAAGCACTATCCCCTAGCACTATGCTCCTTAAGGTTTCTGCTATGTAGCTTGATTGTTATCCTCGTTTTTGTAAGTCGCTTTGGATAAAAGCGTCTGCTAAATGCATGAATGTAAATGTAAATGTAAATGTAATCAATATCACTTTTCGGGGAATATGGCCAATTTCTCTTCACGTTTCTCGTGCTGTCAAAACAATGTGTTTGATCAGAGCACGTGTCTAGAGTGAAAAGATTCATACACAGCGCAGGCCAGATGCATCACGTCAGCTAAAATCAGGGGGTTGGGGGATTGGGGGGTGTCTATATTTGTCACATTAAAAGCTTTTTTATTGTAAATCCTGGGCCTACAGTAAATAGAGCAGCACATGTTCATATATCTGTGGTGGGCACAATTGCAGTATTTCATACACTCATGACAACTGATGTCATTTCATTAACAAAGAGGTGACAGCTGACAACCTCGACAACCTTTTGTCAGAATCAGCAACTCCACCTTTAATCAGTGTATTCAATTTCTCGTCTGAGCTTAATTGCGACCATAAGTCAGCAACTTGTTGAAGACCGAGAACAATTAGCCTGATTGCCCTCTCACCCACTCCACGCCTCCTTTTTCCCTGCCTTGTTTCCATTTTGATCTGGAGTTGGAACAGAAATGGTTTTGTTCACACCATGCTGACACTTTGACAGCAATGTTTTGTATCCAGAGGTGCCAAGTGTAATAATTTATGGTTAGCTGACTGACTCTCGCCTGTGACTGCCTGGCTGTTTCGGCACAGAAAGAGGCAGTGGTTGAGGTTAAAAAAGCTTCAGCTTGGGTGTGTGTGTGTGTGTGTGTGTGTGTGAGAGAGAGAGAGAGATAGGTGGGAGGTAGAGATTTAATACTGCCACCATTTATAATCACAAATGTAAGCAGCGAGAATCACTGATAACCATTCTCCTATTTTATGTCAGAAAAAGTCTCCTAAATGGCTGCTACTTACAGCCACAGAACTTTAAATTCATCACTAATGTGCTGCTAATCGTTCAAGATTTAGTGGGTTTAATCAAGCTTAAATGGATTCATTAGAACTCCTTTGAAAATGTATGGGCCACATGACATAGTGCAGGAGATAAGCAGAAGGAAAGAAAAAGAGAGAGATAGGGTAGGGAGAAAGAGAGAGGCGGCAGGAGAGAGATAGAGAGTATACGGTGTTTGAGAGTTCAAAGGAAAATGACGTGTTCTCTCAGCAGTTTTTTTTCCATTTTCCTCAATCGCCAGTGAAACTCTCTTATGTAGCACTGGGCTGCGGTGGAGCTCTTATTCTCCACCTGGGAGGACTGCGAGGTGTGGGGTTGGCGGTGGTGGGGCTCACCTCTGACCAAACTGATTTGATTTTGATGTCTCTCTCTCTCTCGCACACACACTCTTTTTCTCTCTTTCTGTCCCACTCAGTTGCGATTTCTTTTGTCGACCACTTCTACTCTCCAATGTTGCCCGATCACCCACCTTCTCGTTCTTTTTCTTGATGATCGCTCCTCCTTTCCAATGTCCCCACTCAGTCAACTCGATCTCTCATTTTTTGTCACACTTTCTTCTTTCTGTCTCTTTCTTGCCCCCTCTCCCTGTATTTCTTTCTTTTTTTGCAGTTGCCTTCAGGATGATTTAAGTTGCATGAGAGAAGGAAAAGAGAAGAGGGGAAAGACTATATCCAGTGAACTCAAATGCTTGCCAAGATGCCAAGATGCATCATATACTGTGCTGTAGGATTATCTTCATCTTTCTCTCTCTCTTTCACACTTACCCTCTACACACTGTCTGTCTTTCTCTGACTGGCTTTGCATTTTGATTCGAGATGCATGCTGTTATTCTCTCCTGTCTCAACAACATACCTTATAAATATTGATTGTCGCAATGTATGGACCCGTGCCTAGGGCTCTGCTTCATAATAGACAAATGCTGCCAGAGATGAATTTTCCCCCGACCAAGCAAACTGTGAAGGAAATTTATCAAACAGGTTCACTGTGGACATGCCACTGGCACACGGTATGGTGATGAACAAAAGCACACGGCAGGAGACGGTGTCGACGCTCTCCGAAACAGCTTTTGTAATTTCTCGGGTAACTGCCCAATACCTGAATATTAGTGTGGAGACACATTGATGGGCACAAAAACATTGCTTTTACAGTGGAATTTAGTTGATTTGGTTTGAACTGCAATCATTTATTTAGCCTATACAGTCTGTAGTAGATTTAGTAAACCTCCATTATTTCTTTGTGTTAAAAGGTGTCTCACTGATTAAAAAAAATAAATAAGAATTCCTATCTGCTTCTGTTTTAATAACCACCCAACTGATGCTGAGTATGGTGTATGATGTGGGTACAATCATTTGTGTGTATGTCCTTTTTTGTTTTCCACTATCTCCTCAGTAATGCATTACCTTGACAGCAAGCCTTGTAGAAAATGAGGTTCAGATCATTACAACACATGAGAGAGGCATACACTTCTGCACGATGAGCCGATAACTTTGAGAATAAAGGCTTACTCTCCTTGAAGGATCTTGTGGAGGCGGGTCTCGGAGCCACTCTGATGATGACATGACAAGTGAACAAAACTGACTCGGGGGGGACGATTACTCTCTTGTATGTTTAAGCTATGGAATCCAGTCCTATCTGTCCCATTTATAATTCACTTTATCATGTGCGCTCATTACCATTACAGCCAGTCAAACCAGCCTTAACTCTCGTGCTGCACGCAGATCTTCCTGCACAAGTGTATTCATCTGCATATGAATTATGAAGCGCGACGTCAGTTGGTATGGCCTCTAAAATCTCTGCAGTGGATGGTTGATTTATTGATTGCCTGCAGTTGAGATGCACCCTGCCATAGCCATGTAAGCTGTAATGTTATTGCTACTCATTAATCAGAGTGACAGAAACAAACTGCAGCCACGCATCTTTTACACACCACTCAAGTCAACAGGAGAGGGTGGAGGGGGGTTGGGGTTAGTGAAGGAGGAAGGAAGGAATGGGGGGAGGGAGGGCGAGGCAGATGGAAAGATAGGGAGGAGGAGAGCGAAAGACGGATTGAGAAACACAGGTCAGGAGACAGATGCGGCACAATGGCCCAGCAGTGGCTTGATGGAGTGGCCCTGTCTGACAGCGGAAGAGAAAGCGAACCGCTGTTTGGCACCGGGAAGTTCAGCAACTTTCCGCAATGTCTCTTTTTGTAAAACGGATGAGTTGATGCGACACAAGCAGCGCATGCTTCCCTGTCACAGCCACACTGCGGGGGTCAGCCTCAGACAAACCCAATCAAATCACCTGTGAACTGAATCCAATCAAATTTGATCACACAGTTGATTTAAAACAAGAGGCCTGGAGCCAGATCTTGATTCCTTGTGGAGTACTTATTGATGGTCAGATTTTATTAAGCCTTCGAAATGTGAGTTGAGTATGTCATTTACGGTATCAAGGCTTGCGTCAAAATGGAGCGATCACATGACGGCACATTTGATGCCTTGTCTGCTGAGCTACTGCTTCACCTCAATTTAGGATGGACATGGATGGACAAAGCCTATCATTTCATACAATTTAGAATTATGTTATTTATTTATTCACCACCAGATAGCCTTAGTGAGCATTTGAAGCTTATATAAGGCTTTAAGAGAAAGACTCAAAGCTTCAACAAAGCCTCATCTCACTATAACTAGGCACAGTCAGTGGTGTTTGCTTTGTGAGTGCTGGAAAAAAAAATCCGATTCGTATCTAGAACTTGGGTTGGCAATACCGTATGTATATTTGAAGGGCAGGAGTTCTTTGCATGCCTGCTGATATTTGATATTTGGGATATGTCTTGCTGACAAGGGTTATGTAGAATAGAGAATAAATATGTACAAACCAGTAATTTTCAGTTTTGACTGCACACACATACACACACACACACACATATCTTGTAGCTTTAAGTGATCCCTCTAACACTCTTACTGTTGACCTGGTGATTTCATTTATATGGATGAGATTAGTAATGAATACTCTGCATTCTGCCCTCTGGGATACTTTGTACATGAGATCAAATATATGTAAATGTATCCGCATCATTTATTTCATCTTATTTTTTGGAGCATGTTAACCTATTATCTAATGAGGGTGTTTTCCAAACCTTGGATGCTTTCTTACATGCGTTTCAGGCATGTTTATTCATGTTTGTGCCAAAGAAATATGCTAAATATAACAACTACCTCTTGAAGTCTACCCCCAGACCCCCTCTCTTTCTCCACAGTCAACACATTGCAGATTAACAGAGCTGTTTGCTAGGAGCAAGTTATGGTGCAGATTTACACATTTTCCCCGTGCTGCATATTTCTGTGAACACATGTGTGTTGACATCATAAATTTGTATGTTTGCAACTGTCTCCTCATGTCTGATGAGTTTTATTGAGAGTTGACTTGCTGAGTCACCCGTTTAATGTTTAATCGAGTATGGATTTGTGGCGCTGCGATGTGTGTGGCATCTTCCCACAATCTGTCTTCCGACTGAGGAGGTACATCCGTAATGTGGAACCCCTGGGTCCTCAGGGTCTTTGTTTGTGTCACGTGGAGAAGCACAGCTGTTCTTTTTTTTTTTTTTTTTAAATGAATGAATGAATGATGGCACCATGGCAGGGTGGTCTTGATGGCAGAACAAATGATGCCATGACCGAGGGCAATCTTGTGTGTCAGCTTTCTGACACAGCACCCTCAGACAATTACACTTCTGTTTATTTGGTTTGCTTGTCTGTTTTTGTTTGTTTGTCCTTGGGTACGGGGGGGAGTTTGGCCATGGTAGATGTCATTATTTAGCAATAAAGAAAGAACTTTACCGAGGAGGAGAGGAGAGAAAGAGGAGAGAATAAATTGAATGGCCTGAAATAAAAGTTAGGAAGAAAAGTGAATCAGTAAGGGCATGAAGGAGAGATAGATAGATAGGCAGAGAGAGAGAGAGTCCCTATACATGAAAGATGAGTGATTAATTTGGAGATTTGCTGACAGGGCTCTCCTCTCTTTCTCCTGTGAGCTTTGCCTGCTCCTGAACACCCCCACACTCCCCACTCGTCGTCCTCCTCCCCCCTATCACTTCTTGCTCTCCAGGGTGCCTACAGCCACTCAAAGCTCACCCACCTTCTCTAGCCACAGGCCCCCAGCCAATGGGGTGGTGGCAGAGAGCGGAAGGGAGGAAGGAAGAAAAAAGTGTCACCCCAGCAGGGTACCCGGAGCAGGTGAAGCCCTGCTGTATGTAGGCCAGCAGATGCCTGTGATCTCCTAGTCAAATCTCCCACTTCAGCACATCCTCCAAACAGCCCAGAGTCAGGAAAAAAATCGAACACATTTAAGAATAAATTAATTATACACCTGTTCACAGAGGAAAACTTCATTACATTTTCCCACTTGCCTTTTTGTATTCTTGTGGCTCCACGGAATACACTTTAAGACTTTTCTTGCATTTAAAAAAGAAAGATTTTACCCTTGCTCCAATCCTTCAACTATTTGGAACCTGTGGAAAATGTTTGCTTTCATGATTGTAGCCATCAACCATGGGACCCCCGTGTCTACGTAAGTCAATTGGCCATATTGTGGGTTCATCTGAAGTTTTAAAGCTACATTTTACCACAAAGTTAATGTTATAACTAGCTTTATTTTGCACTTACACTGTAGGCTTCTCACATAAGGCAAGGCAAGACAAGGCAGTTTTATTTATAAAGCGCATTTCAATTCAATTTTATTTATATAGCGCATTTTTACAAAAGGCATGTCACAAAGCGCTTAACACAAGAGGCCCAATGAGCAACAGGGGCAAGGAAAAACTCCCTAGCAGCGTTTTTTGTTTTTACTTGTTATGGTAGAGGAAGAAACCTTGGGCAGTTCCGACGGCTCAAGGGGCTAACCCAACTGCCTAGGGCAGGTTTTCAGTCTCTCAGATGGTGAGTAGTCCACTATTATTCCATTAGATACACATTACAAGAAAATTTTGGTAAATAAAGTAAAGTAATGTAGGAGTCCCATTAGAATCCCAGGATATAGTCCCATGTCATTAGGCGCAGTCAATCCAGTCAGTCTGCATAAGAGTGGAAGGTAATGCCATGTTTTCTAATAACAGATCCCAAAGGTAGCATGTAAAGGGAGAAAAGCAGAGGTCCCAGTACTGATCCTTGGGGCACACCATACTTGACTTCAGTGTGGCATGCTTCATTATGTGTGTAGCAGGTAGAGCATGCCTGTCTGTTAGTGTTTTGGTTCACCCCTCACCTACTTGAGCTAATTGGGGGGTGTGGCTAATCAATTGAGAGGCTCCCAGTAGCCATTTAAGACCACAGGTGGCCAGCAACAGTGTGGGCCCTGTTCTGTGTGAAGGCGCAGGCCTTTTGTCAGGTATGTTGTCGCCTCTGTGTGTTAGTTTGTCATTGTTTAATGTTTTTAAGTATTGTCTCTTTTCTTTGTGTAGTTCTCCGTCAGGGTGCCCCGCCCCCCTTGTGGCATGGGTAGTGTGGGGCTTCACCGCCTACAGGTGTAGGTAATGAGTGTGTGTGTCGTGTAGTACTACCTGCCGTTGTCTGGTGTTTTTTTTTGTAATGTATGTTTGTGTCCTTTAGGTAGTCGGCCTGCTCCCCTGCATGAGGTAGTTGATGTGGGTCGTGCTGCTGTCTTGTCTTGTGTTGTTTTATTTGTAGTTCATGTCTCGTTGTTTTGCTTTCTTTGGAGGATTGTCTTTATTTTCTGTTCATCTTTGTGTAATTTATTTTGCTTTTGTAACAGGTTGAGTTCCTGGAGTGGGGGCTAGTTACCTTGTGGTGGGTTGTACAACTGCATGCTTTAGTTAACTGAGTGCTGCTTGCTGTGGGTGTTGCATTGTGGTTTGAAACATTTTCACTTAAGAGTGTCTAGTCACACTCCTTGCTAGTCTGCCCCTCCTCAGGTAAACTCTACCTTTTGTTCTTTGTGTGAGTGTAATAAATATTTCATTTTTGTCAAGTCTTGTGCCTGTTGTATATTTAAGTTGAGTAAATGTTTTCCTATTGTTTTCTGTAAATTCATGCCCCTTGGTACGATGAGAACCTGTGGCACCCTGACGGAGAACTACACAAAGAAAAGAGACAATACTTAAAAACATTAAACAATGACAAACTAACACACAGAGGCGACAACAGTTAGCCACACCCCCCAATTTGCTCAAGTAGGTGAGGGGTGAACCAAAACACTAACAGACAGGCATGCTCTACCTGCTACATGTGCATGTACAAACTGGTAACGTCCAGTAAGGTATGACCTGAGCCAGGCTAATGCAGAATCTTTGATGCCAATCATATGCTCAAGTCTATGTAGTAGGATGCTGTGATCAATAGTGTCGAAAGCAGCACTTAGATCCAGTAGGATTAATAATGAAATGCATCCATTATCAGATGTGATAAGGAGATCATTGTAGACCTTTACTAGGGCTGATTCTGTGCTATGGTATGCTCTAAAGCCAGATTGATAGGTTTCCTGAATGTTGTTAGCGTCTAAGAAGGTACAAATTTGCTTAGACACTATTTTTTCAAGAATCTTGGATATAAATGGGAGGTTGGATATACAGTAGGTCGATAGTTAGCCAGGACATCAGGGTCAAGGTTGGGCTTTTTGATTAAAGGCTTAATGACAGATGTCTTGAAAAGTTTGGGAACATGTCCTGCTACAAGAGAGTGATTTATAATATTAAGTATCGGCTCAGCTAGGTTAGGGAGAGTAGCCTTAAGGAGATCAGTAGGAATTGGATCCAGTAAACAAGTAGAGGCCTTACTTGATGAAATCAACTTGATAATTTCAGATATACTGGCAGGTGTAAACGAGTCCAGGTATGCTATAGGTCGGCTAGGACTTGCTGTTTCCATTATAGAGGAACCAGCTGAATTTGAGGTTTGAATGGTATTATTTATTTTACCTCTAATAGATTCAATTTTATCATTAAAAAAAATCATGAAATCATTGCTGTCTAATGTTATTGGAATGGAGTGTGTCACTTCATTCCTACTTTTAGTTAAGCGCGATATTGTGTTAAAGAGGAATTTGGGATTGTTTTTATTATCATTTATAAGTGAGGAATAGTATTCTGTTTTTGCGTTATTAAGTGCTTTCTTATAGTTTTTTAGGCTGTCTTTCCATGCAAGATGGAAAACGTTGCGGATACTAACGTATCCTCGGTTCTCTGAGTGAGAAGCCGAAACGTACGAGTGGATGATGCCTATCATCTCCTGCTTTTCTGAAGTCATTCTAAACCAACCCTTTGAAAAAAAGGGCAGTAAGCGCGGCAGGCAACTACTTAGACAGCCTGTGAAAACTACGTTGGGCAATGAGCGTTCTCTCTCGAGGCGAAAAGATCGACTCGTGCCCGCCCGAAGCGGGACCAGAGGCTGTGCACCACGGCTGGGCAGAGGCGCCAGTCGGTTGCACGCGGAACACCCCTGGAGAGGAGGTCCGCGCCTGTGTTGCGAACACCTGGCAAGTGCATCCTCAACGCGAGGAAGCTGTAAGAGGCCAATGGCGCCCGCATTGTCCATCGCGTAGAACGCCGCGTGTCCCTGGATAGGGGCAATGGCGGCGTAGGGAGCCTCCCAGGAGCCCTGCGTGTCAGCCACAACCGTGGGGTGAGCAGGGAGGGGGAGAGCGTCCGGAGAGGGAAGCGCGCCGGAGAAGGGGTCGAAACGCCCTTCCAGATAGCGCTGAGGCGGAGGCAGGCCTAGCCTGCTAGCCGCCTGTGTAGCCAACGAAGCTAGCTCAGAAGCTAACTGGGCGGCGTGGGTCTTCACGACCGGTGGCATATCTTCAACAGTGGCGCCTTGAGCGGAGAGGAAGGAGGACAACTCCTCCTCATCCACGGCCTCGATAACTGGTTCGTCATCGTCGTCGCCCTGAGGCGGCGTGGTAGCGCCGATGGAGCTAGCAGGGCTAGCCTCGTGGGCCGCGGTTAGCTGGCTAGCTGGTAGCAAGCTAGCCGCTGAGAAGCTAACCGACGGCCGAGTAGCCACTGAAGATCGATCGATAAGTCCAACCGGGTGCGGGGACGCCGGGGAAACATCGAGAGACTGGTGGGGAACGATACCCCTGGCGCCAGCGGGGGAAGAGCCCGCCCCTGTAACACCAGTGGAACCCACGAAGAATGCCGCTCTGTTGGCGATAGCCGTAGGGGAGAGGCGTTCGCAAGCCGAGCAAAGATCTGGCCGCGAAAAGGCGAGCATAGCATGCTCGCTCCCCATACAGATAAAACAGATGGCATGGCGGTCGGAGATCGCCATTGGACGGTCACAATCGGTGCAACGACGAGTAGCCATCTTGCGTCTCGTGGTACCAGAAGTCAGGGACCGGCGTGAGCACTTTGAGCAAGACGGAATCCCTTGGAGAGCTTTGAAAAAAGCTTTTGTGGTGGGCTTTCAAAAAAGCCGTTGGTTTTAGAAATATTTGCAAGAGCAAACGAAGACGACTCAGAAACACACGCAGTAAGCGAGGTGAAAGAGGCAAAGAGGACCTGAAGCGTAAGCGCAGTCAATATATAGACTTTCTGACGTCACGCAGGGCTGTCTAAGTAGTTGCCTGCGCGCGTCAGTGCGCTTACTGCCCTTTTTTTCAAAGGGTTGGTTTAAAATGACTTCAGAAAAGCAGGAGATGATAGGCATCATCCACTCGTACGTTTCGGCTTCGAAACGAAAGAGAACTTCAAGTTTGGTGGCATACCATTTTCTCTCAAGTTTACGTGCAGCTTGCTTCATTGAGCGTGTCTGTGCTGTATACCATGGGGCAATTTTGTCTTGTTTTCTAATTTTCTTTTTAAGTGGCGCAATGGAATTTAATGTAGTGTAAAGTGCATCTATAACATTATCAGTTAATTGATCAACTTGAGTAGGGCTGGGAGGAGGGCCTTCTAATGTGTATTGTGTCATTAAGGGTTCAAGAAGAGAAGGAATTTTATCTATGAAGTCGCTTGTGGCTTGGGGGGTTATTCGTCTAGTGTGGTAGCAAATAGAGTTAGGGGCTGTAGAATCTATTGTAGTCTTTAGAGTTATTAGGGAATGGTCAGTTAGTGAAGGACATTGAGGTAGGATAATAAGTTGTTCTATTTGTGCACCATATGTAGAAAGAAAGAAAGAAATTCTGAGAATTCAGTAATAAAGTCAGAATAGGGGCCTGGGGGTCTATATAATGTTACAATCGTTAAGGGTACATTAGATCTAGATGTTTTGTCAGGTTGCATAAGATTGAGAACAAGGACCTCAAAATATTTAAATTTGTATTCAAATTTGGGAGCCATAGTAAGGTTAGAGTTATAAATTGTGGCAACACCACCGCCACGACCATTGTGTCGAGGTATGTGGTAATTAAAGTGACTTGGAGGAGTAGCCTCATTAAGTGGAAGGTATTCGTCCGGTTTTAGCCACGTTCGGTTAGGCAAAGTATGTCAATTTCATTATCGGTAATAAGCTCATTTATTAGGGCGGTCTTTGAGGAGAGCAAACAAATATTTAGTAATCCGAATTTTATTTGTGATTTCTGACCATCACGTTTATTTGTTTCTGGTTTTATAAATATGAGGTTGCTACTGTTTACTATCTTAACTGGTCGTTTTGCGATATGTCTGGTCGCGGACACTCTCCCTAACTGCCTGCTGGGTTGACGGTGAGGCGGCAGAGATCTGTTTAAGACAGTAATTCTGCTACCTGGACCAACTCTGGTATGTCAGGAACACGCCGAGTTTAAGTGCCGGTCAATGTTCCTAGAAAGGAGCTCAGCACCCATCCTCGAAGGATGAATGCCGTCTCGATTCAAAAGTCCAGGTTTTCCCCAGAAAGAACTAAAGTTATCAATGAAGCCCACATTGTTATCAGCACACCAGCCCGACAGCCATTGGTTGAGTGAAAAAACTCTGCTGAAGATTTCTTCACCGCGTTTAATAGGTATGGGACCAGAGAAAGTTACTGAGTCTGACATCGTTTGTGCCAACCTGCACAATGAAATAAAGCTTGTTTTAGTGATCTCCGACTGTCTTAACCGGACATTGTTAGTGCCAGTGTGGATGACTATCCTAGGGTATTTTACACTTTGCTTTGCCACTAGCACTTTCAAATAGGCTTCGATGTCACTCGCTCTAGCCCCAGAGATTGAAGTGACTATGGCCGATGGTGTCGCTAGCTTCACGTTTCGTACTGTAGAAGCACCAATTACCAGAGTTTTATCTTGGTTGGGAGGATTACTTAAAGGGGAGAATCGGTTTGAAACTTGAAGTGGTTGGTGGTGTGCTTGGGACTTTGTTCCGCGACTAGAACGCCTCACTGTAACCCACTGTCCCTGCTGCGAAGGGGATCCCGCCGGTTGACTGGCTAGCTGGCTAGGGGGTGAGCTATCTGGTGAATCCACGCTTGCTAGGTCAATAGGGCTAGCTGATGCTAAGTTGCTACTGTTAGCTAATGCGTGGAAGCGGCTTTCTAGATCTGTGATCCTCGCCTCCAAGCTGGCAAGCTGTCTACATGTATTACACGTACCATTATCACAAAAGGAGGCTTTGGAATAACTAAACATCTGACAAGCCGGACAACAGATAGGAGAGCAAGGAGGGGAATGCATAGTGCAGTGTCCAAAGTAGTTAGCACTAGCTGTGGACTATGAGTGTAGGCAGCGAGGCTATAATGATACACAGTTTAGACCGGGAATGTGTAAAATAAATCTAAGATAGTGTTAACAGTGCAGTAGTGTAGCACACAGAACACAAACGTGTGGATGAATTAAAATAAATCTATAATAATCTCGACAGTTGACTAACGTGGCACACAGCTACAAACACAAGCAGTAGGGGAAATGACGTAACGCGCTTACCGTAATGACGTAGGTAGAATAGTGTCTCTCCCGCATTTCATACACAAGAGCAAGCAAAGAATTAAAAAGTTAAATAAATAGATAATAAAAAAAGGAAAATAAATATAAATATATGTGGTGAAATGATCATTAAAAGAAAAGAAATAATAAAACCAAATATAAAATAAATAACTCAATAATTAAAATCAGGTGGCATTAGGAGTAAGCATCAGAAAATAATTTGGTCTTAAGTCTGGATTTAAAACTGTCAACAGTAGGTTTATTTTTTATATTCTCTGGAAGTCGGTTCCATAGCTGCACAGCATAGGAGAAAGCTGCTTCGCCACTTTTTGTTCTGACAGTGGGTCTGACCAACAAATTCTTTTCCACAGACCTTAGAGACCTCAGTGGAGTGAATTCCTGACACATGTCTAAAATATAAACAGGTCCTTTGCCATTCATAGATTTAAATAAAAGTAGCAGTGCTTTAAAATCAATTCTAAAACTCACAGGAAGCCAGTGCAGGGATTTTCAAATGGAGTAATATGGTCAGTTCTTTTTGTTCTTGTAAGGATCCTAGCAGCTGCATTTCTTATGAGTTGAAGGGGCTTAGTGGTCTTTTTGGGTAGGCCTGTTAAGAGGCCTTTGCAGTAGTCAACTCTACTTGAAATGAAGGCAGGAAGTGAAGTTTTTCAAGGTCCTTACTTGACATTAGGTCTCTCAGCTTAGAGATGTTTTTTAAATGATAGTAGGCAGATTTAGAGATTTATGTGATGTGACTGCTGAAGTTAAGGTCACTATCAATGATGACTCCAAGGTTTTTAACGGTCTCATTGGCTGTGAACCCCTTTACGTTAAGTGCAGTGGCAACCTTTGATCTTTTCTCCTTGTTTCCAAATATGATCACCTCAGTCTTGTCTTTGGGGAATCAGGGGAAAGTGCAATGTAGATTTGGGTGTCGTCAGCATAGCTATGGTAAGAAATTGAGTTGTTAGTGATAATCCGACCAAGTGGGAGCATATATAGGTTGAATAGTAAGGGTCCAAGTATAGTATAGACCCCTGGGGGACTCCACAGGTCAGGGGCATTGGTGTTGAAGTATGGGTGCCCATGGCGACAAGGAAGCTTCTATCTTCTAAGTAGGATTTTAGCCACTTAATCACTATACCAGTAAACCCAACCCAATGTTCCAGTCGGTATAGTAGTATGCCATGATCAACAGTGTCGAAGGCAGCACTGAGATCCAGTAGCACCAGAATTGATGTTTTTCCTGCATCAGTATTAAGACGGATGTCATTTACAACCTTAAAGGAGAAGGCCGGTGTGATTTGGACCTGGACTGTACTGGAAGATGTTACCGAGTACAAACATATATCCAATACCGACCTCCGGTCACCCCCAGCATTCCGCATTAAACTGTTTTTAGCCGAAGCTTTCATTACCCTTACACTGCTAGCTATAGGGGCACAGTTTAGTCTATGAAGATAAATCACTTTTTTTACTCCATTAACAAGGTTCAAAGTAACTCCACACTTCATTGGTAGACTTCTGAGGGCCCTGACATATTAAACGAGACAATGAGAATTTTGAAAGTTTACAGGTACTTTATTTAAAAAGACATTTTATAAAGACAGTACCTTCTTAGAATTTCCCGGTCACCGCCATCTTGAAATTAAATCACGATAAGTCAATTGACGAACAGATAGGACAGGGGACCAGATTGAAAATTAGATTCTGTTGAAGTGCTTGGATTTCATCTGAAAATATATGGTGACTATCTACATGAGCACTAAAGCACCAACAAATGATGAAACTTAAAAGAGTTTGACCAAAGACATTTATAAAGTTGTAGTTCGTCAATCGACTTATCGTGATTTAATTTCAAGATGGTGGTGACCGGGAAATTCTGAGAAGGTACGGACTTTATAAACTGTCTTTTTAATAAAGTACCTGTACACTTTCAAAATTCTCATTGTCTCGTTTTAAATGTCAGGGCTCTCAGATGTCTACCAATAAAATGTGGAGTTACTCTGAACCTTTTTAATGGTGTAAAAATAGCGATTTAGCTGCATAGACTATGCAATGCCCCCAGTGTAGCAGTGTAAGGCTAATGAAAGCTTTGGCTAAAACGGTGTAATATCGGTATTGGATATATGTTTGTACTCTGTAACATCTTTCAGTACAGCCCAGGTCAAAATCACACCGGCCTTCTCCTTTAATAAGGGCAGCCTCAGAACTGTGATAGGCTCTAAAGCCAGACTGAAATTTATCACAACAATTATTTGAGGACAAAAAAACAGTTAGTTGATTGAAAACTATTTTTTCAATGCTCTTCCCAACAAATGGCAGATTGGATATTGGCCTATAGTTGTTAAAGAAGGGCTAAGCAACGTTCTGCTTTTTCTCTCACGAGCTCCCTCTCCCTCCCTCCCCGCTGTATTGCATTGTATTGCACTGCATTCTATTGGAGGCGGTCCGCGCTGCTGAACATTGCAAGTGCTGTATCCTCCGCTATGGGCCTCTGTTGCGCATTCTACACCGTTCATTCGCCGTGTAATGACTCATTTTAGCATCCTAAACAGCATGAAATGGATTAATTAAATGAAAAATGTTGCATAGTGGGCCTATAAGAACTGAGTGATCCAGGTTATTCTTTGTCAGTAGTGGTTTTACAACAGCTAGCTTTAGTAGCTTGGGGAAAGTGCAGTTCTCCAAAGAAGAGTTTATAATCTGGAGCAGATCTGGTGCTACAAGGTGGAGAACAGATTTAGAAGAAGCTGGTCGGCAAAATGTCCAGTTCACATGTGGAAGAGCTGAGGTCTTGGACGGTTTTCACCAGTGCCTCGAAATCAATAGAGTTAAATGTTGACATACAGTATGGCATAATCTTTGATGATAAAGGCTCTAGTTGTTGGGCTGTCTGCAACTGTGTTGTTATATTTATTCTGATGTTATTAATTTTACCTCTAAAAAGGCATGCAAACTCACTGCATTTGTCGGTTGTGAGAAGCTCAGGTGCTAGTTGTGATTTGGGGTTTGTTAAAGGCCCACTATGCAACATTTTTCATTTAATTAATCCGTTTCATACTGTTTAGGATGCTAAAATTAGTCATTACACGGCGAACGAACGGTGTAGATTGCGCCACCGTTGCCAATAGCGGTAGATACAGCACTTGCAATGTTCAGCAGCGCGGACCGCCTCCAATAGAATGCAGTGCAATACAATGCAATACAGCGGGCTTTAGAGGGAGCTCGTGAGAGAGAAAAACAGAATGTTGCTTAGTGCCGGTTTAACTTTTCAACTGTGGGAAAGAGCACACAAGCATTGTTGAAATTCTTGTTTATAATTTCAGAGAAAAAAGATTGCCTTGCCTTACAAATTTCAAGATTATAGTTGTTTAACGTTCCTTTATATATTTGATAATAGATGGAGGTTGGTTTTGCGCCATTTTCTTTCTGCCTCCCTGCACTCTCTTTTGAGGTGTTTAACTGTTGGATTTTGTTTCCATGGGGATTTCTTATTATCCACAACTCTTTTAAACTTTAATGGTGCAATATTGTCCATAATTTGTGTCATTCTAGTATTAAAATTGGTCAACAAGTCATCTGCAGAGTCAGACCATACAGTGTGTGTGGTCCATACAGTGTGTGTCTGGTTCAGGCATTCATAAACTGCATTCATATAGTGCTCTTTCTCTGCTGGGCTTTACAATTTCATGCTTCCCATTCACTTCACACACACAGACACACACACACACACACACACACACACACAAGGCACCAAGCTTCACATCGAGGGGAGCTTGGGGCTTAATGTTGAAGAACACTTTGATAGGGTCAGGAGGAGCCAATCTGGAACTTGGAACCTTCTAGTTGTGGAACAACACCACCACCTGCGCTGTCATTACCCCGCGCTGGCTCACGGGCCTGCTGGTGCACTACAGACCCTCAGTGGAGGTGGCACTCCTTTTATTCTCCTTTAGTGAGTGTTTAGAGACTTGTCCACTTTATAGCCAAACAGGAAAAGCACAGTGAAGTGTTCAAGGTTCTTTCCCGAGGTGGGCTGTGAAGCAACATTTTGTTAACCTTAATGTGCTGTAATTACCCTTCTAGACATGGCTGATGTGTATATGTCTGGTGTGCGTGTGTGTTTCTGGTGTGTCTGTGTTTGTGGGTGTGTGTGTGACAGTGAGTGAGATTGTGTGTGTTTCTCTGTGTGTTCTTCAAGGCTTTTCATTAAGGCTCTACAACAGCAGCTGCTCCCACCGGTCCCATTTTTCCATGTGTGGTGCCCAATTGCCTGTGGCTCTTGGCCCTGACAACCTACACACACACACACACACACACACACACACACACACACACACACTCACTGCTGTGATCGTAGGTCTAGGATGGGTTAGAACAGCAGTGAGGGAGAGTTCTTAATGGCATGGGATGCTTGACACTGAGGTGCCAAAGCTGAGAGAGATGGAAGAGATCACAGCACAAACTCTAGGGCAGCAGCTGATGGCTGTTTTCATAGTTGATTAATCTTGTTTTTGTTAACAAACAAGTAGTTGGATTGTTAAAATGAATTATCAGAAAATTGTAGTTCACAGATTTCCAAATCCTAAGATACAGTAATTAGCCTGGTGTCACCTTGAGCAGAGTTTGGACGCTTCACAGGCATATGTTTAAATCCGAGTGGGTAGGCACATTGTTTAAACTTTGAACCAATGTTAGTTCTGTGCACTAAAAATATGGTAGTAATATTTTTTTCAATTGGTTTTCAGTAGTGATGGGATCTGAAGGCAGAACGATATGTTAAGATCCCATTCCAGGAAGTCTAACAGCTTCAACATAAAGCAGTTCTCACTCCTGCATTCAACTTAGTGCATTTTACTTGAAGAAATGCTCCACAAAGCTCAAATTGCCCACCCTTAGCTGCTGATTCATGCCTGAATGCCACCGTCCCTCCAAGCAATGCATCAATAATTGAAAAACGCTCCTCAAGCAGTTGCCTTTGCCTTGCCCCTGTAAGAGCCTAAGAGGCCTTCACCACTCACAACAGCAGAGCTGTCAGCAGAGCCAACTCAGAGCAGAATTCAGGACACTTTAGTGAAGTGGGAACAGTTAAGACTCAGACAGTCTCTTCACTAGGCACGGAGGTGAGGCAGAAAAGCAATTATGTAAGAGACACCTTTACCCTCTCAGGAAAAGTTGTGTCTGACACGGAAGTGCTCTGTTGAACTGTGGTGTTGAGGGTGAGTGGGTCTTGGCTCCATAGCCAAATTGAGTATGGGTCTAAAACTTTGCTCATTCAAATTTTGTTGATCTTATCGTATTTCATCTTAAATCTGACAGGCGGACAATTAATATAGGCCATAAATACAAAACTAATGCAGTATTATGAATAACATTGGCCAGATGTGGTGGAGCAGCGGTATGGTCACTAACTGACAATCAGTCAACTGGGGTTTGATTCCTTAACCTACACTGGGAGAGTCTGTCTCTCTGTGAATATAGGTGTCTGTTAAATTTTGTTAAATCACTTACTATACAATCAATCAAAACAGTATTATCAGTCACATCATAGCAGCATTGTGAACAACATAATGTGAACATCAGTGGAAGAGTCAGCTTCTGATCACACGCTATTCATAATCGGTTTTAGTCTCTTGCTTGAATAGAGATGTTTTGCAGGGTCAGAATTAATGTCAAGTCAGTACACAGAAAATTATCCGGGTTTGTTGGTTTGCTGAAGCAGTCACATTGACTGCTCTTATTTCTGAGTTGTGTTACATGTTTGTACTGTTGTGCACACACACACACACCCACACCAGCCAAGCTTTCACATATAAACAACTATTCATTCCGGTGTGTCACAGAAGCTTTACCTTTTTATCCCCCCCTGCTATTCCCCAGCACTACGTCAGCTTCCTCTCTGGGGTGCAGTCATAACAACTCCCTTCATTCATCTGATTTTTCTATTAGCAGCAGTGCCAGCTCTCAAAGTCTTACAATGACAGCGCCATCACACATGTATACAAAAACACACATGAAAAATGCACAACCCATTCTGCAGCTGACGCCTGTATGGGGGCAAGGCCTGAGGGATGTAAATGTTAGAAGTCATGGAAAGCTATTTTTATTCTCACAAGAGGGGAGGGAATTAGATCCAAAGGAGAAGAAATTTTGCGGAGCAAAGCGGTGAGAGACGAGGAAAGAGGGAGAGAGCGGGAGTGAAAAAAAAAATCATTGTTTTAATAATTGAATGTTACAAAGCATGAAATAAAACAGTGGATGGAAAAATGGCCACATTTTCTTCAAATCCATATGGACTGGGGACAATTTCAAGACATTTACAATGGCTTTTACATGTAAAAAAATAAAAAATAAACGCAATCATCTATCATCTTCAAAAATAACTAGTGCGCTGCATTTATGGTGCCTGACTACATGCATCATTGATTCAAATGAGGATGAGAAAAACGTAAGAAACATTGCTCATTTTAACAACAAAATTATTTGTTCCTTATATTCCTTATATCTTAACAACAGATCTACCATTCAAACAGATTTATGGTTTCCTTTTAATCTATGACAAGGTTTAATCCTGTATGTAAAATTGGCCTTAAATTAAAATGCAATGAAAAACAAGAAACTTCTTGAAATTGATAGAATAACTGAACAACTGAACTGAAAGAACATTGCAGGGAAGTGACACAGCCTTGTAAACATCACACAGATGTGATGCTCACAGGGTACAGTTGATGGTTTCGTGAAAGAGGTGTTTCTCAAAGTCATGGCTCTGTCAAACATTTGCAAACATGATTGTAAAGTTGTATGGTTCCAGCGATTGCAAGCTTGTGTCGTACAACTGTAGTCCACCAACAAGATGATGGAAATCACAGGTGAATTGTGGTTTAAGTGGATAAACAGAGTGTGCCAAGAATGGCATGGGAGACTTGCAGATAGCAGATCCATTCGTGTGAGAGCGCCTGAGTGCCATCCTTTCTCCTGCTTGGTCACCATATATGGATATATAATTGATTTGCCATTTCACTTCTTTTTACAGACTAAAGGCCTTCCCCCTCATATAAATTTAATGTCCTTGTACCACCCTCACATGTACTGTATCTTGTACCTTATACATTGAGTATATATGAAGTGGTTGTCAAAAGTTCTGGCTGGACAGTAGTATACAGTAGTAGCAGCCTGACATGATGATAAAGTCAAGGAGGTAAATCAGTCATAGAGGTGACATTGAAAGGATCCATGTTAGACAGTGCCATCACTGCAACAGCAGGTTCAACAGGAGCAAGGACACAGCATCAAGGACGCAGACATGATGTTTGATGCTGTAGTATCATTTAGCAAACCTCTGGCAATGTGTATCCCATCATGGGATTTTGAGGATTTGTGTATGCTAATTTTTCAGGCACACTGGGTGAGTGTGAGTCAACTGTTTGTGACAAAGCTGACAATCTTTTAGCAGGAAGCTGGAGCGTCTTAGTAAGCCAATGCTGAGTTCATTGATTACGCAATTGAACACGGGCGTTGAATGCAGTGTTGGAGGACACAAAAAGCAATTAAAGGTTTTTTTTTTTCTTTTAGTTAAACACAATATCCTCTCAGCCTTACAGTACTGGTAAACACAGAATTCAATTAGCTGGCTGACAGTAGAGGCTATAGATGGAGTATCCACTTGCCTCACAGCTCTGTTGCCGCCCCCCCTCCACACACAGACACACACACACACACACACACACACCATGAAATATGCTTTTTGTCTGAATGGCTGGGGTGTGTAATATAGCTACTCTGTATGTCCCATGTGTTTGCCTGACTGAGAGGGCCTGGCTGAAAAAAAGAAACTCTCTTTTTTTCCACCGATGTAGAGGGGTGTTGATGTGTAGATTGTGCTGATGTGTGCCATGCTAAGGTTGCAGCTAATGAGCTACTGCAAGAAGGATGTGGTTAAGAGAAAATAATGACCTTCGCAATACTTCTTGTCCTTTGATATCAGTTAGTGATATCATGTGAAGACAACCATGGGAGAAATTGGTCTAAACACTGACTGTTATATTCTTTTTGGCTGTTCATTCAACATCCGGAACAAATCCAATGTCACATGAAGGTGAAGAGTTGTTACATGAGACAGAACATACAGCTCACTCCATATTTGTTATCTCAGCGAGATGAAAACCATTTAACAATATTTAACAATAAAATTAACAAGCAAATACATTTTTTAGACAGGAAAATTGCAGTATTTATAATAAAGAGTTTATTAGTAGGTAGAGTGCATAGTCGTAGTGCCCTTGATCTGCCCAAGACGCCACTGCAAAAGCTGCAGAATTTAGCTGCATAGAAATACAAAATTACACAAAACTTGCTACAAGAACAATATGAGACTAGCAGGAAAAAGAAATTCCCTTTGATTCTGAGCAGATCTAGACAGTGAAGAGGACAGAGCAATACTACGCCGACGTCATGTTTAGGAGCAAGATGTGATTGATTTATGTTGCGGGCAATTAACAGGGTCATTCAAAAGTTTCCCTAAAAAAATCTTTTAAATAAATGTGTGTAATATTTTTTTACATATTAACATGCTATTTATTATTATTTTACAGTTTTATTACTTAGGAATATATTTGTGAAGAGCAAAAACAAATCACACTTGCACACTGACAGCTAATAAGCAACAGGACAATACATCTCTACTCTTAAACACTCTTAGGCACAAATTATTCTTTAGTTAGGTTGATGGGTTTGCTAAATGTTGTGTGTGCTAAATGTGCAAATTCTTGTGTGTGGGTGAAACTGAGGCTCCTGGTTAATTTAACATACCGTACATATTGTCCTCTACAGAGCAGAACACATCTCTGATGTTTATCTGTAGGGTTACTACGCCAGGATGCTAAATTGCTATCGTGTGTGTGTGTGTGTGTGTGTGTGTGTGTCAATATTCACAGACATTGTAACAATAAGCAAATGTTAAACAGCAACGAGTAAAGTAAAGAGAGTGGAGTAAATCATTACAATTGTATATGAAGCTGAAAAGAATAACAGGCCCACGAACATAGCAGATAACATAACATTTACAAAGCAGTTTGCTATCTGAAGAGAGACCAGCAACTTTAATAAAAGAATTTGAACAAGGAGCACATATGCTTTCCATAACCACTGAAAAGTTTGTGAAGTGCTCAGTTAAGCTAAACTGTGTCATTTGTCGCCTGCTCAGAAAATTATGGCATCTATTAAGCGCAGTGGCCATTGTTTTTCATCCTCACATGACTGCCACTCCAGAAAAACAATTACCTGCAGGGAGCTCAACATCACTTAGCTCTTCTGTTTTATATAAACTGTGTGTGTGTGTGTGTGTGAGTGAGTATGTGTGTGTGTGTTTGACAGAAAAAAGAAAAACTGAAATTGCAGTTATTTTTCTTAAATAAATAGGACAAACACTTGCACAAAATAGTATTCATTCAGATTTCCACCACTGTATTTGTGTAATTAATGAATACATTAATCATTTTCAAATGATTGTAATTACCAATACCTTTAGGGTATCATACTAAATGATGTGGCTTCTTCAATGTCACACTGAGATCACCTAGACTTCTGAAATACTTCTGTGGACCAAAGAACACCAACAATAGGTCTGATGAAGAGAGATTGATTTATTCTTGAATGTGACTAAATAAAATTCAATTGATCAGATGAATAAATTGTGCTATTCCCATTAGTCAGTGATTAATTGATCTCATTTGTGGCTTCGTGAAATAGTTTCCTGTTTTTTTTTTCCGCCCTCCCCCTCCCCCCCTTCTCTTCTGACCTCGTTCTGTAGTAGTCCTTTAGAAGCAATCCAATGACTTTGATGTTTCTTCCTCACTTCACTTGAACTTCCACTCGTATGTTTTCTGTGAAACCTCTAAGCCGATTTGACTTTCCAAAGGAAAAGAGAGAGAGAGGCAGAGAGAAAGAGAGAGGGAGAGAAAGATTGCACATTGAAAAAAGAGAAGGGTTTTATTCTCCTGGAGCAGTTCCTGATCATCCTTATAGTGCAGCTTGACTTCTCCCTTTTTATTTCCTTCGTCTTTTAAACGACCGTGTCTAATTGCGATGGCATTTTTAATTAAAAGTCAAGGATATGTGGTTGTTGTTGTTTTTTTTTTTGTGTGTGTGAGCCGCGGCAACTAATCTGCTTCTGCCCCCACCACTTTCTCTAGCTCCCTATCTGCCATCTATCTGTCTAATGAGAAAAAAGGAAGAACCCTGTGGTGCACTTGTTGATATTTGTCCTTCTTGAGGAGGGATCCTGGGAGTTGGTGATTAGCGGGACGCATTCCTGGCACGCTTGCTCGCCTCTGAAGCTCCAGGATGTGAGGCATCCTGGATTAAAGATAAGGGAGAGGGCCCTCTGCATTACCACGACACCAACAGTGCACCCCAGCTACAGCCCCCCCCCTCTACACACACACACACACGCACACACACACATGGCTTTTTATTCTCATCTCTTTGTGGGTGCCTCAATTTCTGAGCTTACGTGCCTTTTTTTACATGACCTGATGTGAACTTGAAGGTATCAAAATGACAACAGAGTTGTTATAATAAAGTGGTAGGCTATATAATAAGTTCTGGAAGATCAATCCCTTTTCCAAAAAATGAAAGTTGAAAATTTATTTCAAAATGGGCGAGCCGTCCTACTGTGTGGTGCGATTCGTCTCAGCCCCTGAATGGACCCTTAGATCTGGCCCCAGTTGTGTCCACAACTCAGCGGGTGACTTGGCCAAGGTGTCTGATTGCAAGGGGAGAGGTGCCAGCTGCTGTGGTGTCAGCACTGGCACAGTGGGGACAGGGGGTGGGCAGGGGAAGCACTCAGGCAATGCCAGGCAAAATCCATCACCTCAGACTCACCACCACTGACCACCACTGACTCTGTTCACACGTGCGAGACTGTGGCAGAGAGATCACACACACACATAGACAGATCAAGAGGAAAGTCCCTCTGATCCCGGACTCTGGAGAGACATGCAACAGAACTGCAGAACCATTTCCCAGTAAGCAGTTAGCTTTGGTAAGAAAAAACATTAAAATGATTTGGCCTATTCAGCTAAGCACTGTCCAGTCATCTTGTTGTTTTGACAAAGCCACACCAGGCAAACATGTGAAATTAGTTTTTAGTACCAGGACTCCCATTCTGAATACTAGAGTAAAACACTGGTGAGGGTGTACAAGGTGAAAAAGACCCAGAACAGCTTCAGTGTTGGTGTTTGAGTCTAAAATAAGAGTGTATGTTTACTTGTGTACATGCATGTCATCTTTGACCAAAGACATTTTCATACATAGTGATGTCAGTGGTTCTAGAGCCAGTTTCCTTTTACTGTAGCTCTGGTTTCTGCTAGCATTGGTGATGGACCAACAGGCAAGCAACCCTCCTCTACATTGATAATGGACACTGGGAAGCTTCAGAGAGATTAATCCTCTAAAAAAGCCCTTCTCCACTACCAGTATGTTTACTTTTATGGATGAACTATTTATGTGTGTGTGTGTGTGTGTGTGTGCTGCCATGGTGGTGGAAAAGCCTGGTGAGTCTGCAGCTGAGGTCTCTTTTTGAGGCTGTTCAGCAGGGCGGCATTGGGAGCAGAGTTGGGCATTATTTTAATTAGTGTAAATGTACCCAATTTATGTGTATATATTGGAATTGTATCGTTGGAGCCAGTGTCCATATGGTGTTTTTCTGAGTACCACAGTTTTTGTTTTTCAATTTCCTGAGAGTGCCTTGCTGTCGCCTTGAAAAAGCACAGCACCCAGTGCAGAATGTCTAATCTGCTAATCTATCGAAGCTGAAAACAGGTGACAGCAATGGTGGACTGGGCTCCATATATGGCTAGTGAGAAGCTGTATCTATACAACCAACAGATGCCTTAGTTGTTTAGGTATTGGGACCCCCCCCCCCCCCCCCACCCCGCCACACACACACACAGACAATGGAGGCAGGGTTAACACATGTTTTGTTTGGAGATGAAAGCTGGAGATGGCATCACATTAGCGATTGAAATTAGTGACTGATATGCATAGCGGATCCATATGTGAGAGAAGCACATTCCAAGACACCTTCCTTTGTGTCACTGCAACAGGCACATGCCATCTCCAGATGGCTTAGCAGTAGAGTCTGGCAACACACACACCCAAACATACTTCATACACACGATCCTACAATGTTAACATCCCTTTCATTACACTGTGGGTCATCACAGGCTAACAGAAGTTCATCAGACACTCATCACACTAATTGACCCCTCTGTCATAGGTACTCAGGAATAGGAAATGAACCAAAGGTAAGGGAAGTGGCCCCCTGACTATTTTAGGAATAACAGCCAAGGTGTCCTGATGTAGGGGAATAAGGGACAAGGCAGGGGACAGGGGTACAACACCAAAGACAATATACCAGAGTCCAGTATTCCCCATATTGGGTAATTTTCCTTTCTCACCCTCACAAACAGGAATGAGATGTGTGTGTCTGCATTTGTGTGTGTCTGGAGGATTGAGAGACAGGAGGGTTCAAAGACGACAGTTAAGAACGCAGCAAAGAGGAAGCAGAATAACGAATGAGTGAGGGCGAGAGAGAAAAAGAAAGGGAGAGAGAAACAGAAAAGAAAAATAGAACTGTGTCATTGCGGTGTCAAGATGTTGTTTGTGCATGATGGCGACCAGGTGGAGGAGTGTTACATTGTTGTCAGTCATGTTCAGTGGCCTTGAGTGTACAATAAAAGTTTGACACGGGAATAGGTAAGTAGTTTTGACAGCTGTCAGCAGCTTTTACAGTCTTCAGTCTGCAACTGACACGCCTCTTGTCTGAATTACCTACATTACTAAAGAGGATGTATAGACTGCAATATAGAAAGAAAACAACGTAGTCACATATGTATTACCTTCTGGATAATTAATTTCTCCCATTTTATTTTACTATTTAATGCTTGGGAATACAGTTTTATGCATGGGCTGGGTAAAATATTATTATGTTGGTATTTTCCTACATCAGTTGCACAAGGGTTAACAAACTGTGAAATGTTTTGCTTTCAATTGAGACTAAACTATGAGTCATCAACTTTTTAAAGCAACATTAAAGAAAGGCAATGTGGCCGAGCTCTACCCTACACTGTAGATGTACACATCTGTCTATCTATCTGTAAGTGTAATAACTGTAATAAGTGTTGCAGTATATCTATCCTTAGGTGCATGTGACCCATGAAACCTATTAGTTGTCTATAAGCAATGCACCAATATACCCTGTAACTGTTGAAATGTATCTGAACGAATTCGTAAACATAGAATTAGTTTGTATAGACTGATAGATCTTTGTGTCTGGAAGATCACAGAAATCAGAAAACAAGGGACAGGAAACTGGGATGCGGCATGCATACTTTCATTCACCTGGAAGGATGTCCTAAAAAGAATTAATTAATAAATATTAATTTATAAATATATAATGAAGCTGAATCACCCTGAGCTATATCTAATTATAACCCAAAATGCTGTTTAAGAACAGACTTTTTTAAAAATAGCATTGATTGCATCTGAGAAGCTCTCGGTTGGTGGGGATGTTAGTCTCTAGACAGCATTTATTCACCATAGGGAATTGGTATGCAAAGTTGAAAAAAATGCAAAATGAAATAAAAATAAAATTGAATTCGAACTCACACGAACATAAAAAACACCGTGACTGATAGCTATAATAGTGAAAAAAAAGCATGCTGCGTTCACGTGACGTCGAAAACCAATCAAATCGCGCCTTTCACTTCAGAGCGCAAGAGACAAGACACATGATATGAGGAAAGATGCCGGTGGATGCTGCTAGGCAAGAGTTTGCAATTATGAGAACATTTGATCAGAAGAGAAAAACATTTGACAAGTAGCCTACTTTGAAATTAAAGAGGATGAGAACTTTGCGCAGTTGTACTCACGGTGCCGAGAGCAGTCTGCTTGTGCAACTCTGTGGAGGTGAGTTTGATATTTCATTGATTGAGAGGCGAAAAAAACCCATTCAAAGTGTTTCGCCATCAAAATCAATCAATAAGTAAATGAATAGCATGTGCCTACACACTCACATCCTCGGGCGCGCGCACACACGCTTCTCTTTCACATGCAAAAATAGTCTCTTTTCCAGATTCACGTGACAGCACGTTGATGAAGATTCATATCCATTGCGCTGATCACGAAGTTTTAGTCACTATGTAATTGCTATCTGGTGAATCAATGCGATTTTGACGTTCTAATGCCCTGTGATGAACTGTGACACAATGAGTTTGAACGTAGGCTACAGCAGCCTAGACGTAGTCTACATTATATGTCATAGGCCTACCTCAATTCCAATTCTCAATGCCAGCTTGCTTGGTGCTTAGATTCTCAAACTCTTAAATAAATGACAAACCGTCAAACCTTTACATAACATAGAATGACAGAATTATGAATTTGTACATTGCCTAAAACCTGCATGACAAAAAGTGTGCTGAGAGGTGTGAAAGTAAAGTTTATAAATTAGGCCACATTTAGTTTTTCCTTAACACATGAGTTAATGTCTTTAATGAACATTAACTGTGAATGTGCTAATTTACCTTCAGAATATTTTTTTATTTTTATTTTTATTTCGCTTGCTCGCTCCATATTTTTCCTGAAAAAATCCGAGAACCAACTAATTTTATTGGTGTGGCCTTATGTACTATTATTGTGCATAATATAATGACAGACACAGAGACAATGCATCTGGGTTACTTAAGTTTTAGCCCGCCCATTACAGCACGTGAGAGGGCATCTGAAGTGATCAGTGACTTGCCTGGTACATGCTCAATGTCATAGGTGAATCTCATCAGGCGAAGACGGAATCTCAATATCCGGCTTGTGGTCAGTTCTCAAAGTAAACTTCTCACATGCTCACATGCCCACGTAGCTGCCAATGCTTCTTTTTCTATCTGAGCATAACGTTTCTCCGTTTCTGTAAGGCTTCGGGAGATATATGTGATGGGCTTCCATTTGTCACTGTGTCTGTCCACAACGGCTATATGAAAGTAGGCGTCCTTCAGATCGATCGACGCCATGACATTGCCATGGCGAATGCTCTGAGCGACCAACCTCACTGTAAGCATACGGAAAGAAAGACGCCTTAGATCTGTTCAGGTGTGTCAGATCTACGCAAATGCGTATTTTCCCATTTGGCTTAGGTACCACAATCCCTGCACACCACTCTGTTGGTCTTGTGACTTTAGAGATGACTCCCATGGACTCCATTCTCTCCATTTCATCTTTGACCTTGTCTCGCAATGGTATTGGAATCCAACGAGGAATGGATAGGGCATATGGTTTCGCCTCATCCTGCAGCTCAATAGGCTAGTGTGCAGCCCTTGCAATAAGCCCAGTCTTGTGAACACTTTTGGATAAGAGGTGATAAAATCACTACAGGTATCTTTCACTTTCACTTCACACATGGTTCTGCTCCGTAGGCGCGCACGCACTAGCCTCCTCCATGAAAAGTTAAGTTAGACCTACAGTAGCCTATTTCCGAGTGAGGTTTCTGTTTTAGTACCATGGGTAGGCCTATTGAATATTTTTATTTGGATAGACAATGCTTGTAGCCTTGGATTTTGGCTACGTTTTGGTCCGTTAAGTTTCTTAACATATATATGCCTGTTTTTGTGCTTGTGAGAGCTTCAATTAGGCACACACAAACTAATACCAATGGGAAATCCTAACCTTGAATGTTGAGCATTAGGAAAATTTTAAAGCTTTAAAATGAATGCTGACACGGGACAAATAGCCCGGTCTCCCCCAACCCGTTAAACTGAACAATCACACCAACTAGCCTACAATTTGAAAAAGCTTATAGCCTACTTATAAATGCCTATAAATCAGTAGCCTAAGCTAATGTCAGTTTTACATAGCTCAACAACGCCACGAAGTTGATCAAAAGCGTAGACTAGGCCACTTAAAAAAAAATTCTGGTCAGAAAGCAGGTCGGGTAAAATATGTTCATAATTATTTTTTGTGGTCCGAGTTGCGGGCGAGTAGAAAACCTTGGTTGGTTGCGAGTCATCTACACTATGACCCGCGCATTACTGGTGAGTGCCAATATCTGAATCACTAAAACGTATGGCAGTGATTGGTTCTTTTTAAAAATTCTGCATTTGAAAGGTATGTGTGATATTGTTGGCTGCAAATTTCCCGACTGAGACCAAGACAACACCAAGACAAGAGTGATGCGAAACCGAGACAAGACCAAGACCGACTGTGACAAGACCGAGACCACGTAAAAATAGTCTCGAGGCATACAAGTCTAGATGACACAACACCAGAATGATGAAGCCAAAATGGACAGAGAGAGAAAGATGGCGCGTGTGTGTGTGAGAAAGAGAGGCCACAATAATGCAATAAAATAAATCTAATAAGTCATTACTTTGTTTCCTTCTCACGCTGTAAACACGGGGATCGCCACTGGGGGAACCGTTATCGTTTTTATTTGAAGAAGAAGAGGAGAATGAGGGAAAGAAAAAAAAATGAAGCGGCAAATAATTAAAAGTGGCCTTATCGTCTCTGCTTCCTGTAAGCAGCGCATTGGAGGTGACAGTAAATGTCACCGAGGAAGGCATGCACACTGAAATGCGAGTGTCACACAGCTTATGAATCTTTTTACTGCTCTGATCCAAGACTTTGTTAAGCAATGCCCGAGTCTCTCTCTCTCTTTCTCTTTCTTTCTCTCCCTCTCTCTTGCTGTCTCAGTGACAGAGTGTGGGGCCCATTGTTCCTGCAATGCACAATTTAATCTCGACTGTTCAAAATTGTCTCATTTTCCTTTCCTTTCATTGTTGTTGTTGTTTTTAGCCTGTTTGCCTTTTGTCTGTCAGACAAACAAAATAAGTTTGAAGAGAACTTTTAGAAAACGAGCTCGTGAAAATTGGAAGTCATTATTCAGAAACAAGGTTTAATTATTGGCAAAATTATCTCCATTCGCTGCTACTGCGTTTTGGTGTGCAGTGAGGAGAGTGTTTGTGTGACACGCCATGGCAACAGATAATGGCTAGAAACATCAAAACAAATAAAGCAACAAATGCCTCACAAAAAGTCGGCATGCGCAATTTCCTCCTCTCTTAGAGACAACGGGAAAAGGAAATGTGGGACAAGAGAGCCTGGCTTGTAAAACTACAATACAGTACTCTTCTCTGCTGCACTGAGGCTGCTTTGCCTTTTTAAAATAGCTCTGTTATCTCCATTTGCATGGATTATGAAAGGTCAATTATTAGTCAGTGGAGGTCCCAGAACAAAATCACCACGCTTTTAACGTAGTTCCACATTTCAATTCAGCTGTTCTTGTTTTTTTTTTTTAAATTGCTCACTCTTTTCCTTTAACAGAATTTGCTGGAGAACTCTGAACACTTAATCTGGCAATGCCATCAGTGGGTATTGTCTCACTGCAATTACACTGATGAGTGGATTCCGCTATTAGTGTGTTCATTACATTACATGCACACACACATTGCAGTTGTGGTGCTTTTTAATCAGGGAAAGCTGGGTTCATAATCAGGGGTGACCTGATACTCAAGTGTGGTTTGAGCCAAATATGTCAGTGTTCACAGTTTGAGTGTTTGTGTGTTCAGCTATGAGATCAAGTTGGGATCTTTGAGTGTCTGTGCATGTGTGTTTTTTTCAGCTATGATAGGTTGGAATGTGTGTGTTTGTTTAGCCATGAGATCAGCTGGTATATGTGTGTGTGTGTGTGTGTGTGTGTGTGTGTGTATTTTATGTGTATGTTCAACTATTAGGTCAAGTTGGTGTGTGTGTGTGTGTGTCAGTGTGTGCATGTTCTTCTTCATGCATGTGTGTGTCTGTGTGTTTGCTTGAGTGTTGATAAGCTTGTACTATGGTACATTTGAGGATAGCTATTTCTATTGTATGCCTTTGCCATTGGGCGATATCACAGGTGAACAGCTCCATTGAGGCGTCTTCATTAAGGCAAAAGGGAACTCTTTTGTCACTGTACAAACACATTCACAGGGCAAAATTTCTCTGCCTTGAGTTTGATAAGCAGCAGTTCTTGGACTGGAGGTGCATTCTTTTACGCTTCACTAAACGTATCTGCCAGCGCTGAGGAAAAGCCTTGTCTGATAGTGGCTCGCCAGTTGCGGTCATCCGCGCCTGGTTGACCATGCCAGACCGAGATGTGACTATCACAAAGAGACAGGAGAGACCAGTTGAATTCAACATAGTTTCTTGAAATGATGTCTTGCAAACATAGTTTAGGGTAGGGTAGGTAGAATAATGTATGTGTGTGTGTGTGTGTGTGTGTGTGGGTGGGGGGTGGGGGGGGCTGTATTTGCAGGGTGTGATGTTTGCGGGAGTTTGTGTAATTGTTCATAACTCCAACATTTAACTAATTAGGGGTAACATTAGGAGTAATGTTTTCCATTCCAGTGTTGGGAGAAGTTTGTTAAACAACATGCCTTTTCCATTAAATAATTGTCATGTTTGCAAACCGTAAAGTAATTTTAAAATGATTGCGCTATTAAGCCATTCTCACATTGAGATGATTTCATCGTGGTATTGGTAGCAAATGCTGTCTAACAAATCTGAGCAGCACTTTAGCCTTATTTACTTGCATCATGTTTTGACTGTTTTGTCTCATTATGAGTATTTTGCCCTGTCTTCTACCTTGATGGCACCGCTAGCACCAACTGACAAAGTTTTAGTTGAGTCAAAAATAAGGGGCTGGTAGCCCAGAGACAGCATCAGTTCACCCTTGCTTGAGATGATGTGAAAGCGATTAGCCTTCAGTCCGAAGGCCATGCCTACCTATGCCCCGATTATCATCAGATTTGTTCCCACTGAGTTTGTTGTCACTGGAGGTATTTTTACTGGATCCAATCAGCAAACAGAGAAAGGCATTGTGAATGCAAAGCAAGACAGGTGATCAGTCAGGGGCTGATACAACCTTTTAAAACTTAAACACCTCCAGGTAGTAATTGTTTGGCCAGACCCTCTGTGCGAAATGAAGTGTAGAACGAGGGACTGGTTTTATAACCAGGCTAGTGAATGAGTGGACATACAGCACATGTGGCTATTAAGGTCTGAATGGCTAATCGCTAGAGGTGTTAACACAGTGTGTGGTCCTCTGTGAGATCAGAGAAGGGTGAGCGAGGATGCTTTAAGTGTTATTGAGTGGAAGGCATCTGTCTGTTACTGTCGTGTTTGCTCAAACATCTCGTTGCTGGCCTGCAGGGAGTTCTGACAGACGGACTCTTATCCCGGAACCTCCTAAGCTCCCGTTTGGCAAGGCTGAGGTGACAGACACACATCTACCAACTGACACTTTCAACACATACAAACACACACACACACATGCACCTCACTCTCTGTGCTCGCACACTCTCTTCCTCTAACACATGCCCACGCTGTCAAATTACTTCTGTCTCCATGCACCAGTAACTCTTCCCTTCACTTACCAACAACGAGCCTCATTGACAAATACACTTTTCTTTTTTTTTTTTTTTTTTTTTTGTCCAAGAATACGGATTTTGATCTGTTTTCCACAGACTCAGGTTGTTTTTCTGTTATTATGGGCTATTGATAGGGATCTAATAGCTAGAGCTTTTGAAAATGTGAGTTGCTGTTCATTATATTAAAATCTGTAGGCCTGCCTAATGCCATATGTAAAAAAATGTATAGACTGCATGTTTTGATTGTTAAGCCACTCATTGCCCATTCAATCTGCAATGCAATTGAATGGGCTGCATTTTAGTGCATGCAGGTCCTCATGACATACAGTAGAGAAGTCCAAGGGAAAAAAAAAATAAAGTGCTTGAATTGAAATGCTTTTAAATTTATGTGTAATTTATCACTAGCACAGCCAGGTAGCAGGGGGAATGTTGAAGGGCCCAGTTGGGTGCAGATTTAACTTTGACGTAATCACAGGTGAATGGGCAAGTGCGGGCAGGTGTCTGTCTCCAAACATGGACCTGTGCACACACACACACACACACACACACACACATACATACACCATGTACAGTTACACATACACACACACAGAGGCCCCACACTATCCCGAAACACACACACACACACACACACTGACAGAATACGTGTGGGAGGTTCCAGTGCTAAACATGACACATTATGACAGTAGGCTCTGTAATTTCAGTTTGCATGTGAGGCTGGCTGTGGAGAAGAGAGAGAGAGAGAGAAAGAAAGAAATGGCAGGAGGTTGTGTGTTGAGGCAGGTTAACCTCCTCTCTCTGGCACAATGCTGACTATTTCATTTACTGACAGCAGGTCACCGTGGGGGCACCCAACCGGGCTTTGAGTCGGCAAGAATTCATTACTGCTCCTGGCCCACCTTGAATAGGAAATGAAGGCTTCGATAAGGAGCAAATTAGAATGGGGGGTGGGGGTGGGGTATAAAAAATACCAGGTTGTGAAACAGCAAATACTCCTGGGCCACCAAAGGTTAACTCTTTTTTTTGGCTTTTTTTTGTCTGTCGGGGGAGAGGCTGAGACGTAGACGGAGTATTTGATACCAATCTGGCTGCCACAATGGAGTCGGTGTTATGATGTCTGCTAGAAGGGGAAATTGGAATCTTTATCTCCCAATGCTTGGCGCAGACTGGTTAGTTTGGTGTGCCAAACATGTCTGGCTTTGTTAATTACAGAGGGGAAGAGAGAGAGAAAGAGATGGAGAGAGAGGGGGGCAGGGGAAAATTGCTGCAGCCATAGTAAAATTGAAAAGGAAAAGACCATTTGATATTTGATGTGCACAGTATGGTCTGAGGAAATAGGAATTTGAATAAAAAGCCACAGTGGCGGACGAGAAAGGTCCCTCCCTACTGGCCTCTCTGGGACTCTCACAGCCAGAACTACAATGGCCACGAAACCCACTGCTTGAAACCCACTGCACCTGTTGGTACATACTGCACGTGAGACACATTCTAATATTTCTAACCAAAAAAATGCATCTTATTGATACCACCTGTGTGTGTGTGTGTGAGTGTGCGTGAGTGTGTGTGTGTGTGTGTATGTGTTTGCACGCGTGGGCTGCCTGTCATGCTTTTGTACTGAACTATAAGGATGTGGTCGACCGAGGCGAGTGAATGCATGTGTGTACATTAGTACTGTACTGTATGCGGGGGTGTAAATCACATGGACATTTCTTTGTGTGCAAACAGAGGAGTGGAGGCATACATGCGTGCATATCGGTAATATGTGCAGGGCCAGTGCAGCTGTGCTATGCATCTGGGGCACATGGGTGACATGCGTCTACTTGTGTGGCTCTTGCGAATGCATAAATGTGACTAGGCATATACTGTACTGTATACTGTATGTTTATTACAGTGTGTGTGTGTGTGTGTGTGTGTGAGCATGTGTTTTTTCTGGTTAATAAACTACATATGTTTACATAACAGGCATATGTTTCACAAACATAGTGCAGGCTATGCTGATGATATACTGATGTGTAGTCCATGCCAGAGCATGTGTATATGTGCTCTTTTATTTGCATGTGAATTTTTTTTTATGGTGATTATTATTATTTTTACTGTAGGTCTTAAGTGTGTAAGTATACATGTGTGTCTGTAAGTATGGCATTTGTATTGGTGTTTGTGGGCAGATTGCTGGGTGAAAGGTAGCCAGCCAACCCCACCCCCCCCCCCACCCACACACACCCACACACGACACACCCCCACACACACACACACTCACACATGCAAGCACACAGCCTCCCCCCTGCTGCCTGGTGCTCCGGGGGAGGAGGCCATAAATAATGCAGAGGAGCTGGAAACCCTGTGCGCTGCAGTTGTGTGTGTGCGGAATGCTAAGGAGACGTTTGTTGTTTGTGTGGCACGCTGTGGCATGGTGCGCCGTGGCAGCGCTCCGCTGTCTCTGTCGCCTGCCCACCCGCCCGCCGTCTGCACGCAGCGCTCTGGGCTCTACAGTCTCCTTGTCGCCGCTCCTCTTTTACTGAGAAATTCCTCTCAGATTTCCACTCCTGTTAGTCTGCTGTGTCTAGTTGTGTGTATGTGTGTGATTGAATTAGTTGAAGTGTCTCTTCTCCTCAAGTTCTTTTGATTGTGTGTGTGTGTGTGTGTGTGTGTAGTAATAGTAATAGTTTTATTGTCTCAGAGTTTATTTGAGTGTGTTTATTTGTGTATATGTATTTGTTGGCTACAATGGATTTTTTACAATGTGTATTTATTGGTCGGTACTGTGTTTGTGTCTGTCTGTGTGTCTGTGGTATGTGTGCGCGCACTTGTGTGTGTTTCAGACCTTCAGCTATGGGAGTGCTTAACATTTAGAAAAAAATATAACCATAAACAAGCAAATTACAAAACATAGACAACACCACCAGCTGCCTCTTCTGTTCATCTAATGTGTTTGTCTGTCTGTGTTTTTATTAACCAACTCCCAATTAATCCAGCCACCTACAGCACATACAGCACTAGGATGTTCAGAGAAGTGTGTCATTTAAATGTTCTGGTCTGATGCTGCTGCTGTAATCTGTTGATTGAACACTGTCTCGATGAAAGGTTGATGTAAAAGATATGTATGATACTCATTTCCTATCCTGACCATATAGTCCAATGTGTGGCCGGGCCATATAACACATCAGAGAATCTCTACTTCCACTGTGTGTGTGTGTGTGTGTGTGTGTTTGTGCAAGTGTGTGTGTGTGTGTGTGTGTTTGTGCATGCTTTTGAATGTGTGTATGTGTGCATGTGGACGGAGGGTGACAGGAGGACATGGAGGAGGACGGTGTGTGTGTGTGTGTGTGTTGCTGTCTCTAAATGTCCAGTCAGCCCAAGGGCTACTTCAACCCCCAGAAGGCTTCAGCACTTTTCTACCATGCTAAGGCTTTGCATCGGATAATTGCGCTGTTTCTTCAGGCCAAAGTAAAAGATCTACTGCACTTATAGTCTATTTAAAACCTCTGGGGGCATGTCCTATATAGAGGTGTATTCGTTCAATTTGTTAAATCTTTCTATGCACCCCGAATTAAAACACAATTTAATCATGACTACAGTTGAGGAATTTTATTAAGAGAAAGTGCACCACTAAATATGTTGTACATGGAGCAGGAGGCATCAGTCACTTGAAAAGGTGATTGCAAGGTGACTTTATTGTGTTATTCATATGTTTGTAGACACGGGCGAAAGCGTTTGTGAACAAATGCTTAGTACAATCAACTACCCCCAGACACAGTAATATAATTTAAAATAGGTTGTTTTTGTTCCATTTGAATTTCACACCACATCTAATGAGGGCACTGGTGGAGTAATGTTTTTATAAGGGTTTATGAATTATACATTGTAATGAATTTACTGAGACTAAATGCACAGCATAAAAATTAAATTTGCAGACTTCTTCTGTGCTGTGCTGCAGAGGAGGAAAAGGAACAGGTGCTGTTTGCTGTAATGTATTCAGCTAATTCCTTTCTCTGCCGCTATAGGCCCCTGTGAATGCGAGTAGTGTTCATCACTGAAACAGGTTTTCAAGGTTTGTATAACAGCCTGGGGAGTGGAGGCCTGATGAGTGGTGGAGTGGAGGAGTGGACTGGTGTTTTGAGGTCATGGATGTGTACTGTACATTCGGAGTTATGATGGGTCTGGATCATCTTGAACATCCCACACTGTAACGGTTTGCTGTGGAGGAACCTAAGGCAGGGAAGTACTAGAAGGTAAATCAGCAGCAGGTCATCAATTATTCATACCATCTCGCTTGACTGAGAGAGCTGCTGAAATTTGCTCCTGTGTTTATGACTCTAAATTCTTCTCTTCACTCATGCTGTCGATGTGATAGTTCGTCGAGCCTGCAGAGTCGAAACACACTTCTTTTATGAGCTGTTTTGGCTTCTATAGAAATCACAGACAAACAAAAGTCTTCACTCCGTATGTCTGGAGTAGTTGCAGTGTGCAGTGACAGTTGATGCCACGCTGTGAGGGACAGGAGTGCAGAAGGTATGAGGGTGCCAAGACATGAGGGAAGAGAGGAGGTGACAACAGGTTTGAAATCCACAGGGGATGGATTGCTGTGGTGTTTATGTGGAAAGAAGGCCTTGGATCTGGGCCATAACAGCACCAAATCTAGGCAAGAATAGTCAAGAGTGCAAAGACCATTGCTGATTCAGAGTGATCAACATGGTTTGGGGAGAAGCAAGGGGTACATCGAAACCTTGGTTGGAGCACAGAGACCCTTGCGGACCCTGTCACATTGAGGCAGCAGAGTTGAAGCCAAAGACTTAACTGACAGTGGTTAGGAGGAACATTACAATATGGCACCAAAGCAACAGGACAGGAATGGCCTTGCTCCAGCATATATTAAAGACTTACTTGTTCCCTACCACCCTTCTAGACCCCTAAGGTCACAGAATGCTGGTCTCCTAGTAATTCCTAGAATATCAAAATCAACAATGGGCGGAAGAGCTTTCTGCCATCGTGCGCCTGTCCTGTGGAACAAACTCCCTTCTAACATTCGTCAAGCGGACACTCTCAACACCTTTAAGTCTAGACTCAAAACCTTTCTATTTACTGACCCCTTTAGTTAGGGATGGTGTATGGTAAGCCACACCTCCTCAGGGTATTATTGGAAAGGACTGCCTCTGCTGTAAGCTCCCGTCCAGGGCTTGGTGGCCACTGACCATTTCCTTTGGTGGTGTTGGCTTGTTATACATCATACCTTAGTTATGCTGCTATAGTTTAATGCCGCCACAATCCACCCATCTGTTAAGCCGTACAATTTTCACTCTGTCTTTCTCCTCCTCTCTTTTCCTCTCCACTTACTTCTCTCTCTTCACTTAGCCAACATCTGTATATGGTTTCACATGCAATATGACTCACATTCTCAGAAATCTGATGGAGACTTTTCTAACTCATCTCCTCTCTGATTTTCCATGCCTTTACCACCCTGCCGTGAGTCATCACTGCCTTCCACTGCCTGCGCCTGCACCTCCTGGGTTCTCCTGGGACCTTCTTCCAACGTGATCCGGCGGCACTCCTGAATGGTCCTCAACCCACTCCACTGTCCATGCCACTGCCTCCCTGCTGAGGGTCACCCCTGCCCTCCACTGCCTGATCCTGCATCTCTGGCTTCCTGGGCGGTCTGCCTTCAGCTCACAGATGACCCTGACATGATTGTTACAGCCTCTAGCTGGCCCCTGGCTTGACTGCGCCTAATGACATGGGACTATATCCTGGGATTCTAATGGGACTCCTATATTACTGTACTTTATTTACCAAAATTTTCTTGTAATATGTATCTAATGGAATAATAGTGGACTACTCACCATCTAAGAGACTGAAAACCTGCCCTAGGCAGTTGGGTTAGCCCCTTGAGCCGTCGGAACTGCCCAAGGTTTCTTCCTCTACCATAACAAGTAAAAACAAAAAACGCTGCGAGGGAGTTTTTCCTTGCCCCTGTTGCTCATTGGGCCTCTTGTGTTAAGCGCTTTGTGACATGCCTTTTGTAAAAATGCGCTATATAAATAAAATTGAATTGAATTGAATTGAATGTGAGTCTAGTGAGTATAAAGACAGCTCTGGCTGGGGCATAGGGATGAATAACATTGCACTGGTGTCCTCTCATTTCTAGTCCCATCTAGGCTCTGTTATGATAACAAAAGCTGGAAACAACAACAAACAGTTGATAGCATACTGTAGAAAGATAACTGAACAGAGGATTTATTTTGAGAGATATTTTTACCCAGCATTGTATTATATTAAAAGGAATACACTCAAGAAATACACTACAAATACACCACAATACACTACGAATCCACTAAAATACATGTAGTTTCAAAAGTTTTTTTTGGTATGTTTAAGGGTTTATTTAGGAACGCAAAAAAAAAAGACGTTCAATGTGTAGGTTATAAATTACCTGTTAAATCGAATAAAAGCATTATAAATAGCCTAAATACATTTTTAAAAAATATATATATTAACTAGAGGGTTTGTCACTTTCTGACCGGACATGCACAATCAAAGAAGAGAGCACATGGCAATACACAGACAAAAATGAAAGATGAAGTGGAAATAAAAAAGAGCAAAACTTACAAAGGGACACTATTGTAATCCACTGCCTCATGTGAAATAGCCTATTTTTAATATCCCAAAATGGCATAAATTTTTATGACCCCTTTATTCCAAATGCTAAGCAGCCTTACTTGCTCTGTTCAGGCATGCACTGATAGCGTCTGCACAGTTTTCCAGTCCAACGGGATTTTGTCAGTCTCCCAACACGCTCCTCTGCATCCTCCTTTTAAGCCCTTTTTGCAGCTGAGAGACAAAACATCAGGGTTTAATATATCAATTTAAATGCAGTGTGATATCAAGGGTGAATTCCAGCAGTCAGGTTGGTCTGGACAGCGCTGGGTTGGGCTGCCTCGGGGGCGCCGCGGCAGCATGCTCACCTGGCACAGAGCGCAATCCCATTTGGAAACCTGGTTTGTCACAACACACAATGAACAACCGTAAAAAAACGAAGGAAAAAAAAAACAAATGAGAAAGAGAGGGGGAAGATGGAAATGCTAGAAGTAGACATGCTGATGCGTCCGAGGCGAATTAACTGCCGGAGCTTCGCTTGGCTGTTTGGCTCTCCCGCTCGACACAGCTGGAGCAGGCTGAGGCAGACACCCTGAGCGGGATTGTCGAGCCCATGGCAGATTTGTAAAACCAAGCCTCAGACATCATCTGCTCTCAATTCAGAGCTCCAGCGGTCCTACGCTCCGCAAGGATTAATGCCACAACTGGCAAAAGAACAATAAAATAAGGCATGCTCAACTGATGGCAGCAACCATTAGCGACTTGCCCACTTGCCTATAGAGTGCCTCCTTGTGGCATGTTGTTAATTGGCTTTTAATCACATTTACCTGCAGTGTGAGTCAGGCAGGGGGCACTAGAAGTGGCACTAGTAATTATGCATTAAAGGGATATTTTGCTGAATTTCAAAGCCCTGTTGTATTATAAAACACAGACCAAATAATGAAACACGAAATGTTGGGGGCAGAGGAACTTCAGTTTTAGTTTCCTTGCATTTCTTCCAGTTAGCTGGTTTACTACTCAGTCAATGAAATTTCTCATTCTCTCTCAAAGAGCAGGGCTACGGGATGAACAACAGCAGCGTATGCCTTTAGGTCTGGTGCTAGAAGCCTCATTAGAATGGATTATGAGTAGAGACAAATATCTTTTTCCATTAAAAAGGCCATATACCTACAGGCCAACGCTTCAGACAGCAGGCCTGGTCCCATTGGCATGCTATACGCATACAGTATTGGGCCAAGATATAGACATCTGTGTTATTCCCTTATGCATCATATTTAGGTCACTCACAGACACACACACACAAACACACACATTCACACAAACACGGAAACACACTGTACACATACAGTACACACAATGTACACTGACACACACACACTCAGACTGTAGCTTATGCTCCTCAGTGAATGCTTTTGTGGTCTAAAGATCCATCGGCACCTTGGGAATTGGAAGACAGCTATGGCTCTTTAGCTGCACTGCCAGTGACAAAATGGGCTGTTGAAAAACAAACAAAACAACATACAATCAAGATATATACCAAGGCCAAGTAGAAGAATAAAAAATAATAGTCAATGCTGCTTCATTAAAATGATATGGCTTTGTCCACATGGACTACTAATAGTCTGAGTGTTTAACTCTTTACCTTACTTGAGTCCTTAACCAAAGCTTGCACAATACTATATTGCGTTTCATTCTTGGCTCGTTGTCATGTCAACATAAAACTAAATCATAGATTTCCCTCCATTTCCATCATATAGAAGGCTTTGTGACATCTGGGTGAGGCTAGATCAAATCACTGAACAATCAGCTAGAATGAAATTGCACGTCAGTGAGCACAGCTTGTGAGGGAACACAAGTGGTTTGAAATGGGAAAGCTTCCATCCAAAGACAAACTGACTCTAAGAACTTGGAATGAACTAGGCCTACCTACTTTCTCACATATTAAAAAATATAAAAGGCAAATCTGAGCTCACTTTTAAATGATAAAAGTGTCGATGCTCGCAAGAAACCTCTTTATTCAGTGTATGAATTTTCTCATTCTTTCTCAAGCAACAGAGCTATGGGTAAGAACCAGGGTATGCCTTTAAGTCTGGTGCTACTGTAGAAGCCTCGTCAGAATGGATTATGAGTCGAGACAAATATCAGGAGCATGGCTTTCATTAAAATATTAACACAGGCCAACGCTTCAGACAGCAGGTCTGGTTCGATTGGCATACTATACGCATACAGTGGTGGGCCAAGACATCTGTTTTATTCCCTTATGCATCATATGTAAGTCACACACACACACACACACACACACAAACCCACATGCACAGAGGAGATGTCTGTTTAAAGAGTGCTTTGAAACTGTCACTGGTGACTGTGTCCTCACAAACTCAACTGAATAAGGATTTTATTGGCTTTGAACCTTCACACCATCTATAGAGATATATTTTGTTATTCTAAAGCATTTTCCATTTACTGTAATGACATGAATTTTAATGTAGAAGAACAAGGGCAGGAATGGTATATTTATATTTATAATATTGTATAATATTATATTTACAATGTATAACATTGTAACTGGTAATTTACTGGGAAATAACGTATTTTATTGTAACAAATTGAACGAATTGAATGTAATCAATCACAAATGTAAACGGTCAGTGCGGGGTTAGTGTGCTGAATAGAATTATATAATATTGATATAGAGTAATATTCTCTTTACATCATGTTTATGTTGAAAAGCATTGAATGAGGCTAATATAATGAAAATGTCCTAAAAAATGTAATTGCTGACTAGATTCTGTGACAATACGTGTGAGGTGTTATGACTCTTGTTCTTATGTGTCCTCAGGTAGTAGGGTAGTATTTCCTGAAATCCCTGGTTGACTTCTAACCTTTTACAGGATTTAATATTCCACCTCTCCTCTCATCGCTTGGAAGCAAGAATGTCACTCTCAATTCCACCTGACATTTCAGCTGAAGAGCCTCAGTGATGTGACAAAATGCAGCATGTGTTGGAATGCACGCTGTATCCTCTGGTGGCAAATGCATACAGTGTTACATTTAATGCAACAAGGATGATAATTCAAGGTAACAGTTGAGTATTTTTAATTATTTTTTAATGGAAGGAATTGATGAATTGGACATTTTTATCAGTGCATCACCTTTAGTGTGTTTGGTATGTACAGTATATAGCTTGGTATGTTTTTGATGACTTTATGACCATTTTAGCCAGCTTCTGACCTTTGACCTTTAGAACAGGACCATCATCCTATCCCTTGTAGCAAGGTGGCCCACAGAACAATTTAATATTCTAATTACTAAATAACTTAATTACACTGAAAAAAGAGAAAATTATACATTTCAGCTGTTATCTGTTTAACTTTTGCATCCTGCTGTGATGACACTAACTAACACTAAAATGATCAGAATTAAGATCTGTCACAAACTTCTGTCTGAAACAAAAAGAATGCTATTTGGACTCTACTACTTTCCAAACAAAGAACCCCTGAGGATGACTGACAGAAATCTCCTGTCTTCTACCCTTGAGGTGATTTCGACTTGCTTCCCCATTCAATTCCGAATGCCACAGTTTTGGGAGTTAACGCTGCTCCCTGCTCCCTTGCCCTGCCAGCTGCTCTGCCCTCTCTGATTCCATTTCTCCAGCAGCTCTGCTTTCAAATTTTTCAGGACCAAGGACAGCTACTAAATATGCTCATGTCAAAACAAGTGTATGAAATCACATTTTCTTATAATGGGTGGAAATCAGAGCACAGCAGAGTACATGATATATGCATGTTTATATGTATGTATGTGTGTAAGTATGTTTTTCTTCAGACATCTTGAACACATCTTGAACTGTGAAACTGATATTCTGACTATACTTAATGCTTCAAACTTCAACAATAGACACACTGCATTTCTTGCTGTAATATAGCTGTGGTAAGGGGAAAAAAGCGGTGTGGTTTTGCTACTGCCTCCGTCAGTACTTCAGTAAGTTGCTAAATGTAAACACAACATGTCTAGAATTCTTTATGTATTTGCCCAGCTATGAGTACTGTATAAAACAGCTGTATCTTATTTCTTATGTCACAAGTAAAGCAAAAACTCTACCAAACCTTTTGGTACAACGTGGTAAAAGTTGGTGGCTTTCTCAATATGCAAGCTGCTTTGAAGCAACATTATAATCATTCAGAACTAATCACTTTCCGTATTTCCTCTAATCATTTTCAATAATGCTTTATTTCGGTATGGATCTGTGTCATATGACAGGCCAATAGACTGTAATTCCCACTAGCCATCCTGTGTATGCACTGGGCAGTAATTGGTAAAGGGCAGGAAACTAGTCAGGAAGGTGAATGATTTTTAATGTAACTAAATTTTACTAAGGTCCATGTACTTTCCATGTCTCAAAGTTGATCAGACCGCAACATAAATGTCTTGTCACCTGAAAGTGGAATCGCAGTAAGTCTATGTCTTCCTTAAATGCTCTAGAGAACTTCTTTAAATCTCATTAAGTGGGACTCTCACTTAAGACAGTTACTCTGGGCACACACTTTGCGGTTGGAAAATTGATTTCCGTCTGGCAGCATATCTTCAAAACTGTACTCAGGGAAGAGTTAAAGGGGGAAAATGAAGCCCACATAAAATGTATTCCCCCTACAAGCAGTTAACAGTTTTCCTTTAAATGAGAGGATTTTAATTAAATAAGACTAAGCATTCAAACCTAGTACATCTTGCTGTTTTTAGACTTTGTTATATTGTGCTCTTGCTGTCAGCAAAGGATACAGCCTTATCTCTCACTCAGAAACATAGTTATGAATGTGTCGGTCGTTGAAAAATAATGCATACTGCATGTGCATTTCCCTTCCCGCCAACTAAGCTATAACTCAGTGTGGTTATTTCCTGACATTTCAGAGGCAACAAAATAGTAGAGTGCTATCAGTGCTATGTTCTGCTAATGACCAAGTGTGGATCTGAACAGATGCATGAAAGTACATCATCTTCCCAATCCACTCAGACCTTCCTCATACTGTAATTTTACACACTGCATAATTTCACACACACCCCCACCCCCACTCCATGCCAGCAACCTCACGCACACATCCCCCCCTCCCACCTTCCCCCAGACACGGAGTATTCATTATAGATGCATCAGAATAAATGCATGGCATTACCAGAAACGGTGTGAAACTTAAAGGTAGGTGGGTGGGTGGGTGGGTGAGTGGGTGGGGGACTCCATTCTGAGCCTGTCTCTGCGTGCTGGACGTAGAGTCTGAGGGCACTTGAAGCGGGTCTTGATGAGGGCCTCACAGCGGAAACAATGCACTTCAGCCCGTCCCGCTTTCCGGCAGCTCTCACATTATGCCCATCACCATTATCATTTCGCTCACTGCCACCCCATTATCACCGCGGTGAGGATGTAATTGTATATTTGCTGCCATTACAGCCCGGGCTTATTATTGCTTGGACTGGCTTTATTAGACCCTTTCCTACCACTGCTGCAGCTTTTTCCTGACTTCTCCATTGCCACCGCTTCCTACCTCCGATGCTCTTGTGCAACTATCAGAAAAGTCAAACAAACACTTTGTTCCCAAGTAGCAAGTCAAACATCACCCGTGTCATTCATTCTGTCTGGTGTAAAACTCAAAACACAAAAAAATTTTAAATAAAAAAATCACCTCTGAATTACCTCTGAATCACCTCTGACACTGTTGCAGTGTGAGTGTGGCCTCATAAGCTCCACTCCATGCAGGCAGAGATTGTAGGCTGAGCATGTAATAGACACAGGGAGGTTCCTGAGAGTGATGACTGTGGAGTCTCTC
Source organism: Limnothrissa miodon (assembly GCA_017657215.1). Taxonomy (NCBI): domain Eukaryota; kingdom Metazoa; phylum Chordata; class Actinopteri; order Clupeiformes; family Clupeidae; genus Limnothrissa; species Limnothrissa miodon. The sequence continues at coordinate 158,657 of JAGFZM010000057.1, read as the reverse complement.
TGATGCCTGCAGAGCCTTGAGACCTTGTCAGTGCTCGCCTGACACAGCAGGGCAGAGTACCCAGCTGTGCTTTGTAATGTTGTACAGGGGCTGAAGGGCAAGAAAGTTGTATGGCATTAAGAGGCTTTGGAGGATTGCAGGTATTTTGTAGGTTAAGTAACGGGATAAGGTATTCCCTTATAGATATCCATCGTGATATTGGAAAGTAAGTCAAGAGAGGGCAAATAGGACACCAATGCGATGAAAGCAACTCATCTAAGTTTGTTTGTATTTGCAGTAAATACCTTAATCTAAGATAAACCTGTCGCTGAGAAACAAATATTTTGCCACATAAGTTGAATTTGAAAACAGCGTAGTTTAAAATGCATTTCTATTAACATGTATTAACCTTTTATGTTTTCCTTTACAAGAAAATGGTGTCGGTTTGTTGAGTGCTACAGAGGAATGAATTATAAGCATAAAAAAACTCTTGCCTTGTTGCCGTGTTCACTAATGGTTTGTAGAGATGTATCCAGATATATCTGATCTCCAAACAGCAGGACATTACTCTGAAAAGCCATTTGATAAAATAGTTTGTTAGAGACTGTCCACTAGGGCCTCCGAGAGCTCTGATCTCCGGTCTTCATATTCAACCATAGTGTCCCCATTTGACCTAGGCAAATATACCGTATGCATTGTAAATACTTGTATATATTTATCTATGTATATTTATCTATCTATATGCACACAGCGTAGCATAAGCCAGAACCCATCCCTTGAGTTTGAGTATCTGAGAAGCAGGGAGATTGTGATAATCATGGCCTTAGCAGCATAATAGGCTCTGCTGTTGTCACAAAAGTTTTCTCTGAAAACACTGTGGGGGACTGAAGATGTTGTGCTGGGTAAAAGATACAGTGTGGCTTTTCAGTAGAGCCTCTTAAACACTGAGATTTGTGTCCAGGGTCTCTGGTCTTGTGGAGGGCACTGAGGAGTCTGCTGGGGTCTTCACAGGTGGCTCCAGTGTCCATATCTAGGGTGCTTACTGTAGCACAGATGCCAGGGCTGAGTCTGAAACCCAGAATCTCAGCTCATCAACAGAGGTCCAACAGAGAGCGAGAGTAAAGTGTCTGCAGCCCCGTAGATGGAGGCACCTGATGGAGCCCGACCTACGCAGAGTCCCTTTGGCACACAGTTCAGACGAAGCACATTCTTTCAATAGACGCAAACTAAACTAAACTTTACAAACTGATGGACTGACTAAAAAACCAAAGACATTAAAGTACACAATTGAAAGGCACAATGCATGTAAAATGTAGTTTGTATGTACTGTATGTAGCTTTAGATAGGCAGGCAGTCTGTGATCATTACAAGATCAAGTGTGCTGTGATATGTCCGATGTTCATCTCATTCAAAAGGGCTTCAGAGACATTTTCTTAGCATGATAAAACTATTCTCTGGAACAGGTCTCTGGAACATTCACTTGTCACTCTGGAGAACTGTCGGTGTTGGATGCTGTGTGAAGGACAACAATGCTGTGCAACGCATTCAAGCACTTCTTCTAGCAGTTAGGGTCCAGCCAGATCCTCTTAAATATGAAGTGTGTGTGTGTGTGTGTGAGAATCTGGTCCCTGGAGGGCTCGGTGGGCTCTGACGAGTCTTCATAGGCTGCCTCTGTGTGTCCCCATCTGGCCTGGGCAGTGTTGCATGGGGCCGGGGCCCTCAGAGGAGGAGCCAGTGCAGGAGCGTGGAGCTGGGATACTGGGCTCCGCTGGGCGGCCCGTGGGGCTTGGCGCGCCAGGGCCAGCCCATCTGTGTAATACGCTGCCAGATTGTTTAGCTCTGCTCAGCACGCAAGCCGAGCAGAAGCAACTCCCCTAGCTCCTCAACAACATTCTCCCCCACCCCCTAAAAAATACACAATCACACACACACACTGAGACACCCTCTCTGTCTACAAATATCACTTAGGGTCAACTCACCCCATAATGCTGAGTCCCCTCTTAAAATCACTCGAACATTACTTATCACACATACCTTTGCCTCGATCCAAAATCACAAAGCAGTGAGCAAATTTGTCAGCCAAAGTCAAGTGTAAGGCAAATCCACATCCAACGTCTGTCTCAAGCCAAATTCTTCATCATTAAGGAACCCCCCACATGAACAAAGAGAGTTGGGTTGTGTTTTTCGGGATAAATGCATTGGCTAAATGTAATATTGTATAATATGTAATAATGTAATAATGTGTGGTCTTGAACTAATCCTTATAATGCGAGCGGCAATCTGATCATAAATTTGTTCCATCTGTACATAGTTACTATATTGTATCCTAGATACTATATTGGCCTTAGCCATTTGACCAATTACAGGTTAGGTAAAGCACCATTAACTTATGTGAGTAGAACATACAGAGATAAAAGCAATGTTCTCCTGTGTTCTACAGTATTTCTTCTTTCTGTTCTGTTCTGTTTGCCCTCTCTGCTCTCTGCTCTGTCCATCATCTCTCTCTCTCTCTCTCTCTTTTGGTTTTGTTCTATTTCTTTATCTTATATCTTGGGTTATTTGGTTGGTAATCTCACTGCTTATGTCTGTTTACCTGCTATTTCATTCCTTGAGTTTATGGTTTATTGTTAAATAAACCAGTCATTATTCCACCAGTATATATGTCATGCCACTCTTGTGCTCTGCTTGGTAATATTCAAGGTCAACTATTAATTTTATGTCAGATTAATTGTATCTCTAGCCAGATTAATTGTATCTACCTGCAATATTTACCACTAATATAAGCTTCTGTCTGGTTCAAGAACATGCATTTGAGGGGCGAGGCTTAAGGCCTTTGTCACAATATTTTACCACCTTATTCAACACACACACACACACACACACACACACACACACACACACCCTCTGTTGCACACTGCAGGAGTGTTTTACAGCCATTCAGTTCATTCTATGTTGGTGGTGATGAAGGTGTTAGTGTTGGAGGTGGAGGTGGAAGATAGGAGGCAGGTGGTGTTAGGGATGGGGATGGGGAGGGCAGGTGTAAGGGTGGGGCACATGATAGGGTGGAGAGGTGAGTGAGAAAAGGCTGGCGCTGCAGCTGAGGCAAGCAGCCAGCTCTGACATTTAAATGCCATAGCAAGGGCTGCAAACAGGCACTCGCTCACTCTCTCTCTCTCTCTCTCTCTCTCTCTCTCTCTCTCTCTCTCTCTCACACACACACACACACACTCACATACACTCATACCTGAATATGTACATGCACTTACACACAGTGCTTGAAGTGGAAAAAAATAAGTACAGGAACTCTAATTTTCTGACATTTGACATTTGTGCGGTGAAAAAAATCATGTCTTTAGGATCATAATCATTCTTCCAAGCAATAACCTATAGGGCTACTTTTACCCTTTTTCACAAATGGAATACTGAAAAAACCATTAAAACAACATGAACAAGACCACTGTGATCTTGCTGTCAATTAAGAAAACCGTGCTCTCATTTTACTAATTTCAGCACTCATTCAAGTAGAGCGTGCTCTCATTTTATTAGATCGTACAATCGTTTTCCTAAATTGTGATCACTTTTTACAAATTTGTGTGTTCACTTTATCTAAAATGAGCGTACGTTTTAATTTATCATAAAATACGTGCACGATTTAGTAAAAATTGTATGAAACATGCACACATTTTTATTAAATTGTACTCTCGTTTTATTAAATTGATAGCTCAGTTTAAATAATTCTGAGCTCACGATTTTGAATAATGTTAGCACGTTTTATTAGTCACGTTTTAGTACATTGTGCTCTCAATGTTATATATAACGTGCTCACGAAGATGTCCTATAAAAAATTGAGCTTGAGCTTCCCCGGGCTCCGTACATTTCAGTCCAATGAAGGAATCACTCAGTCACTAGGCTACCTAGTCTCTACCTAGAGTAGGCTTCCTACAGCGCATTCACAGCCATCGGCCCTCATCCACAGAATTCAGTTCACATAAAAAGGTATGGGAAACTTACACTGCGTTGCATAAGTAGACAAGATAACTGGCAATTTTACTGTAGGTTGTAGAGGAGCACAAAATAGACTGGACCCGCAAGAACATGTGCTCATACACCGATACCTGCGAGTTTTATTCCGTTTTATTGGTTGAATTCCGCGATACCATCCACGTTTTCCGCATCGCGGAAATCATAGGGCCCATGAGTTTTTCAGTGAACAATGCCATCATGATATTCACAGTAGCCTATAAATTGCGACAGTTGCATTGCTTCCCTGATGCGATTGGTTGGGACTCAGTGGATGCATAAGGCACTGGGGAATGTAGTCTTTCATCAGTCTTGTTCTGCTGCGTTCTGGCATTCAAGCAGTGCCTAGACACATACTGTCTCTCTCACACACACAAGGGCGTAGGTTTGGTCTCAGCTTTGGTAGGGACAATGGCACTGACGTGTGCACTACCATAAACATCTATCCATCAATCATTATTTGCCCACGGAAGATTTGTTAAAGAGTCTCTTACTATCCATAGCTAATCTTACAGTTGCTCAGATTCACTGATTCCAACAACTGACTATGTCATCATCCTCACAGACAGAGGGGCACACACATACACAGAGAGAGAGAGAGAGAGAGAGAGAGAGAGAGTTGTGTACTTTACGTGCATAGTCAGAGATTACTCAGCAATCCAAGGCTGTGGAGCCTTGATAAATAGGACTGCTGTGGCACTGTGAAGACATGGAGGTTAGTATGGACAACTGCAGTCATATGAGTCATTATCCAGTTTGCTGGAAAGGCACAGAAAGACAGTGAATGGCAGGATCTTAGGTTTGGAATTGCTTGCAGTTTGCTGTCTAATGCAACAGCTTTGATAAATACTGCATTTAGTTCTTTGTGGGTGCACACACAGACAAAAAGGATATTTGGACATGCACAAATGCTTTCCTTGGAACAGGTCCAGAAAGTTTGAGAGAAGTCCTTGTGGAAGAATTAACAGACTCAAGTTGCATCACAATAAATCAGTTCACAGTCTTGCACTCTCTGTTCAACGATGAACCTCTTCTTTAAACCCCAACAACCTTCCCATTATCAAAAAGATCATCTCAAGACCGAGGTTATGGACGAGGTCAGGTTGTTCATGCTCAAGGTTAATTAAGAAAAAATACATTGATTATCTTTCAGAGGTCGCTCTTTCTTGTCTCAGGGAGATTTATCTGAGAAAGATAGGGTTACAAGGACACAAAACACTTTGCAGCCCACCAATGCTCACGCTCATCAAGTCCTTATGCTCATATGGCCCTTGATTGAAAAGTCGGCCCTCTGTGTGTGTTTTTAATGAAAAATACCGTAGGGGTTTGCAATATTTACACCAAGTTAATTATCTAAACAAGTGTAACAAAATCGTGTTTCATTTGCCTACTTCCTCACCAAACACCAAATAGTGTTATTCCAGTGTCTTCTATGAGCCAAAATTTAATGTCCTCAACAACTTGTCAAAACGTAATGGAACACGTTCGGTGTCATGGACGGGGTCTGGGTGCCACCTTTTACAATTAGGAAAGTTACTTTGAAAATACAATATGTTATAGTTACAAATAACTAAAATGTAATAGGAATGTAAGTATTTGAATTTAGTAACCCTAAGTAGTGTAACTAATTACATTTGTTTGCTTTTATAGAATTGGAATTTTATTTTTTTTACTGTTAACCATTTTCAGTTTTCAAAACCTGGCAGGGTTAACCTAACACTAACTGCTGTCAAAACCCTTTTAAGCCACTGCAGTTCCGTACTTTAAAACCTCATGCTGATCTTTGAATGGCTATGCCATTTGGGGGACATCACAAACTAAGCAGTTGCCTAATCGTGTGGGATTGAGTATGCATATGTGTGCCTGTTCACAAGAGCTAATTTTTATTCCCTCCAGTGGGCTAAGTCTTGTAGTTTCTCTCTGGTATTGCAGGCATGGAAGACAATAAACTAGGTATTAAACAGTGCTGTTGTCAGGGGGTAGCAACACCACATGGCGAATTGTCCAAAACTTCCACATCTTTGCAGGGAGATAGAGAAAGACTGAGAGTTTCTCAAAGAATACTTGTTTTCCCTGTCCTTAAGATCAGGGTCAGATACAAGTACTCAGGAGATTCTCCCCACTGTCTCTCCAAGAGTTTTGCCTCCCATATGTGGAGACAGATGGCAGAGGTTTGTGTGAGTCAGGCAAATCAAAGCCTGGAGATGGAAGTAGATGGCAATTCAAGCCCTAGCTCTGTAATTTTGCAACTCAGGGTGACGATGTTGTCTCTGATAATGAGGCTCTAGTCAGTGATGCCGTCTGTGTGCCGGTCCTTTGTCCCTGTTTTCTTATGGACTGACCCATAATAACCATCTTGCTCACCATTTTTCTCTCAAAAGGCATATTTCTGAATTGAATGTAATGTAGATAATTCATACCACCCCATTACTGTCGCCCGCTTTGACTGTGTTGTTGACCAACATAATATGTGGTTAACCTCTGTGAGCCATTGTTATTATTCACTGCATCAGACTGATGATGGACTCCAGCCTGCATGATTATCATCCTGGCCATCAAATATAATTTATGACATCTATGCCCCAAAACATTTTGATAGCCACCAAACAAAATCCAGTGCTCAGCAATTTAATGATCTCCACCTGTTCTTTACCCCTCTTAAATTTAAATGATGGAGCTACTGTAAAGCATTTTGGTATGTGGTTGGCTAAAGTGGGTGATCTCTCTGGAGGGTTAGGTACTCTGGCGGGAAAGGCCGATTATGATGCAGTGTGCAGAATTATGGCTCAGTAGTATTCTCTGGCGAGTGGAGGACGGGCTGATAAACACAACGAGTTTCAGTGTGGCCTCCATACCCAGGGAGTATGGATATCGAGAGCGTCTGGTATCTGTGAAGCATTATTATCAGGGTTTTCCTTAGAAGGTTGTATGTAAACACACACACACACCCTCTCTCTCACACACACATACACACTTATATGCACCACAGATACACACAGTACGCACAGACACACATATTGTACACATGGTTGACATATAGACATGCAAACACGCATGTGCATACCACACACACTTCTTACACTATCGTAGGAAGGTAAATTAAATGTACAGGGATAACAACTATACAACTATAAAGAACCCTTTGATGGAACTGAATTTTGCATTTTTCCTGTTGTGCCATTTCTGAATTGTGGTTCTCTATGACTGATGTTACTGAACATAGATTTTGTCACTACAAAAACATTGGTCAGTCACCTGATCAGCATCCCGTTCCCCCCTTGGGACCCTCCATCCTCCTATGGGCAACGCCTCCGCCCTTTCATTGCCTGTCAACACCTTCTTCCAAACACTGGTTCAAGGTAGACCTAAACTGTCTCCACCATTTTCTCCATGCACTTGAATCATGGCCTAAATGACTGCGTCATGTCATCCAAACCAAATAATATATCAATCAGTTTAAAGCAGGGCTGAGCAACGTTCTGTTTTTTTCTCTCACAAGCTCCCTCTAAAGACCGCTGTATTGCATTGTATTGCACTGCATTCTATTGGAGGTGGACCGCTGCTGTATCTACCCTTGTAGGCCATAGTGGTGCATTCTACACCGTTCGCTCGCCATGTAATGACTCATGTTAGCATCCTAAACAGTATGAAATGGATTAATTAACTGAAAAATGTTGCCTAGTGGGCCTTTAATATATTATTTCGTTTGGATCCTATTGTTTCTGATCCTGGAGAGTCACTCCTTACTGAAATAAACTCCAAACTCATGACTTTGCTTCTCTTGTCCTTTCTACAATTGGGTGTTGTTCAGCAGTCCCCTCACCTTCATTCAAAACCAAATTCCTCTTTCCCCACACATCAGCGCTGAAAAGGCTGTTTAGAAATGTCTGAGGTCAGAGGAAGTGATTACAAGACCACAGGACACCATTACTGCACTCTTTGTCTACACATATTTTAAGAACTGCTGGACATTGACATGCTCCTCTCCTCCTCCTCCTCCTCCACGTCTTCTTCCTCTCATTGCTTTCTCCCGGCATGTGCCCCTCACATTGTGCCGCAACCTCGGAGCAATTAACGGCTTCCATCACCAGGCAGCGGGTTGCCCATGGCTTCTGGCCGGCTGCAGGTAATTACAGGGGAATTAGCTCTGGACATCATGGGTTGCAAGTAGGCATAGGCATGTGTGTGCGTGCATGGAAACACACACACACACGGAAACACAAACACACACACACAGTGTAGACACACACATGGCAGTCATTTGAGGGCCACCTGAACAGCTTGCAGTGCCTATTTTCTATTCATGATTGTATGCACTGTGTATGTGCACCCACACACCGCGGTATTTCAAGTGTCTTTATAGCCTAGCCACCATAGGCCATGAATTCTGTGTGATTCCCACCAACACTCTACATCATGAAAATGGCATTTTTTTACTAAAAATTATATGTTAATGTTAAATGAATAACTCACATATGATACCATTCAGTAGTATTTGCACACAATTTCAAAGTGTAGCAGTTGGCCATGAAGTAACTGTTGAAACTATGTGACTTTTGATAAGTGTTTGCAAAACAAATAACCATAATAAAATAACACTGTGATGTGAAGGAGAGCTCCTAATTGGCACCCAGCCTCCATTTTGTTTATTTTAGAAGCAAACTCCTTCTGAAGCATTTCTGTGTCCATCGCAGATGCACTAAATTATGAGCCGACCCTTAGTGACTTCCTGCATGACGTGACACGGCCTCCCATTCCAGCCATCGTTATTGCAATGGCTGAGACATTGTGCCCTGTGAACCATTATGTCTGGACATAAATAGGTTATTCAAACCTTCTTGCCCCGTTGCCTGTAGAGGCCAGTGAACAAATGCTGATTTATAAAAACATTTTTCTTCACCCACCAACCCTACCCCCCCCCAAAAAGAGATTGTTCCTTCCTCTGTACCTGACAGGCTAAATCTACACTGAGGGAAAAGGCCGGGGCCGGCTTGTTGTCAGCCAGCCGTCTCTTTCCTCCACACCTGATGTGCGTGTTTCCTTCATCCATCATCCGTCTCCGTGCCCACAAGGATGCTTGCTTCTTTCTTTATTATAACAGCATTAATATTTCTCCCCGCTCATCACTGATTGATAACACACCCTCCAGCCCTTTAACAACAAAAAAATGTCGGACCCAACTAAAGAAAAAAAAATTAAGCTGAGAAGAAAAAAACAAATAACAGCAGAGCTCCTCTGCGTGTCTGCTCCTGGAGGCAACGTCTGTCTCATAACACCTCTTCTTTCATCCCCTCCTCACCCTGTTCTGCTTTAAATAAAGGCAGAGGAGGCCATAAGAGAGATGGATTGGACAGAGGAAGGCTGTCCACAGAATGTTTCTTTATAGACCTGGGAAGAACGATTTGGAGCGCTTGAAACGTCTGGATGGAGTCAGAGAATGTGTCAGTGCAAAGGTCAAGAGAGTGGCAATTCAATTCAGTCACTTCAGCACTATAATAATGACTAGAATTGAAACTTTAAACAGAATCTGCAATGGCAGGTTTAGAAATAGGACATAGGATGGGGGGGGGGGGGTTCTTTACGAGTACGATAACATTTCTGATGCTGGCTGCTCTTAGAGATGTGTGGGCTGTGCGATTTATTAGCAAATCAAAGTTGATGCATCAGGCCAAAGACAGATGCCCAAGTTATGAGATAGGTCAGATACATGGGAAGTGTTTCTTGCTGATGTTATGAGAGCATTATCAGTGGGCCACACACTGTTTCTGATCAAACAGCCCTCATAACTTCTGTCGCCAGACAAGTGCTCTAGTGAAAGATGATTGTATCAGACAAATGAAGCTTCACCCTGCAGATCACTGCACCATGAAACAGTCGGGCTTATGGTCTTTCCCACTTTCCGATTTTCAGACTGATTCAAGGATCCTTTAAGGGTGAATCGGGAGTAAAAGAAACCCTTACCCTGTTGTGATTTTGGGAGGAATGAAAAACAAAATGGTGCACGAGTGAATCGTGAAACAGCAGCTGAAGCTATGTTGTAACCACCCTACCAACAGCACTTGGTCACCTTGAATGTGTCTTACCCTTTAAGGGACGGGCTGTCATGCAATAAAGAAGTTGTTCAGTAGCATACACACCTGGTCAGAGGTGGAACATAATGGGTTGGCATGACACCCTGAGAGTCGGTCGCGTTACACATGTGAAATGAGACAGCACAATCCATCTCCTCAGCGGCGCTCTTTGAGGAGTGATTTAGCGCCTGTTGTTTCTGCACCCATAAATACCTCGAGCAAGGGGAGTGTGCCAGGGCTTTATTGGGCCAACCTCAGCTCTTCGCTAGCCTGGCTTTACAAGGGGAGTCGCTGTCACATAAGCAGTGTAATATACAGACTTCACTCATAAGCCACAGAGGAAAGAGAGTGAATGTGTGTGTGTGTGTGTGTGTGTGTGTGTGTGAGAGAGAGAGAGAGAGGAGCCCTGTTGGGCATTGCACCCGGACTGATTTCATCGCAACATCACACTTCATATCATAGGAAACAACACACGTGCAATGTGAACTCTGCCTGAACCCCCCCCCCCCCCCCCCCCTCATCGTTCCCATCTTCTTACAATCAGTCACAGAAGCCTGAGTGGTGTGTGTCCCATCACTGTGTAAAATTCACAGTGTACCCGTTGCACATTTAATATTAATTGTCGCGGTTGGAGTAGGAGTGGGGAGGTAGCCCAGAAATAGCCTGTGTAGACAGACAGTTCCCAGTTAGAGTGGCTATTCTACCAGCGTATAAATAAAAATAACCACTACACAATGGTGATAAGCACCCCATGAGTCACAAACAAATACACACAGGGCTGTACCACACACACACACACACACACACAGGCATACACGAGAAAGGGCAATGTTTGTTGGCGCACATGAAAAGCTTGCCAACTCAATCAAACCCGGTGAATTAGACTGTCAGTGTTGACAAGTTGGTGATCACCTCACCTTGGAAAAAGAATAGACAGCGAGAAAAACAAAACAAAAACATGATCCTTGGATTTGAGCTATAACATTGTTTCATTGCAGAATTGGCTTGATTTTTTAAATGCTGGCAGTGGTTAGCAGTAGTGTACAATGCCCAATAGCAGGCAAGCTCCATCAGTTGCACTTGTCTAAACTTGGATGTCTGAAGAACTGGGTTTGATAATTCTAATGTCAAGTCTAAATCACATTTCAGATGTGAGAGCAGCGTATCTAGCACATTCAGGAACTAATAGTGGTATCTGATTTGTAAATGGATGTCTTATAATGGCATTACACAAATAATGGCATCACACACTGAGATACATAATTGAAGCGCCAGACATCATTGTCATTGCTGAGGAACCATGGCTCTTGTACATTTCTACATTTTCATTCATTCTTTTCTTTGCATGCTTTAGTACTTCCAAAGTTCCTATGTTTTCGGCCTGAGCGTACATTACAACGTCTATGGTATGTGTGTGTGGTGGTAGTGCTGGTGGTGGTGGGGAGGGACAGGTCGGAGCTCACTCAGCGCCTCGGCAGGGTGCCATGACAACTGTGTGTTGCTTTTTTTTGCCAGGGAGAATGTGCACTTAGGGGTCAGGCAGTGTGACTGCAGATGGGCGAGATGACTGTTTACACATAGGCATTCTGTTTCATCTTTAATATGCAGGCCCTCGTTTAACTCCTTCCCTCCGTTCCCCCTCCACACACACAAACACACACACACACACACACACACACACACACACACCCCTCAGCCTTTTGCTCTCATACACACTTACTGTCTGATAGAGCATCAAGAGAGTAATTATATTAAAACATTATCTGCAACCAAGGAACTCGCCACCCAATTAGCGTGGCATTGGCCACGGTTGTTTGGGAGATATTTTCTAATGCTCGCAGAAAGGAATTTTTCGCAGCCCGAGTCATACTCAAACACACACACACACACACACACACACACAAATACACACACACACACACACATTCAGAAAAAATAACCTTTTCAAGGTTTGTAGAGAATAATGTATTCAGTATCCAATGGCACATCTCTGGGGCGAATGGGAGATAATGAGAGTTTGGCGGCTCCCCTCCTGCGTGCGATCTTTCTCCCTCTCATTCATTTGGAAGCTCCCGTAGTTTTGGAGAAACGCTAAGCATGCTACCGTTATTATGGCCATTTGTCCTTGCTCTAATTGATCATCGTGTGCAGTGACACTGTAATTATTGTGATAGGGAGAGATGCTCGACCCATGTTAATGAGCCCTCTCTTGCCTTTGGCCTGCTTTTGTACATACCGTTTGAACATACATGTGAAAACCCTGGCATTAGACAGCAAAAATCGAGATATTTAGCATTTACACTCATTAATCTTATTATCTCAAAAGAGACATGGTGTATATTTGCCTAACACAAAGTTACTTTCATCTACATGAGTGCTATCACTTGATGGAGCCTCCTTTGATAACATGTGCTAAAGAGGTTAAGCATCTCTGGGTCTATTTAAATCAGCTAATTTCTGAAATGATTCAAAGGCAACTTACCAAATGGATGAAAAAATATTAAATAAATGTTTACATACTAAAATTCCTAACATTAAGGACAAGACATGTCAAATTACTTTTGACTGATGGAAGGATCATGAGGGAAATATGCATCAGGTCCAGTGGGTAACAGATTTGATTAGATTTGTTTTATGCTTATTTGAGTTGGTGGAACTTGACTTTCATAAAAATCATAAAACGCATACAGTTATCAGGATATTCAGGAAGGATATAGTACACAAACAATGTACTATTAGGCCTACACACAAACTTTTCACTCCAATAATCATTATATACAGACAAACAAAGCCATAGAGAGAGAGAGAGAGACAGAGAGTGGGATGGGGGTTTGGGGGAAGATAGCTGACCTGCCACCCTCTATTTAGTCCAAATAAGGTAGCCTGGACATCCAAGTGGCCATCTGTGCGCAGTCTATTTGTTTAGCGCACAGCTACGGCTACTGTTAAAAACCCACTGATCCAGTTCTCTGGGCTCTGTTTGTGCCTGAAGGCCTGTTCCACGGAAGAGCAATTATTTCAGTGCAGCTCCACTGAGTGGAGTCAAATGTGCAAGATTAAAAGCTTGAAAACAGAGCTGGCTTTTTACTTTTCTGTTTTTTTTTCCCTTTACCCATTTGCCTTTCAGAAAAAGGGAAAATAAAGAATGAAAGACCAAAAAAACATCTTTGGTAGATCTCAGTGGCTCTACCTCGCCTTTTAGCCAATTTTCCAGATGAATTAGATATGAATTTTTAAAAATGTGATTAGCAGGACGTTGTTTTGAAGACCTCTGTTTTCTAAGCATTTGAGGTAAAGAAAATAGATTTAAAAAATCTTGTCCAGGCTTTAAATGATTTAACCATTTCATCTGAAAATGTGAATATCAATCCCTTATACGATGGTGCTCTTTGACAGACAGCAGACTGATGCCAAACACTCCCATCTTTCCGTACAGAGAATAAAATTACAGTAAGAGCCGACACATTGTTTGTGTGAGCTGGCCAGTACGTTTCCCAAGTTTGTCGTTCCAGCAGGGGTCACTGTGGACCCAAAGAGGCCTGACAATGTTTGTGTGTGTGTGTGTGTCTGTGGTGGGTATCCCTTTCTTTTTCTCCCACCTTGAAGAACTTTGCCCACCGGTGAGATAAGCAGTCCTTCGGGTGTCACTGCGCCGCGATCAGAACCCCGCCCAGCCTAAACAGCTTCCCTGTGTGAAATTATTCATGTTTGTGTTCCTCCCCTTTAATGTAGTGTGTGTCCAACATCTGGAGCGTGTCCTGTGCATCTCGCCTGCCTCTGCAAGGCTCTTTGCTGCCCAGGAGATGTATGGCGCACAGACCTCCCTCAGCTTGGTATCTGGGACCATGTTTAATGCAGTTTCTCCTTCTCCTCCTCCTCCTCTTCCGCTCACTTGTTTCTTCTCGTCCCTCTCTTTTTTCTTCCTCTCATTCTTTCTTCTCTTTATCTTCCTCTTTGTGTCTTCCTGACTAGCCAAAGTGTTGCCTTTGTGCTACAGTATGTGGTTTGGGAGGAGATGCTGTGTTTCCTCTGATGTGCTTCATGCTTCAAACAAAGCCACAGCCCCAGTGCGTTTCACAGTCCTTAGCTTCTATGCACGTCTAGGGGACATGCATACACACACACACACACACACACACACACACACAC
>JAGFZM010000057.1:124020-144428 GCA_017657215.1 Limnothrissa miodon | reverse complement strand
ACACACACACACACACACACACACACACACACACCCTCCGCAGCTTTGCTTAGGCACCAGTCGGCAACCATGCAGCTGCCAGGCAGCCTGCTGCTACACCCTCAAATGCTACACTCATACATTCGCCACAACACTCTTCACATCACACAGACCAAGCACTGCTCAGACACCATGTCCAGAGTGGGTAGAGCAGCAGTGTGTCTGTGTGTGTGTGTGTGTGTGTGTGTGTGTGTGTGTGTGTGTGTGATGTTGGGAGTACACAGCGGGCCATGAGAGACTGTTCTGGCAGAGACATGATGTTGGTAGAGCCGCCAGGCTCTGAGAGTTGAAACAAAAGGAAGGAGGGGGTGAGAGAGAGGGAAGAAGACACACAGAGAAAAACTGGAGAGGGATAGAGAAGATGAGAAGAGACAAGAAGGAGACAGACAGACAACACCACACAATATTAGAGCCACCAGACAAAGACCCAGCGAAAACAGTCTGGTTGGGGGTGTGAAAGGTTGGGGTGTTCACTCCACGCACAGACTGTTCTCTCACAAAAAACAGAGCGGCGAATTGTGAAAACAAAACAAAAAAGCGACTGGTATTTAGCTGATGCTTTTATCCAAAGTGACACAAACTCACGCGTAGGCAGCGATCCCGCCAGTGTTACACAACGCACCATAAGGGTTTTTATGTAAATTATCTTCACACGTACACACACACACACAGGTTTGTGCCTACCACTAACAAGGTGAGGCATCCATATCTCTTGACAGTGAAAGATGAATGCACCTGTTCCACTGTGGAATCTCTGACTTTGTGTTATGAAACTGAGGGACTCCTAAGAACTCTTTCACTTCTTTTATATTTGTCTTGTTTCTTTTGTTGCTTTAGGTGTACTGTAGAGCATTATTTGTTTTGGCCTCTGGCAGCATTGTAGTAATGCATTATGCTATGACGATAAAGTCATTTTATAATTTTATTAGATACAGATGAAGCAAGAGAAAATAAAAGGCAAAGGGAGAGAGAGAAACCAAACAAAAACTGGTGAAGGAGAGAGAGAAAGAGAGAGAGAGAGAGAGAGAGAGAAATTAGGGGAAGAAGAAGACGGGAAAACAAAGAGAGAGAGAGAGAGAGACGTTGCTGGCCCAGGTGACCACTGTGGGCTGTGCTGTTGGAGTCACCAGGCTCCAGACGAGAGCCATATTTTCTCAAACAGTGCACTCTCCCATTGGTGGGGTGTATCAAACAGGTTCAGGCTCGGAGAAGATTAGTATTATATCATACTGTTCTTTTAACAGTTTACCCAGAAGAGAGTGAGTCTGTGGGCCTCAGGGTAGGCCTGCAGAAAACACCTGGAAGTGTCTAGTGTCCAGAGACACTAACACACACATAATTTACAGATAATTTACACACACACACACACACACACACACACACACACATACCTACAAACAAATAAACATTTGCCACCACACACACAGAGACCACTCCTACTCTCTCTCTCATACACACACACACACACACACACACACAAACTAGGCTCCCACCTCAACTTTCAGAGCACTGTGCACAGACATTGTTTTTTCCTTACCCTGCTCCTCTCTGATTCAGTCTGTATTTTTTTCTTATCAAGCTCTATGTGCTCCCCTGCCTCCCTCTCAGAGATGGACTGTGCAGTACGAGTGCTTTGCATTGTTTCTAACTAATTGGTTTGACCACTTTGGTGTTTGAGGAGATGGACGAGCAAAACGCAAAACGCTGTCATTGGTCAGTTAGGGAGCCAATCAGACTGAACATAAAGGAGTTTCCTGGTAGTGATCTGCAGGCATTGTGTGAGTGTGATTAACTTCATTGGCTAACAACTGTAAAGACTTGGCGTGCATTCAATCCCATGCTGAGAGATTTCTGTGATGAGGATGTGAGGGTATTTGGCAGAGGTGCTCAAAACAAAAGCAGCAGGATCAAGCACATCCACACACACACACACACGTAAACACACAAACACTAGCGCAAAGATACACAAAAACATGATCCACAAATGCACATGCACACAGACATGTGAATAGAGACAATGAAAGAGAGGGAGAAAGAGTTAGAGAGTGAGAGAGAGAGAGAGAGAGAGAGAGAGAGAGAGAGAGAGAAAGAAAAAAGAGACACTGCTCTTGTATAAATCAGTTACACAGTATAAATCTGTGTGAAATTGTGACCATGTATGTGTCAGTGTGTGCCCTTGCCCTCATTCTTAAATACTAGCCAGTGCTGAGATGAAATCCTGGAGCTGCACAGAGGCATGTGTGAATACAGCCAAGCCGAGCCCCTAAATGCAGCCTGCTGCAGCCTGCAGAGATAGTGTTGTTTGCCAGGCGCGCTGAGCTGCGCGGGGATTTTGGACGTCTTGTCAGGAAGTCTTAAGGAAACGTTACCTCTATTCATATTTCATTCGAATGCAGGATGGATTGCACGGGGCCCAACGAGAAGAGGAGAGGGAGTGAAGATGGTTAGGGGTGGTGTGTGTGTGTGTGTTTGTGTGTGTGAAGGGAGGAGGGGAATAAACAGAGCTGTTTGCTTGAAGCCAGTGCTTTTATGGCACTAAAGCTTTCTTGGGGTAGGAAAAAGGGGAGGCTGGGTGCTGTCTAAAGCCTTGATGCCTCATAGACCTTTCGCTCTATTAACCCTTTCACTCTGTCTCTACCTTTTTTTCCTCCTCCTCCTCCTCTCTCTCTCTTCCTCTCAGAGTTTTCCTCTACATTACTACACTCTGATGTACCTATCATCATCCCTATTTTCTTTGCAACTGCAGGGGATCAACTGAAAAGTGTGTGTGTGCACGCAAGATGGGTCGGTGAGGTGAGTGTGAGTATGTGGTAGCTGTCAGTAGCTGTTGGGTGGGCTGCATATTATCGAGCTTTCCCAGAATGCACTCTGGAGGGCACAGGAGGGAGAGAGAGAGAGAAAGAGAGAGAGAAAGAAAGCAAGTGTTGGTGTCCATGCCAGCCACTCGCCAGCAAGCTCACTGAGGACCTGTCACACAAAGCTCTCCTACTGCATATTTATAAGCCTTCCATCCACACTGCCCCCCCCCCCATCTCTCTCTCTCTCTCATCCCTCCCCACTCCCCCAGCAAACCTAATAACAATGCCCTCTGAATATCTCTCCTAATATGACATATTATTTAAAGTCAGCACTTTTGTGCCACTGCTGGCCCTGAGTAGAGAACGGCCAAATCTACGCTAACTGACTTTGTGCCCGGTGCAACTTATTTATTTCAAGCACACTAAAGTAAACAACAGGGAGGTCTCAAAAGACTGGCCCCTTTCCATCCCAGCCTAACAAACAAACAAACAAACAAAAACCCAAAACAAAACAAGAGGCGTGTAGGGGTGCAGACAAATGCAGTATTCTACTATGTTTGTGGCTTGAAATTTCTGGGGGCACTTACACACTCTCCACCCCACATACACACACCCCACTCTCTCTTTCTCTCTCATTCATGCCATGCTTTCTCATAGGGATCTCTTACGTGCTGAGAAACCAACACGCTCACAAACACACACACACACACACACAGAAACACAAGCACAAAAGCACAAAAAACAAACCTATGCATGCACAAATAGAGACATGCCACATTTATGTAGTCTCTCTCTCTCTCTCTCTCACACACACACACACACACAAACTCATACTGTGGGGGAAAAAAAGGCCATCTGACTCCCAACAGATGCCTTCGCCCAAACTCTAGGCCATGAACCTGCCCCACTGCTTCAGTAACTTCTCTATCGGGCTACTCTGAGGGGAGGCAAAGTGGTCCAGATTTATTTGCAAGTTTATTTTTAGTGGGTCATGTTGCAGGGAAAAGCACAGGTGAAGGATGGCGGGCCCTGACACACCTCCCCAACGCAGTGGACAGCACCATAGCTCACTGTGATGGATCTGTATGTGTTGGTGTGTGTAGGTGTGTGTTATTCATATAACCCCAACCTTGCATTAGGGTCTTCCACTCAGCGTGCTTCCAGTCAGCTCAGGTGCATCCTTGGGGGGCAGGGGGTATGATATCATCATGTGTTTATGTGTGTGTGTGTGGCTTGAGTGTGTGTGTGTGTATGCCATTGAGAGGTTTAAACACCTTAAGCAGTGATACCCTCCCAAAAGACTTCCCTCACATCCTCACATCTGCACATATAAACAAGCAGACACACACACACACACACACAAACACACACACCACAACCTCTGGCTGATCCTTCTTGCCATCCTCAGGGGCCACTGGGAACCGGATTGGATTGGAAAGCTGTGTGTGTGTGTGTGTGTGTGTGTGTGTGTGCAGTCTTTCTAAACTCCTTACCGAGGCAGCAGCACCTCCACTGGCTGGCTGAATAAACATCAGAGCAGCAGTGGGAAAAGCACAGGTGCCTGAGCGCCGCTGCTACAAAATGGCCCAGCATGGAGGCTGCGACAGCCTGTGCTACAGGGGAGGCAACCAGGCCTGCCTCAGTGGGAAGGACACTGATTGGCCAGAGGTGAGTGATGGGGATGCGTATATATATGGCAGAAAAGGACACTGCACACTTGATCGACACGCTGGGAGTTTGCCTGCAGGCGCATACCCCACCCTCCCTACACGCATACATACACACACGCACACACACACACCTAATCCACTAACTCCTTTGTCATGTCAGTCAGTGCAGTTTTATGGACCAAGCCGTGTTCCACAGCAGAGGTGAGAGTCAGGCCCTGGGGGGAGATGAGACACTTTGACTGATAGCATTTATTGTTTTAAATGGCCCTTCCTATTACTGGGCCTGACACATCATGCTTTTATAAGCCGATATCTGTATATACACACTATTTGTGCGTTACTGCTCTTGAGTGCAAGCCCTTTGTTGTTGACACAGCCACAGACACAGCGTATTTGTGTTGTTTCAAGTAAAGAAGGCATGCAGGGATGACATTATCAGTGCAATATCTCATATTCAAGGTGAAACAGATATGGATCTTCATTATTGGTAAACCATTTCAGTATTTACTGATCAAACATTATTATTTTTCTAATCAGACTTCAAGTTATTGCAAAGGTAACAGATACTGGCCCACTCTGAAAAACGCAAGTGAAAACCCCAAAAATGCAAAAATAAAAATGCATTCTGATTGGCCTAGCCCCTCATACCAGAGCTCTTCATGCATAGTAAACCACCACACAGCTCAGTCCCGGAGATGCAGGGGATGGCCAATGTCTCTTTTATGAACTCTATACTATAATGCTCACTCTGCTCTTTTATGAACTCAATACAATGATGCGCACCCTTTAGGTCACTCTGCTAGATAAGATCATTTTCTCTGCAGAAACACACAGTAGGCCTATGCTCAGTGCTTGCAGTGTGACTCCTCAGTTAACCACTTTTCTGAACGTAATATATCCTTGTTGTAGATGTTCACGTTCAATAATGTGCAGTTCTGTAATTCTATGTTGAGTCACAACTATTAAAACTAAGAAAGTTTTGAGACACCAAATTGTATTTTCTACCATTTATTTCTTCATTTCTTAGATTTTATTCTTTCTTCACCCTTAAGAAATAGTTTTAAGCTTAGTTTTGCATCTCTCTTTCACAAAACCCGAAAGACAGTTAATCAGCGGCTTGGAACTTCACATAAAAGCGGCTATGCTGAGCTTATGATCAGGCCTGCTTGCTTGAATGTATGCCAAATTCCAAGTTCCATTTTCATACTACTGGATTGATTTTCTCTGCAAAATGTGATCTTATGAAAATCACTTCTCTTTCACTTTAAAAGAATGCAAATGTTTACTTTGGTCAACTCCGTAGAAAATCCTGAAAGATTGGATGTTAGTTGTAATATATATATAATGGTCCCTAGATATTTAGATATTTTTTTGTTTCTTTTACCTGTCATTATCACAAGCTAGAAGCCAGAGAAAAAAAAGTATAGCAGTGCTGAGATCCATACAGCCTCTTACTGGCTAAGAGCTCTAGGGGTCAACCTGTGAGGGTTAGTGGAGAGCTGTGGCCCTGCCAAACAGCCCCTGAACTTAGACATTCAGAACTGCTCCTCATGTATGCCAGCCTGCACCTGCACTCAACTGGACCAGTCTGTGTGCGTGTGTGGGTGCATGTGTGTGTGTGTGTGTGTATAAGAGGGTGGGAGACCTTGAGCTGGAAGTGTGAGCTACGAGCATCCTCCTGGCCCTCACTCGTGACAGCTGCTCCATGGGCACAGCAGAATGGCACGCCCATGGGCATTCATCAGCAGGGCAAGGGGCCAGGCAGGCTGGGGGTGGATAGGTGGAGGGGTGGGTGGGGGTTGAGATGAAGGGGACGGAGGGGGTAAGATGAAAGAGAGAGAGAGAAGGAGAAAAAAAGAGAGGAGACAGAGTTCGAGAGGGATTGGGACAGATATAAAGATGTAGGATAGAGAGCGCGAGAGAGAGAGAGAGTGAGAAGGAGAGAGGACGGACTGGAGGGATAAGTGGACAGATAGAAAGATGGATGGAGAGGGAGAGAGCGGGCGAGGAAGAAGAAGGGCCAATTTTGCAATCAGCATCTGTTTCTCCTCTTTCTCATTAGCATGGTTGGCTGTTGAGTTCTGTCTGTGTCTTTCAAGGGTCAGCAGGTCCACAGAGAGAGAGAGAGGGAAGTGAGGGAGAGAGGGATGGAGGGATGGATGGAGGAGGAGTGTAGCAGGCTGGCAGGCCAATAGGGCGAGCGACCGAGTGGCCAACTCCTCCTCTCACCGTCCCCTGGGACAGCCCCCTGCTCCTCAGTGTCGTAAATCGTCTGCTTAAAGAGCTGTGGCCCGAGAACAGGCCAAGGTGAAAACACCAACACCACACAAACACAAACTCATACAATCCCCCACCCCAGTACACACGCACACACACACTCACACACTCAGAGGACACAGTTGGACATGCGTGAGAGGACAACACGAACAGCCAAACAGGTTGTTTGGAATCATCCTCACAGCGTTGTCGCCGTGGCAGCAGCAGCAGGTGTTGCGGAGTCATGGATAGGCGAGCTCCGGGTCCTCTTGTAAAACCTCGCGCGCCATATGTGTCTACTGATCCTTTGACTCTAATCAGCTCCTTGTTAACAGTCTCATAATGGCCTTGCGAACAAAGTGCACAGAACAACATCTCTTCATAATCGTGAATCCTCCGCATAACCGTGCACTCAAGCTCAAGGTCGGCTGTGAAATTGAGAGGGATGTGTGAGGGATGTGGGATGTGTTTACAGGAAGTCTGTCCACGTTTTACCCCTGTATACGGCAGGTCTTTTTCCTTCGCTGTCATTTTTTTTTCTTCCACATCCTCTCCTTGCAAACGAAAATTATGGGTGCATCCATCAATTAAAGCTAGCTAATGATTGCTGCCGAATAGTGGCATATTGGATTTAGCAGCTAATTAGGAGGACAATATTGTGCTTAGCATGAGCCCATTACGGGAGGGAATTGGGTGAATGCATTGTTTTGCGTGTGTAATCAGTGTCAGAGAGGGGAAACGAAGCTGTCAAGCCATCTGACTCAAACTGTGGTGAAAAGAGCAGCTCATGTGTACGGCCAGAGAGGCGATCATTTGGAGCAAGCCATGCGGACAAACGCGTGAAGACTATATGCATGAGCACACGAAATGTACAAACTGACCGACAAGAGCACGCACAAACACACACACACAGGATACACACAGCCACACACACACACACACACAAATTCGATTTTCTTTCCACAAGGTGAACCTGGTCCATCTAGAGGCCCAGCAGGAGGCTGGACACAGGAGGGAGCTCACATGAGTTGAAGGCCCTCTACTGTCTTTCCCTGCTGCTCCATGCACCGCCACAAATCAAATGATCTGCTGTTGCTCAACAGCCCTGCTTTTCCATGATTACCCCCTGGCCCTCTGCTTTCTCTGGCTGGTCTTAACACATTCACTCACACACACACATGTGCTCTCACTCAAACTCACAATCACACACACACACATGCTACCACCCTCCGGACCTGCCAACCCCCACCCCCAACAGCCCACTTCCCAACCCAATGATTTCGGACTCAATATTGGCGCGACATCGATGCAGCGAGGAGAGTCAAAGCCCCCTAAATCACCACAGCCATCGACCAGGGTTACGGACAACCGTTGCCTTGGCAACCATGGTCAAGCAGCCGATTATTTGCTCTATTTTATTTTTTAGGCTTCAATTTCATTCCATGTTAACCATTTAAAAATATGGTTAGTTCTGCCACCCTTTTATGAAACCTCCTGTTTTTAGCTGAGAACTCTTTTCTGACATGTCACACAAAAGTTGATAGCTAGGCTTGCACCATAGTTATTGTTTGTTTTCAATGACATGTTCAGGCTATAGTTGCCATACAGGTAAGAATTGCTGTAACAACATAATTTATTGGAATTAGTTGGACTGTATAGCATGGTCAAATCAATATGACCACAAAGAAATGTTTAATTTTGCTTGTCAGTCTCTCTGGATCGTTCATGTTTGTGGATTAGGGCTACTATTTGATGGTGTTTGCAAGTCTCCTCGACAGGCAGGATTTAACGTCTGATGACAATCAGCACATAATAGACTGCAGTTCTGACAAAAAGGGCAAAGTCATTTTGATCCCCTTGAGAAATAACAACGTGTCAATCAAACCCATGTCATTGCTCAGAAATAGTTTTTTTTTTTTTTTACAGGGTCAGTGCAACTCCAGTGGTTGCCAACTCCAGTTCCTCTTAAAAAAGCTTGCCTGCCCCAAACAGTTCTTTTTCTACAAAGCAAAACATCTATAGATCGAAGAGAGGGGCAAAAAAAATGGTGGTGGATTTTCCAAACGGGGATACATCCCTTTCTTGTACGTTAGAAAAAAAGTGTCTAATATTATTTATAATTCCCTGACCTGCTTGAGGTCTTTTATCCTCACTTTTTCCTTATAGAGTGCTGACTGTGAAAAAACTAAAAAGTAGTGGGCTCCCTCTACTAAGCTTGAACTCTGTGTGTTGGCGGAATATAGAGTATGGCTTTTATTTCTTCTGTGACTCCTTCATTTCCGTTCAATGAGATTTGGAGAAGGTGACTTTTATCCCTAGGGGTGAGGGGGGTAGGGGGGTGGGTGATGCTCTTACGCACCCTGTATGAACAGAGGAGAAAGAGAGAGAGAAATAAAAAGAGAGAGCGAGAGAGATAGAAAGAGAAAGAGAGAAAAGAGAAGAGTGCAATACAAGCCAAAGCACCCAGACCCTAATCTCTTTGTGGTTGCTATCTTTGTGTACGACTGGACTCTGCTGGACTGCTTACAGAGGGGCGAGTCAGCTGAGGATATATGAAACACAAAGATGTATTATCGCACGAGAGTAATGGAGCTGCGAGCTCCCCATATTTCAAGGCTTACTCTCCCACATTTAATTTCCTCCTATGAGAATGAAATGACCCGAGGTATTAACCTCCGTAGAAGAAAAAAAGACAATACGGCCCCCTCTCGCACGCAAAATGGGAGAAAAATACGCATCATCAGAAAGGCGGGTGGTAATGGCCACACCTGCCTGCAATGACACATGGGCCTCGGCAGAACAATAGGAACCGCCATAGTGATTGAAATGAAGGCCAAGGCCAAATCTGATTTCCAGCCCACAGCTCTACATCAAAACCATATTTGTTGGAGGAGACGCCAAATTAATGTTTAATGAGCGATTCGGGGGATGAAGGCGTCCCATGTGCATGAAAGTGTGTAGGTGTGTGTGGGTAGCGGTGGTGGGGGGGATTGGCAGTGACCTTCAGGTCAAGCAGAAAGCAGACCTTTAGAAATAAGTGATTAGTGGCTATGTCAAAGGTGTGTGTTGCGTGTCAAACGCCTTCAAGTGCACCCTTTGTACTATTTATGCCCCCCCCACACACTTCCCATAACACACACACACTCCCTTGAGCACTGTCCCTGTGCTCTGTGTCTTTTTTAAACAGCTCAGAAGTAAATGTAAGTGTAATTTTGCCACATCCTTGCACAATGCATCCCTGTATGGGCCAGACTCAGCGTCAAGCAAACCTGAGTCAGCCCAACTCTCTTCACATCCTTTCACATCCCTATACTGTCTCTTTTGATCGTTATTCTAATTCTGTTTCTGATTAATGTGTTATGAAAACATGACCTTACACTGTAGTTTTTGACTGTTTGTAGATCCTAAGGGTTTTCTGATGCCAAATTCTGTATAAATCAGCAGAATAAAAACAGAAATCCATTTGAAAATTATTAATTTCTATCCCAAACCTGCACAGCCTATGCACCGCCCCATTTGCTTAACACCACCTTTTTGTCGTTAGCCATTCGGAGCCCATTTGCATAGCCTTCTTGCAGCCATTAAAATTATGAAGACTAGAGCAGGGAGGTAAAGGGCACATTTGACACATTGATTTAGAAAAATGTGTTGCTTACCTCACTTACTGCAGCCCCTTCCCGTCACACAGAGATGGAGAGAAAAAAAACTGCACTGAGATTGGACTATTTATTTTATTTCCTGGGGGGTCCAGGAAGGAGGTTGGTGGTTGTGGTGGTGCTGGCTCTGACACACACACACACAAAGAAATAGATAAATCTAGAGGTGCAGGTATCTCTGTGATGGGGCTGATTTTCCGGCCTCTCCGGAGCTCGACTCCCATGATCCATCTTGCTCTCTGTTTCCTGTTAAGTCGGCTCTTTCCTTACCATCTATCTCGGCACACTGCTCACCTCCTCTCCACCCTCCTAAACCAGCTTCCTATAGGTTGTTTCTATTCCCTCTGCATGTGTGTGTGTGTTTCATATATGCTATATGGATGGGGTAAGCTTAATAAGCTCTATTCATATACAGCAGATGGTGTAGGAAAAGTGCTTTATCTCTGCCATTGCCTCTGGATCATTCTCGATTCTTGATCCATTATTTGCTTTATATGCATTATACAGTATGTCGAAATTCAATTGTGAGACACCAGAAAGGATTAACTTGACAGAACGAGTGAAGACATAAGGCCTTGGCTGCTCACGTGTGCGTATGTGTGCATAGCCATAAAGTGTTATCTCTATCGCCTCCCACCTCACTGAGCAGAGTGAATGTGGCCGCAGTGCTCCACCGCGGCACCGGCCGTTGCTGCCATATCTCAGCACATTACCTGCTGCTCCCTCTCTTTCTCTCATTCGCCTTCTCACTGATTCTTTTTTCCTCTCCAATACTGCACACACACACACACACACACACACACCACCGCATCTCTCCTTTCTTCGGCTGTGCTACAGCTCAATCCCTGTCCCTTTGTGATAAAGATGGTTCGTATCAGGGACCATTTAGACAATGTCAGAGCACTTTATCATGTTGCTGGCACAGCTGAGAGTCCAGCGTGGACTGCTAGCGAGTGCAGCCTTTTTGACTGTCCAGCGTGTCGGGGATGATGAAGGAAGTGGTGAGAGTGGAATCGCATCTTGAAGTCAATATAGCGTTTCACCCCGGGATGTCCAGTGTGTCCAGAGTAGGCCTGTAATATTTTCTTTCACGCATGCTGATCTGTAGAGCCAGGCTAGAACACATGTGCACAAGCACACACACACACAAACTTTCCTCAGAGCACATAGTAAAAAACTGGTGATTCAGCCCTGAAACAGTCCTGAAGGTTTAATAATAGGCAACAATAGTAGTATGTTTGTCACCCCCAAATACATACATACACTCCAACATCTCAATCATTAAAAAAAAAAAAAAACAGCTGCAAAATCCCCCAACACACACCAAACCCCCCCCCCTCGAGGCAAACAGTGTTGGGAACCAGAGCTAATACATCAGGAGATTATGTTACAGCTGGCGCCAAATCAATCCACTCGATAAATCACCTGGAGGGTTTTTATTTTCCCTCTCTCTCTCTCTCTCTCTCTCTCTCTCTCTCTGCCTAATGTAGAGGACAGGCATGTATAGGATCCAGGAACGTTAAAGGTTTCTAAATGTAGGTTTGTAAGAAGTGCTCAGTGGCTCAGGTTTTTGATTGGGGTAGGTGTATGGTGCCAGTGACAATGCCTCCATACACATATCGCAATGCCATTGAGTCACAACCTTAGCCGTTTGTACAACTATTCGATATAGGCAAACAAAAAAACAAAATCACATTATTTTCAATGGCAAAAGCAATGGCTTGCACTCAGACAATTGGCCTGTTGGATGGCAGATATATTTCCTATTGTGTGAGTTTAGACATCTTTCCTGATGTCCTATCTCTAGTATTAATCTCACCCAAGCATGGATGGCGATTGACAAAGGTTATGTTAAATGTTTACAATTACTGCAATAGTTTTTCAGAACGATGATGTGTTATTTAAAGTATGCTCACTGACATCAAGGTAAATGGCTTCATCTTAAAAGCAGCACCAAAGACTTCTTAAAACCTTAAAATAATGTTTCCAAAATTGCTTTGGTGGTCCATCAAGTCGTAACAAGGTGAACGATACTTGCTGCATCTGCTCTGCGGCCTTCTATCGGCTTTAATGGCACTAAACAAGTTTGCCAAATCGGGTAGCGATCCATAGTTTAAGTAAAACTACAACTGACTTGCCTTATGGCAATGCTTCCGTTCCAATCTGTAAAGGATGCGATTTTCAAGACTCCTTGGTGCTGCTTTAAGGAGTGTTGGTTGGTCAATTGCTACATCAGCAGGCACTGGACAGAGCCTAGAGGGTGGAAGGAGAAAGATGAGGTAAGCCGTTTGTCCTTGGAAATGGACGTTGTCAACTGTCGTGTTCTGAGACCTGACGAGTTCTGTGCTTCCGTGCTGGTTAATGCATTTGTGTTGTACTTGGTTCGCGTGATGAACCCAAGTCAAGTAGAAGGAGGGGTTGTGCTCAAATGTACCAGTTTATTTCATAGTGTTTAGAAGTGCTTGAGCAAACCAATGGTAAACCCGATAGAAACTAGAATCTCTGTAAACATAATTTAGATAACAGAGCAATATACAGATTTAAATGGTTTGATGTGAGGTATGTACTGTAAAAATGTGTTTTGCCACTGGCCAAAACTAAAACATCACTTACATCTCTTACAGTAGCAAATGACAGGAATCAAAGAATAGGCAGAAATGCTGGAACTAGTATCACTATTTTGTTTTGCAACAAATGTATAGTATTAATGATAGGACATACAATTAGCTTTTTAAAAATGTCTGATTTTTTAAAAATGCTCTCTTACTCTTCGTCTCCTCTCTTTGCTACCCCCAGTGGGGCTCTGTACCTCACTCTCCACTCAGTTCTTTCTCTCACTTTTTCTGAGGGTTGTTTTAAGGCATTTTGCAGTCAATGCAGTGACGTTTGTTTGGCTAGATCTGCAGCTGTTATATGTAATAATCAGCTTCACTACCTTGCCATTGTTTCTTGCATTTAATTGGATGTGTCCTCGTCATGGGGTGGAGAGTCGTTTATTGCAGCACTTAATCCAGTCAGCAGTCACACCATGAATTTTGTGCCATGAAATGACATATTGAAATATTTAATACAATGTAAAGGCGAGATTAAGAGATATTTTCGCCTTAGTGTCCTATAAATGTGGTGACTGATCCAGAATTTATGCTATACTATTTACTGTTTAATATGAATTCTATATAGTAGAATAAATAGTAGACTATAACTACTGTTATAGTATATGGTATATACTTGCCCCATACATGGAATAACTCTTCAAATCCAATCATAACCATCTTTCACAGTTCTTACCACGTGTTCATGTGTAGTACACTGAGGCCATGCCCTCATTCACCTGGTTGTACAGGAAAATGTCACACTTAGGTTTAAAACTTGACTTGTTAAAAAAAAAATAAAGAGGCCTAAAAATAAAATAACTCATTTCAGTTTGAATAGTTGAATAGCTTGAAGCAGATAAAAACTAAATAGTCCTGGTTTCCTGTGACAAAGACGGTACACAAAATTCCACAACCGATTAATGATCAGCTTTTCCATCTACTGTACAGTACAGTGTTTTTGCACAGATATAGCACACAGAATGGTAGCCAGAAACTAACATGAATCATGAAATCTTTGGTTATTTACTGTTATTAGGTTAATAATTCTGTGTTACCGTAATATTATCTGAATTAAGGCGCTTGAAAATGAACTAACAAGCCAACCAACTAACATAGCTGTGCATTAGTCTCCGATGCGGGCCAAGTGTGACTATCATTATAACAGAACACACATGCAGACCAACCATGTTTGGTTCCTTAGGTCCCAAACCATGTGTTCAGTTTTTTTTTTTTTTTTTTTTAAAGCTATGAAATAATCAAATAGTAATCCATACTTTATCATTCACCAATTTGCAAGTACCACCACTGAAGTTAATTTCAGTGTGCCAAGAAACTAGTGATGCAACGACTGTTGCCTTTTAAAGCCTTTTGTAATTAGGCCATAGATCACTTCCAACAACCTTTATTTGTTTGAGACCACGTCTGAATCACTACATTGTGCCACTCCTCTTGGGATGGCAGTTTATTGACAAAAGCAGCCATGCATGTGGTGTGATTTGAGCCAACCTTAGTGTAGCTGATAAAAAACCTAATCATCTGTGCTGGGAAAAGCCCGCTCCTGATCTGGGGGCACTGGGAATAGTCATTGTTGGCCATGCATGAGAACATTCCTCCCACTGGGATAACTAATACTGTCACGGTTAGCAGGAAATAAAGACTAGGAAGGTCACTGGTGATAAGGTGTGTGTGTGTGTATGTGGGGGGTGGGGAACATGGAGACATAGGTCTCCCCTGTATCTAACTACCATAACGCTTTGGCCATTGTCCTTTGCTCCACCATTCCCTCTTTCTGGGTCCGACATTTTTCAGTGCCAGGCTGAGGGACGCTGCTTTGGCACATCACTCAGTGCATCAATGGATCCATGCTTCTTCTCCTGTCCTCTAAACATCACTATTTATCAAAGCTTTATTGCCTACACCATTTCTGCCAGTGCCCGGAAATAGCTGAGCACATTTACCATGTGTGAAGTCCTTGGCTGCTATCTTGTGAAAAGTTTTGTGGACGAGACCAATTTTGTAATTTATTTATTTATTTAAATACATTTTTTTTTTTTTCCTGTCTCGGCTGGAGCCACAACCGTGAGCGGAGAGTAATAGCCCTGCCACTGATTACCGTCCGTGTTGCGTGGGCATTTCATGCTACAGTCGGTACCTGAGCATATTTTTGGGGCTCAAGCTTGAATTATGAGCGCTGCACGGGTGCCACGCTTTTGCCTGAAAGCTGATTAATGCCATGTAATGATTTAGCACCGCCAGCACTCGTCTCAGTCCTGGTATCTTCTGTAACCGGGCAGTTCTGCTTCCTGCCTGGCCCGCCTCCCCGCCCACAGGAGAAATTCAACCAGATCCTGTGGAAGGTCCGGCCTGCACCGCTCCGCTCCTATCAGACAGCATGTTGCACAGCAGTGTGTATTAAAAAAAAATACCACCACCGGCTTTATCAGGCAAATAATGGGATTACTTCACTGCAAGGGCCCGAC
Organism: Limnothrissa miodon; assembly: GCA_017657215.1. Lineage (NCBI taxonomy): Eukaryota > Metazoa > Chordata > Actinopteri > Clupeiformes > Clupeidae > Limnothrissa > Limnothrissa miodon. The sequence continues at coordinate 128,935 of JAGFZM010000057.1, read as the reverse complement.
TCGCTGGAGAGATCAAAGAGCAGGCTGCAAACAAGAAGCTGAGAGCTGATACCCTGTGTGGCTTGTCCAGTGGGGACACTTTTGTCATTTAAATGTCCTCAAAAAAGGGGGCAGATTCCCTCAAATTTGAATAGAGATCAGAGCCTGCTAGGACATGTTGAAGATATAAAAAAAAGAAATAAAAAAAGTACTACATTCGACTGAACTGTCCCTTAGGCAGTTACTGTAAGTCCCACAGCTGATCTTGTATTCAGGTTCCGTACTAGGCCATGAAATAGTTTTGTTGTACAATGGTAAGAATGTGTTGCAGAGTATACATTTCCTGCCAACATTAAGGTGAGACTTCCTGTATCATATGAAGTGTTACAAACAGGGATGTAGTGGTAAAAATAGAGATGAGTGAACTAAAATGTGTGGTCTGTGATCATCAATGGCAACAATAAAGCGATCTGCAAATAAATGTTGGCCATAGGTGCCAAGGTGTGTTAACAGCATCTGCGGGCATTAACACACACTACAGTATCATACATTCCTGGTTACAAAGATTGTGAGTATTTATTTTATAGATATACATTATACAGTATAGATAGAAATTATAGACATTATACAGTTTTAACAGAGAAACAGGTTGCACAAATTTGCTCAGTTATCAAGTACCATCAAGTTCAATACTCTATATTATGTTGTGGTGTTTGTATGCATGTGAATATCAGAATATGTTGGCTTGCTGTGGTAGACAGCATGTGGAAATCTGTTCCACAAGCTTCTTTAAAACATCTCCCAATTTTGACAAAAACAGAGTTGAGTTTGCCCACAGGCATGCCACAGTCTGCTCCTCTACAGAAACAAAGTACACTGAGGCCATGCCCTCATTCACCTGGTTGTACAGGAAAATGTCACTCTTAGGTTTAAACTTGACTTGTTAAAAAAAAATAAAGAGGTCTAAAAATAAAATAACTCATTTCAGTTTGAATAGTTGAATAGCTTGAAGCAGATAAAAACAAAATAGGCCTGGTTTCCTGTGACAGAGATGGTACACAAAATTCCACAACCGATTAATGGGCAGCTTTTCCATTTACTGTACAGTACAGTGTTTTTGCAGATATAGTACACAGAATGGTAGCCAACTAACATGAATCATGAAATCTTTGGTTATTTACAGTTATTAGGTTAATAATTCTGTGTTACCGTAATATTATCTGAATTAAGGCGCTTGAAAATGAACTAACAAGCCAACCAACTAACTTAGCTGTGCATTAGTCTCCGATGCGGGCCAAGTGAGACTATCTTTATAACAGAACACACATGCAGACCAACCATGTTTGGGTCCTTAGTTCCGTGAAGGGCAAGCAGTTCTGATGTTGTTGAATTATACTTTGCCCTTTTTCAATGCAAGGGTGCAGTTATCCTTTTTCTAAACTTCCAAAATGCTGTGTGGGCTGGTTTGGCCATTGAGGCCATAGCTTAGGTTGGCTGAGTTCCAGGTAGGCTAGTGTTCCCCCTGGTTCTTACATTTCACCTTACTCACACACTCTTGACAACCCTGGTGTAGTATGCTACAGACCCACGGCAGACAGGTAAGCAATCTATTTTCTGACGCTGTACATTTTGTTTTGTGTACTGGGCAGCATCACATTATCAAACCACAGTTCAGCATTTCACCCCACTTCTGACAACATTTAACACTAACTAATCCAAAGGCAATTCACATGCCACAGCAAACACATGTTCAACATAGTTAAAACTTAAGCAGTTTGTGGTGAGAGTTCTATGTGAGAAAAAAAATGCTGAAAAAAACTAACAAAACAATGACTGAGTGTACAATTAAATTATTACCCACTAAGCTGGGAGCCATAGATATGATGATTCTAAAACATTATCGGGGAGCCCAGAGGAATGATCAGCTATCACTAAACCCACTCCATTTTTTGGAGATTTAACCCAACAAAGCATCCCTCCTCCTCCCATCTCCTCCACTTCAATACTTCAACTTCAGTAACTCTCTCTAAGCTCACATTATCCTCTATCCATACGGGCGTGCTAGCATACATCACTTCCATGTGATCTTTGCTGCTGGCATCTCAGGGCCACTGCAAACAGCCAGACCAAACATGCTTACCATTGGTATACAACAGCAAGCAATCTGATGGGCGAACTAGTAAACCTACCATTAATGTATACTGTATAAAACAGAAAAATGTATTTCTGAATGAATACTGTAAGGGGAACTTACTTTATCCACCACCCCCCCCCCCATCCATCCCAGAGGCCCTTGACTCACGTGTGAGGAATAGATCAGACTTTTCCACTTCTTTTCCCACTCTAGCTAGACAGACCTGTGGGTGAAGAAGCTGCCGGCGCTATCCTGTGTGGTTAATTGGGAAATTGTTGGAAGGTCCCTGTTCAGTCATTATATCGGTCTTTTCCAGCACTTCCACATTCTGAATGTCATTAACCTTTAGCTCAACATTCTCAGCCCTGCTGCAAGTGAACAAGAAGTCCCAGCATGAGGTTAAAGAAGGTACATTAGCTAACCCTATCACACACACGTGCGCACACACACACGCACACACACACACACACACACACAGAGTATAGCAGGCAAGACACATACACATACAGGAGATAGTGGACAACACACACACACACACACACCGACAGGCCCACACAGACACACATACAAAATTTCACTCGAGCAGAACGGGCCGTTATTCCAAATGTCAGCCATTAAAATTTCAAGGCTGAGAAAAGGACAGCAGGAAAACCCGCTGTCTCCCTGATGCAAACTGCACTCTTATGAATATGTGAATGTGGAAAGTGGCTGTTTTTCCTTACACATCTACAGAACAGCTTTTCACACAGAGTTACACACTTCCTCATTGAATCTTTTGGCGCTTTCTGATACTGCAGCATAACCTATAATAACAAACAATAGTTGACATACATAAATTGATAATATATTATATGTCAATAATGCTTAATGATCTAATCATTTCAAAATAATTTCGAAACCTCAGAAGATTTCTGACCCTAAAGTGTGACACTGGCACCTTTTTTCAGTACGTACAGTACATGACTTCTGTTCGAAAACTAGTTTACTAATAGCCTATGATATGTTATGAGTGTACCAGTGGTTCTTTGTCAAATGTAAACCCCTATTTTCAAAATACTAAAAAGGTCTTAACATAACAAAACACTTTATTATCAGAGTCCCTTCACATGATCTCTAGTCAGGGGTTAGGGGGAACAGGATCCGGCACCTCATGATTTTTGCCGGGACTTATTTGGGCAGATCCGGCACCTCTCGTGTATATATATATATATATACACTTTTAGAAATGTTTCAAATAAATAAATGATATCCATATATTAATTTACAGAACAAATGGCATGTTGTTTATTAACATTCAATGTCATTTGAGAGAGTCTGAGATCTGTGGAGGAAGCAGTGGAACGGTATTTAACGGATTTCAAAATGACGAAAAGACAGTTGAATTTCCTGTCCTTTTTCAAAAAGAAGGAAGAGTTGCATGATGCTGGACGAAGGAAGAAAAACGAGGGCAGCTGTAGCGGTCATGCTGACATTAATTGTTTCTGCAGTGTTTTTGCGGTTTCATGTTTTTGCTGGTGCTCCTGTGTGATCTTTTCCCAGTGCGCAGAAAAAGTGGGTGGTGGCCCAAGGTTTTTCAGTCTTCCTCATGAATATCCATGGAATGATAAGTCGCCTCTGATTTGTTGAGAAATAAATTGCTGACTGTATAGCCTACTGTAAGTCCCACCTGTGGTGATGTGGGCAATTGCCTGTGCTGTGCAGAGTATAGGCTAAATATTTGTAAATTATTGTCATAACATTTATACCATTGACATTATCTGAATTTGAGGTCTGTAAGTCCCACAGCATAGCAAATGGGCATTTGCATGTTGTTTTCTGTATACGTTCCGGGACCTGTGTCCAGGCGCGCAGGAAGCAGTTTGACATTGAGGGGGACCAAATCTGCACGACTATGGAGCGGAAAATTCACGGCAGAACTTTGCTCACGCATACACATATCTTGTTGCAGGGTATACACATGCATCTTAATTTTCTCTCATTAAAAATATTGTTCTGCGATTCTTATAGCACACATTTTGGCTAGACCTAATGTGAGTTAAAGTTAGCCTACAGGCTAATAGTCCATATTCACTGAAATGCAAGATTAAAAGCGCCATTGTCGAGTAGGCCTACACTCAACAAGGGCGCGTCTTCTAAACAACAGCCCAATGGAACGAATGAGAAGTTTTTTGCCATTAGGTGGCAGACAGGTCATACTTCATCCCTGGATTACAAAAAGTCGACCATAGTATACACGAAAAAGGCCACTGCAGGGCTGATGACGGCACATAGGGTAATAATTGAACGTTACCCTACCATTTAAACAAAACCTGTTAAGACAACCAGTTGCAATAATAAAATAAACCAGCGCTTACCTATTCTGATGTGAACTCCTCATCTCGGCAAACTCATGTTATAGGCTACTAATTTAGCAGCCTGAATATCCAGTTAGTTCCAATGCCCTATTCAAAGTGTACGTGACACCCCATCTTAAAAGGTGCACATTCCTGCGTTATATTTGATGTTTTTGATCGTCTTTTTGGATTATGATTGTGTGTATGTGGACAAGATCCAACAAGGTAGGCTAATCTGTTTTCTAATCATGGCTGTATCTGGAACAAGATTGGCAGCGACTGAACATTAAGTCAGATCTATCAGTAGACTGGTTTAAGAAACCAAATCAAAATTATGCCGTCTCAACGTTGTTGATAACTGCCACTGACCTCACTCCTCGTTGGGCTGCTGCTGACAGAGCTGGTTTTGAATGCATCACATAGCCTAAGTAATGAAGTTCCTATGACTTAACATTCTGTAAAACCGTTA
>JAGFZM010000057.1:108730-119020 GCA_017657215.1 Limnothrissa miodon | reverse complement strand
CCCCCCCCCCCCCCCCCCCCACCACCAACCCCCCCTCACACACAGACACTCATACACACACACAAGCATTTTTCCCATGTAATTCAATGAGGAGCCCCCCCACCCCATGCATTTCTATGGGAAAAAAACGACAAGAAAAAGAGGGATAACAGGGGGGCGACAAGAGATATCAAAAAGATGAATGTCAAGAGGGCAAGTCCACTAACAATACAGGGAGGGATTTCACTCACCATAACACCTTTCAGTGTCTCCACCTCCTTCCATAGTCTCTCCTCTCCTATCCTCAGTCCACTTCCCTCACTCTTTCCTGTCTTCTTTCCATCACTCTCTGCTACTGGCATCTCTCTTTCTCTGACTCTCATTTTCTCTCTCTCCCTTTCTCTTGCAATCTCTCTACCCCTTTCTCTCATCTTTCTTTCTTTGTCTCTCTCTTGCTCTCACATGCACACAAACACACAAGCGCATACACGCACACACAAGCGCTCACGCACAGACACACACACACACACACAGAGAGAGAGAGAGAAGAGGCCTACAAAAATATAATGGGAATTATCCACCTTATAGTTTTACCAGAACGTGAAACAACAAGAACGGTTGAATGCAGGGTTCGACATTAACTTTCAGAATCAGAATTTCCATTAGCCATTTTTTTCTGTGGTGAAAATAAGAGATTATGATTGAATGCCAATGAATGAAAATTTTATAATTTTATTAACAGAGCATGAAAAACGCACAGAAAGTGCAATACACACAACAAACTATATAAAACTGGTCCTTTACTGCCTCGATGTCGTGTAGGCTACTCACGGCAAATCTGATAAAACATGACTGCATTTTTACTACCAAACACTAGCCAATGCCGACCTGTCTGCCATTTGTCAACATTTTCATCTCCTGCCTGTTGGCGGGTGTTAATTTCGAACCCTGGTTGTATGGTTTGTAGCGTACACATTATCACACATTATCCTTCCATGTAAGTAAGACTTCGTGTTGAACTTCCGAAATAACGCGAATTTCCAGTCATCTTCCCTGAATTTTACATTAAACCATTTACGGATATCCATGAATATCCATTTCAGTCCTCACACTGGTAACATACACCGAGAATGTATTTAAATGATAGACACAGTAGTGGAATACGCGCGTTTTATTTATTTAGCATACAGTTTGAGAGTTCCTCCACAATGCAACAATTCAACGCTCACCACAACACACAGTAGTAGGCTACAGCAAAACGGTTCAGCGGCAAACGTTCTATAGAATGCTGGCACGTCAGAGCAGTCAAAGCCAGCTTTTGACAGACATCCATAACAGGGCGGGCAGAGTCGGACATAGCGTATTTCACAGCTCAAGTTAGCGGTGATGTGTACGCTCAGTTCAGGATTATGCCAAGTAAAACTGAGGGGGCACTTTTTTTTTGAGGTGGCACCCCTCCCTTTTGCCCCCGTCTGGAGCCGGGTCTGACAATTATCATACATTCTGGTGGCAGGCTTAGGCAAAAGTTAAACTTTGCCACCATGTGTACTGTTATAATCATGTCTCGTGCAGTGTAGGGACTAAAGTGTTACAGTAACTACGTTATTATTTTGGTAACGAGCACGGTAACTAGATGTAAAAATAAGGAACGTGTTAATCGTGTTACTTTGAGGGTTAGCAATGGCTATACTGTCCATAATTAGCCTGCTTTCTTCCCCCTGAATACACTATGAAAAATCTCAACACATGAGGCTGTAATACTCAAACTCGAATGATGTACTCAAACAAACACTAGTGACGGCCAATCGGCAAAAAGATGGGGTGGGAGTTAATGTGCGTTCTCTACCACCATGTTGTCGATTGGTTGGTTGATCGTGGTTTGTTGGGTTAGCTGATCAAAGAGATGCCTATTTGAGACAAAAATGAAATCGTGCTAAAATCCTGCAGCATCTCATAAAGCACCTTTTAGTACGCAGGAGAAAGATGATGACACAAGGATTTCTTACTGACTTCTTTGGTATAGTAGGCGTTTTTTTTATTTGGTTTAGGTTATTTCCATATAGCCAGCATCTTTCCCAAAAAGTGCCAATACATACTGTATCGGCACTTTTTGGAAAAGATGCTGGCTATTTTTTTAACCAGCTCTGTTACTGTACCTTTACTGCTGTGCTACAGCAATCACTTTTATAAACAAATTAAATTTAGCCATTTGACGTCATTGCCTCGTCAAGCACTGTAAGCTTTGTTTTTTGTTATACTGCACTACTACGCTACTATGACTGCAGGACGTGCACCGCACTAATGCTGTTTGTCATGTAAAAGTTTGAAAGTTGCTGATTAAAGGGGCGCTTTGCATTCCCCAACAGTCATCTCTGTCCTGACAATCTCCTCCGTGGTAGCAGGAACTCTATGTGTCTTACATGTATAATAAGGTAATTAAACATTAAAACACTGGTGTGGCGTAGGCTATAGCCTATATGAAACAATCTGTATTTTCACTGGTGCGCTTTATAGGTCGGAAAATATTGTAGATTAGTGACTCATAAAACAAACATTGTTCATTTCTACTTTAGTTTCATTAATTTTATCATTATCTTGCACTCACTAGGCTCACACTTTAGGTTCAGGCCATTAGGTAGCACAGTGCACTTGTGGCAGGATAGTGCTAATATAAGAATTCTGAATAAAACTTTCCCCAGTAACTAGTTACTCTGAAAGTAACGAGTAACTTGAAGTAACTGAGTTACTTTTGATAGAAGTAACGAGTAATGTTACTAAGTTACTAATTTAAGTTACCCAACAACTGCTCGTGTGTGTTTAAGTTCAGACTGTCACAAACAGGTGACACTTTATAGATGACCACAAATTTGGTTGAAAGGGGATGTGAGAAAGTTTTTAATCATAATGAATTGGATTCTCTTCACTGTCTCAACACATTAAACAATTTAGTTGCACACTGTTCGATGTTTCTAGCTTTGAACTTACAGTCAATTTATATTACATTAGATGATCCTGAAAAGAGAAAATTGAAGGAGTATCCCTCAAACTACACAAGAAAAAACATTTGCTCATGTCAAAATGTCAGGTGTCATGTGACTGACTAACAACTGGTTGTGTGATGTGCAAAGACAGACCCCCCCTCTAAAAGTCTGAGTTGGTTTAGCCTTATATTGAAATGTCTCACAATGTACTGTTTTAACTGTGTAAAATGTTCTCCCTTACATCTCACCTTAATTGATCTGCAGAGGAATGTGGAAGTGCACAGAGCATAAAAAAACAAACAAGGTGATTGATTACCTCATAAAGAATGTTTGGCTCAATCATTCTGAGAGAAGATCTACTTGGTGGGATGAGACCTGGGGATGATGGTGTGTGTGTGTGAGAGAGAGAGAGAGTACCGAAGTGGGGATGGTGATTGTGAGAAACAAAGAGGAAATGAGAGGGAGTTGATGGAGGGCGGACAGTGGAGATAAGCAAAGCAAAGCAAAACAGGGGACTGAGATGATTAAATGGTGTTTGACTAAATGGCCATGGTCTCTGAAAATATTTAGTATAATGAGAAACGGTTTATATTTTATATATATATATATATATATATATATTCATATGTTGTAACACAAGCCCTAAAAGTCTGGCACATCTCATTTCCAATGGTTGTCCTTTCTGTAGAAATGTCATTGCGCTGGTACAAAAAAACAAAAAAAAAACAAAATAACAACACTATTTCTATGTCCATTGAAAAACTCAAAACAACATTACAGTACACTTTTTGTATTACTGAGAATATTTGAAGCTGTCTATGGGAATGTCAACTACAGTAGAATGAAATCAAAATGAACAGCAAGCTGCATACAACAGAATATGAAATTATTTTAAAATGGAGGTATTTTTATATACACATTGTATTTTTATATACACATTTATATCACATTGATGTTTAGCATGAAACACTGTTTCTGGAAGAAGCTCATTGCACATTTATTGTGTGTGGTAGAGAGGATGACTACAGCAAGATCTCTTTAAAATGGTACGCCTGTCAGTACACCTCTGGGTGGGCTTTAAATCAAACATGCAATCCACATTTAAAGGCCTCTTCACTGCCATTTTAGCGCTTTCAGTTATAATGAAAATAAAACCTTTCTTAAAACACACAGACGATGGACCTGGACATGATTGTGCCCGCGTATAAAATCCCAACACTCCAAATATCATGATATTTATTTTACTAATTACACTATTCAGAATTAGCCAAAGCAGAAAATATCAGAAAAACCATTCAATTGATTGACCATATTCAAGTTCCTTTGTCAACCCTGCAACTTTGTTTATAAAGATTGTTTATTTGAAAGATTTCTACATTAATTCATAGATTCTACTTTTTAATGCTTCTTTTTGCCTATTTCCTTACCAGTTCACACTGAGAGAGAGAAAGTGTGTGTGTGTGTGTGTTTGAAAATAACAGAATTTCTTAGAGTGATGGCTCTCATATTTAAATCTCACTACAAAGGGCCCATCATGCAATGTTAAAGGTTCTTTCTGAAAGAGCAGAAAAGTAAAATGGTTCTGAAATCTTTCATCATTTATTGCTATGGGAAATGCACTAAGCCAAGAGTGATAATGTGTGTGGTGTTTACTGAGCACTGAGTAAATGCTCTGGTATGAAAACAGAGATGGGATGGGTAAAAAGAGAGAGAGGTAGAGAGCTCAATAGCCTCGCTGGTCTTTTCTGCTGTCCCAAGTCTCTTCTTCCCGCCTGAAGCTTAGCCATTGCAGAGGCCACTGGGCTTGAAGTGCTCTGTAGATACGGCATTACTCACGGGATGTGTTTGGAACCAGTTTCATCTCTCTCTCTCTCTTTCTTTCTTGCTATTCCTCTTTTGCTTTTTTTTGCCATGAAATCCAGTAATAGTTCAAAGACTATACTACAGTAAGTAAAAGCTCAAAATTTTCAAATCAGTTCTGTTAACTTCCATTCTTAAGTCCCACTGTAGGTATTTAGAAGTCAGTGCATTGGAACCGATTCTTGACATATGGTGTTGTGGAAATGTTGACACATCTCTGTTGGAGACGTTTGTGTGTGTGTGTGTGTTTTCCAACTCTGTAGTGTACCAATGTTCACAGCAGTGCCCACATAACTATGGCCCCATGTCATTCATTCAGTCCTTCTTTTCCTTGTAAAAAGACTCTGAGCAGCTGCCATTACGAGTAGAGGGGCTGACGTATACCTGCTTCAAAATTACTCTTGGTAGTCAGGGCAACCATCTTAGACATTTTTCTTACTCAAACAAGGCAATTCTCTTTCCTTCTCTATAGAGCTTTTCCATTTCCATTTTTACTGATGTTCTTAGTAATTAGTAGTTTGCAGTCTTTCAGTGTCAGAAACAAACTGTAATCAGTAATAGACACATGATGTAATGACCATATGATAAGAGAATAGTTAAAACTAGAGGATGTAATTCCATAGAAAAAGTGCATGTAAAAAGTGTAGCAGTTTATATGCTTGAATCTATATCTATATTTGTAGATTTATGGTAGTCAGATTGTATGATTAGAGGCTAAAGCAACTGGCTGCATCTTAGTTGACTGCTTGACACAAAATTATTATTGCCAGTTAGATTAGATTAGATATACTTTATTGAACCCCAAGGGGGAAATTCAAGATGATGGAGTCACCTTGGCTGCCATTCGTACGGCGCCGTAGTTGTGATGTCATCAAATTCCGTCATCAAAATTAATGGTAGGCTACAGTTAATTCCATCCCCACCATGAAAAACAATTTGAACAAGTATATATTTTCTTACTCTAGGCCTATTACATAGGGTTGCCAACCATTCTGAATAATACAGATTTGTACGGATTACGTATTTGTTCCGTATCTGAAGCTTGAAAGGCGCTTTCCGGAACGCACTTTATTCCGTTTTTGTGAGAAACTGCTCATTGCACACCAACTACTATAAAAAACACAAATGAGCTACAACTTTGCATCTACTCTAACGTAACGTTAATGTTTTACAGTTTGACTGTCTGTCTTTATGTAAAGGTCTGACGTCACCTTACTGCTCACTCACACCCCCCCCCCCCCCCCCCCCCCAACCCGATTTTACAAAATAGTAGAATGTTTTGCTAACAGTTGTTTCTATCAGAAATAACATGATTCATATGAGCTTTAAAACCTTGGTGAGCTTTACTGTTTACAAACATGTTAATGCTAACACGCTAATTATAGCCAAATAGTAGATGCCATATCAGTAAACAGCTAACTTAGCTTTGAGCAGTTGATGGTGTCATTAACAAAGTATATATGTTTTTTTTTTTTAATCCACAAATGTTGTGAGAGACTAATTTATGTAACTATAGTGAAGCTATTGCTAAGGCTGTTACCAGTATATAGCGGAATAGCTGTTGCTATGCTCATTATTATGTACTGTAACTTGCATGCTTACCCCATATGTAGTGGCACTCCGTCTCTTCAAAAATCCTTTTGTGCCATTTTTGCAACTAGTCTAACAACCAGTATTTGAAATAACACGAGTGAAACAGAATCTTCTTTCAAAGCTTTACTTAAAAAAAACATAAAAGTAGACATTACATAGACTCTATATTGCTCGGTCAAAAAACTGAGCCAACAGCTCTAGCTGCAATCTGCCTTAAAGTTACCATGACCACGCAAAGATGCAGTGGCAAATGACGTATTTCAGTCGGAAGCCAAAAAATATAGAGTTATACATGACTACATTATTAAAAATGATTAAAATTATTAAAAATTATTTGAACAAATATACAATTATTGTAAATTCTTATGCAATTATTTTCACCATGTTTTTAAACTTTTTAACTAACTTATTGTCACAAATGAATTAACTCTGAATTCTTACACCATAATTGTGTTTGACACCAGCTTGTTGAAGTGAAAGGTATAGAGTTTGCCGGTAAGGTTCCGGAAGTGATTTTCCCATTAATTTTTCCCATTGACATTTAGATTACAACCCACGATATCCGAATTACGGAAGGAAGACGTCTAACTAGCTACGGCATAACAAAACGATTGGTTATGCTCACCTAGACGCCAAAATGTAATGTGATCTCCATTTTGTTTCAGTAAAAACGTCTTTTTTCTGCGATTTCCCTTAGAAGTACTTCAGTACCCATAATCCTGTGCAATCCCACAATCCCAGCAACGCATCTGATTCGTGGACAAGTACGTTACCATGGATGTGCCTACCTCACATCACAACTATGGTTTTGCTCGTTTGACACAACGCTTAAGCCTAACCTAATTTTAACTAGACATCCTTACCATGTCATTGCCATTTCCCTAAGATTTGTAAATTTAATATGCTCATTTTCTTACCTTGCGGGATTACATTAGTTTTTCTCTGTATCTGGTGATATGAAGGGTATGTAACATGGTAACTGGCAGTTGGGCTAATTAAAAACAGTAAATTCAGTTGTTGTGGTGTAATCTATAACAAATGGAAATTACCACAAATCTTGATAAATGCTTTATTGTACCCGTCATTATCAATTCTTTATTCAGGGGAGCTTGACAGGCATTTGTAGGGAATCGGTGGAAACTGCAATGGTGGACACCAAAGCGGTGGTTGCAGTCGGGTACAAAATACTGTACCATGCTTTCGGTTAAAAAAAACGTATCTAAAACTTGATTGATGCAAATCTGAAGATATATTCAATATTCGTACAATATTACAACACTATTTACACAAACTACTGAGGAAATACACCAAAATTTAGCTATCCGATTGCAAGGGCAAGATTGCGTGGCCGTCGTCTACTCGAGGAGATTCAAAAGGACGTTAGGCTCAATTGTGTTTGGGATAGGATTGGACAGGGTAAGTACTGGCTTCTGGGATATGTAGTTTCTGAACTCGGGGGTAAAAAATATGTACACAGTCTTGTACCTTTGCCTTTTTTTAGCCTTTTCTTTAGTTTTTTCACTCTGAACGGAAGGTTACACGGTCATCACCTACCCCGTAGCTGGATAGAATGAGTCGGGACTTTAAATGCTTTTAAAACGCGATTTTATGGAAAAGTCAATGGCAAAACGGGAGCTTCCGGGTTCACTGGCCAACTCTATTTGTGAAGGGCAGTGACTATAATATTGAGCATGTACAGCTCATGTCTAAAATGTGAAAATGGTTTTATTTATATTTATGCTTTGTCTTCTGTTTAATGCTAATATTTTGCTTAGGTGAAGGGTGGGGTACATTATACTTTAGTAAACAGTAAAAAATCATTTAACGTTTGATGTGAAACACTGATATCTTTCATTCTCTCTCACCCAATTCTCACAAAGCACAGCAGCTATTAATGCCCAGGGCATTGGAACCTAATTAAGAAGTTTAAGGTTGTGCCTGTTTGTGTGTGTGACAGAGGCAGATAGAATTTAAGGCACACATATCTTCGAAAATTCAACTCTGTGCAGAGTGTACACGGTTTCTTTTAGCAACAGATTTGTTGATAGATGCAGCATGCAAAATAAACTCTTTGGTCTGCCAGGCACATCAAAGTTATAATTAAGATTCTGAGTGCAGACAAACATGCCACCAGTGGTAAAGTCTCTGCACCCAAGAACAGCCGCAATAAACATTTTGTGTTTATGTCTGACTGTGAGCTCTTTTAATGTTACTGGCTTGCCGAATTTCATGGGGAAGAAAATAAACAGATGCTAGCCTGGTTCTTTTTACTCTTATCAGTGTATGCACTTACACTTTCTGGTGCATTCTGCGACGGCCGAAAAACTCATGGCATGCAAAGGCAATAGGAGCCATGTCAAAATGCTGGTTTGTTGATGAATAAAAATACCATCAGATGCGACATCGTCTTTCTCCAGTGTTAGAATCAAACATAAAACATTACTTAAAAGCTAATTAAAGAGTGCAATGCTACCCCTACGTTATAGGTACAATTACTGGATGACTGGAGCTTTAATAACATTTCCTACTTTAACAAGTGAAGTAAGAAATGAGGGTGATAAAAATGATTGCTCAGATAATATGATAAAAATGAGACACAAGGATGATGCTAAGCCTACATCATCCTCCCACTTGCACTAATGCTCTGAGCCAGGGATGAAGCAAGTAGACCATAGTCTGGTTTGGAGCATAATGGAGTTTGTATTCTCTGCTTCCCATTAAACCCTGTCACCAGGATGGACTTGGGCTTGTGACCCCTCTATTAGCCTCGCCGCACCCTGCTGGCCGATTAGAAGAACATTAGGAAATTAAAGGGGCAAATTACATTACGTGGGAGAAACAGATGGAAGCACAGGGCTGCTGTCGCTCCAGCATGCTGACTCTTCGCTTCGCCTCCCGAGATTCTCGGCCCCTATCCCCCCTATGAGCAAATGACCAGCCACAGCTGTGCAATGCAATCTTATTCTAAGCTTTCATGTTCAACTTGTGATAAAGGCGTGAGCAGAGCTGTTTTTATGAGCGAATGTAGAGTACATGCAGAATGCTTACTTTTACATCTGGCTCTCTCTCTGATAGAGTGATAGAAGCACTAAACTCCCCTCCTTTTCTTCTAGCCAATGGAAGTGAGTAAGGGTTCCATAGTCAATCCTCCAAAGAAAGCAAGACAAAATATCTAGCTATGACTGCAAACAAAGATGGAATAATAGAAACCATGCAAGGTGGTGCCAGTAGATTAAAGCCTAGATGAACAATTCTCCCCCTCTGGTGCTTTCAGGACTGTGTGAGAAATGAATCCTCCCATTCACTGGTGATGCATTCAGTAATGTACTATGGCAGTAGTGGTGGGGGAAGGGTTCAGCATAATTTGATTATAAAAGGGGAAAAATAAATGTCTCTGAAGATCTTGACAAAGATTTTGTGTTTTTGTCATTGAAATGAAACCTTGAGTCCATCCCTCCCCCCACTTTTTCCTTCACCTTTGCTCTTGGCATGTGGAGGTGGCTAAAAGGAATGGTTTCGCAGTTGAAAGCGGTCACAATGCATTCAGAGATTATTCCAGAGTGTTATGCAACAGGTTTCCCTATGGAAAAAGATTTTCAGAAAAAAAAGATTTCCACATGTGTGTATTTTTGCAGCTGTAAAAAAAACAATCTGTGCTTTGCACTTGTGCAAATGTTGTGCTTGATCAAAATGACATTTGTTGCATATATGTAGAGCTGTTTTTATAGCTGTGTAATTAGTGGACTTGCCCTCTTGAGGGGGTGTTAAAATGGGATTTTGGAGGGGGTAGAGAGGGGGGGTTGGTGTTTGAGTGAAGGGGTGTTGGTGGGGGGATGTGGGGGCTTTGTTGAGGGGGGGTTGGTGGTGGGGGGGGGGG
>JAGFZM010000057.1:97620-108330 GCA_017657215.1 Limnothrissa miodon | reverse complement strand
GGGGGGGGGGGGGGGGGGGGGGGGGTTGGGGCGGTGGCAAGTCCACTTTGCAGTTTCTGCCGAGAAAATGCAGTCTAGTTTGTTTATGTCATCATCCATCATTTGTATGCAGCACTGGATATACAAGGTACAAAACATTTTTAAAACCACATCATTTGACACTGTTCTTTTTTCTGAAGAGCTAATCAGCACATTGATTTGCCTGCTGACAAGCCAATCAGTGCAGTGCACCACCTTGCACCTTGAATGCAGTGGAGCCTGAAGAGACCTGTGAAGGTCTTGGGATGGCACACTAGAAATGTGATAAAGGTTATTACAGTAGGTCTCTGTTTATTTTACAGCATTATAACATACCTTACCATGCATAAATTATTTATTTTGTGTTAAACCCTGAAATTACCTTATTAACACAGTAATTTCACTCCCTGAAGATCTTATCCACACATGCTAGATAGGTATAGGACAGTCTATAGGTTGATTATTTGTTTTCTGTCATATTGCTGTATATATATATATATATATCTTACAGCCTTAGTATCAAGACTTACTGTACTTATCATCTTATAGTTTGGAGAAAGACAATGGAGTAAAGTAATTCATGTAATTTCAGATTGGACTCACACAGATGATTACTCATGCAGAGAAATGCTATACACATTTGGTATTGTTAGGATCTCCTCTTATTTGTATATGGTTTGCTATGTAGACATTAAGAAATCATGAGATATCACACACTGGGAATATATATATATATATGTCTCTCCTATTTTCAATGTACATGTAAGTAAATAGTTTCCTTAATGTTTTTATATACAGTAGCATCTCTTTGCCCAATTGTCATCATATATATGAACTATAGTGAACAATAAGCTGTTGAAAATGCCTTACGCAGAAGTGGATTTTAGCCTTTTAGTTTGTCTAGATAATTGCAGTAATAAAGGCATATATAGATGTAAATGCAGGTTTAAATAGTTTAGTAGGCCTAATGATTAACTATTATGTTTTAACATCACTTGTAAATCCACAGCATGCAAATTACTTTATTACAATATAAAATATATATCAGTAATTTAGTACGCATTAATCTACAGTATTAGTTATTATGATGTTGAAACATAATGTAACAACAATTCTTCCATAATATTAACAAAGCCTTAACTAATGCTTTATAGAGGATTTTATTAAAAAGGGCTACCCAGATTTGCATACAAAGAGGATGTGACAAGACCTCCATCATCACTGTGGGTGTGTTATGATGCAGACTATGAAAGGTGGTCATTGGTCAAAATGAGTTCAGTGTGTGAGAGGAGAGGAATCTGACGGCAAGGGACTGTATTTTATGTATGTGAATTATACTCGCACCAGGCAGCAGTTGCCTGTTTTTGCCATGGTGGTCACAGTGCACCTCTGATGCCTGTGTATATGTTTGAAGTAGGCCTTAGGTCATACAGTTTTATGCACTGCCTCTTTCAAAAAACACAGTCAGAATGAGTGGGGCATGTGGATGTACTAAACTGGTCTAGAAGCTGGCCCACCATATACAGAATATACAATATTCTTCCAATCGTTTTTCCTTTTTTCCAGCGCAGCTGCTGCCACTGCTGTTGCTGAGATATCCATATTTTAAATGCTGGCCCAATAAAGGCAGAGCCCATTGCTCATATGCTGACACTTTTAGTGGGAAAGTAATGGGTGCCTCGCCATGCGCCACGATCAAGAGTGTAGGCCAGTATCCTCCCAAACAGGGTGATGTGGAGAAGTTATTAAAGAAGATTAAATATTAATGGAAGTACTGACCATGTTTGCTCGCCTTACCAAAACCTTCTTTTCATTCTCTGAGGCTCTAAAAGGGAGAAGAGATCAGTTGTAAACACATACAATGTGATATGTGCAAATTTGTGTGTCTGTGTGTGAGTGATTGTGTGTGTCTGAATAAGTGTACTTTATCTGGGCACATGTGTGTTGTTCAAATCCTGCTGAGACCATTTAGCGTCCATGTTTGTGTGTGTGTATGATATATGTGCTTGTGTGTGTGGGAGTGCACATGCATGTTTTATTTTCTGAATGCGTCTCTGGTACATATAAATATGTATTTTCCTGTCCTCTTGTCTGGCTCAAGGGATCTCAGATGATGGGCTGCGATGTTGGTGTTGTGCCAGTTTGACAGGTTTGTTCGACAGCTCTCGTGCCAAAACCTGCATTCGTTCTCTGTTGTACAAATCCTTCTGAGACCATTTAGACCCCTAGGTCTTCAAAGGCAACACGGCCTGACATGAGTTTACCAGAGTTACACGATCTAATAAAGGAAACCCAGGCACATTGCTATCATCACTTTTCACTTCATCCCTCCAGCTGTCCTTGAAATAGAAGCATTTGCTACTTTTTCATTAGAACCACACACACAAACACACACACATTAAAATGTTATCTTAAGTTTATGATCTCTAGAGGAAACAGACAGCTTCTCACTTAACAAGGTCATTGCTGGTTCAATACAGGCTATTTTTAAGGTGATATGTTAATAATAACTAATAAATTGCATGTTTTTAGGCTGTAGGTTTTCACTTGTTGAGCAAATATCAAATATGTCAAATATCATATGATATATATTAGAATTACATATTTTATATGATCATTCTTTGTGAGATGTTCAATGCAACCAGACTGAATAGTCCATCAAGGTTAGAGGGTTGCAACTGAACTAGAGTTTTTTCTTTTAAAATGACTAGATTACATAATCCACAGTTTTTAGGCATTTTTAAGGATGATGAGCATGGAGTAAATAACCAATGCAAGTAGCACAGCCTCCTTAAGCACATCTCTGCAGAGACCAAGGCCATGCCGCCACATCACAGTGCCCTGGGCATCCGGCTACAGTCATAATAGCTCTGCTAGCGCTAATTATGCTAGCAAGGTCCCGAGGCTGTTTTGGCCGGGGCAGGTGATCTCTACTCGTAATTAGAGGGAGAAAGGGAGGCGTGTGATGGAGTGGAGGCAAAACAAAGGAGACACTTGCTGGGGCTTAACCCTGAGGAGTGACCCCTCCCCCTTTCCTCAGGTCTATGGCGCGGTGCCCACCAGGTGCTCTTAACCCCACTGACCCTGTGAGCTCATTAAATAGAGAAGGGTGTTTATGCGATTTCCATAATGTCATCAGTATGTATTTTATGTATGTGAATAGATATGCATATGCATGTGTGGGAATGAGTGCAAGGGTGTGTGTGTGTGTCTGCATGTGTAACGTTGTGCATGTCTTTGTGTGCATGTGTCTGTGTTTTTGGTGTTTGTACAGTATACAAAGTGTGTGCATGTTGCCTTTGTCTTGATCAAAACTGAGGCAAGCGTTTTGATTCACTGTCTTGCATCTTTTTCTGCCTTGAATGGGAATATAATGGAAAAAAAACAGGTTATAGGTTTTAAAAGATGACTATCACTTCACCAACTACATATAATTGAACATTAACCCCCCCTTTTAAGGTATATGGAGGTATATGAGGTATATGGAGAGATTCTGCTTGCTAGCGTGAAGCGATCCACACATGGCCATGATGTCAAAATGACTAATTACGGCACGTATGGCTAACTTTGTCATAAAGAACAAATGGAATAGGTCACAGTTGACAAAGTGAAGGGCCAGAACTACAGGGAGGGTACGGGAGGCAGCTGCCAGAGGAGTGCGGATAATGCACAGCGCTGTCCTGATGTGCAAAAAACTACACAAGCTGTTGGGAGATATTTTGACCAAAGACCAAGACAAAAGAGTTATTTAAAGGTTGTGCTTTATAAATTCATTGCCTGTCCATACACCCTGCTCTCTGGTTGGGCAGCCGTCGGCTATATCAGGACGCCCTTGCTCATGGATCCTAAACAAACCAATTAAAACCACAAAAACAGACATACCTGTTCATTTCAAATTTCAAATGGCCTTAGTAGCCATTATTAGCCTCCCCCTCATGTGCTATGTATATTCAAACACTGGCCAAGAACTGGTAGCACATTTAGCATCTCATTCAGAAGTACTAAGGAATCCTTATATACAGTACATGAGAAAGGTGACAGAATATTCACAGCATAGATGTGATTTCTCATATCTCTAAATCAGAATACTGTTACCTGGTGTTTATTTTAATCTTCCAAAAATTGACACTTTATGACACCATTACAACCTAGTTACCTACAATCAGTGCTATCAACCCAAAAAAGTTCTCACTGTCTTTGCTGTATATGCACATACTTTAAAGCACACATGATCACTGAAGTGTGAATCATGACTGGCCTCACTCATTGGCTCCTTTGTCTACCTATGCCACAACCACCTCTGCTGAGCGTCTTCCCTGTCTCCCACAACCTGACCATGTGTCACCAACTCCTTCTGAGTGGGCTGCAAACAACTTCACAGGAGACCCATGTCAAGATCAACCCTGCACTATCTACTAACTTGGACCTCAATGTCACCTCCATGATTGACTTTATCAACAAGTCAGACTGCTACTACACCATCCAGCCAGAACTTCTGACAATCCCCTGCGACTTGACTACAATATTAGATTAGATTCGATCAGATAGACTTTATTGATCCCCAAGGGGGAAATTCAAGATGGTGGAGTCACCTTGGCTGCCATTGGTTCGGCTATCAGACAATATAATGATAGGGGACTATTATAATGAACACTGTAGACCCATTGCTGTCTATCATCGCAACTGTACTGTAAATTGCATTTTTTCTGCATTACCATAGGAAACTGGGTTAGCACTCTGAGCTTTGGATTTGCCCAAGGTTACTTCCTAGACTAATACAGATACTGACACACAAGAGAGTTTCATTTTTTCTTGCCTCTGTAGCACACAGATGCTCTTTACAGCATGAGTCAATAATGTTGTAAAAGGTGCTATAAAAATACAGTGCAATTGAATTTAGCATCTCATCACCATTCCTACAGCAAAGTTCATAACATCAGTAGGGGAGGGATGAGACTGTTTAACCCTTTTATCCAATTACTGTGCTCTGTCTCATTATCATAACCTGAATGAACAAAGCACTTTTACAGTTGGTAGACTGAGATTATTAGTCGTATTTAGTTTCTGTTAATTTATAGGCTAACACAGGGACAAGTACAACATGTCACCTTTTATGTCAAAGAAAGTGTTGTCATATAAAAACATGGCAATGACATTGCAATGACAGTTTTTCCAGTGAACAACGAGAGATGGAAGTTTCAGATACCTGTTGCAGCTCTTTCTTCAGTGGTTAAACGCTTGCAATATGTGTTAACTGTTTGTTTATGTGACTGTTCTCGATGAGGTGGGTCCTGTGCTGTACCAACAGTTTTTTTCTATGTGGAAAAGATCTTGTCACAAACAATCAGTGGCGTTTGCCACAGTGACTGTCAGTGTTGCTGTCCTTCTTGGTGAATCACTTAATAGCCAATTTCATGCAAGAACGAAGAAAGCAGAAGTGCTGAGTTCAGTTCAGCAGGTTCAGTTGCCTCGAACCCCCAGGGTTTTTTGATAAGCCAGCAAAGGTGATAACCAGGGGCTTGCCAATGCAAAGAGTGTACCCATGCATTTCAAAAGGATTTCTCACCCCCTGTGATATTGTTTACATGGACCCATTGCATCAAACAAATTACTTTGAAGGGGTGACATGCTTCTCAGATTAACACAGTTGGATTCTAAATTTGGCTCTGAATGTAAATGCTCCCAACCATTTGGCACTGCTAGATTACAGTTCAGTGCGCCAACAGACGTGTGCTCATGTGTTAGGGGTAGGCCGCCATCTTTTTATTGGGTCAAGCTTTTTGTTGATGAAGAGATTGTTTGTTTGTTTGTTTGTTTTAAAGGAGAATTTGGAACTGCCACTCTCTTCACCAAATCTGGCTCTTAATTAAAGGCCTTTGCCACCTGGTGTTTCATCCCAGACCTTCTTCTTATGCAGCCCACTCTCTTGCAGGTTCAAAGAGCTTCTATTTATTTATTTATTTATTTACACCCATCATCACTTTCTCTTCTCATCTGTGTGGGTTCCAACCACCTGGCTAATTTTGTATTTATGGCGGTTCAAACCACATGTATTTAGGCATCAGATTAATGTTTGAGTTACACTTTGTCTTTGTTGATATCGTTATAGTGTATGAGTTCAGACTACCCTTTGCTTAAATCATTTTCAAAATCAAAACCAGTTTGGCGTGTAATTATTAATCTGTATTCTTTCAAAATAACTGTAAAGATTTAACTTCCTAAAGATGTGTCTTATACAATAAATATAGTTTTTGTTTGTTTCAGGCTATTGGAAAATGTATACTTAGTGTAAAATTGGAAATGTTTCAGGTAAATCATTATAGTTAATATATTCAGTGATATAAGATTGCTGGCAATGGTTACGCAGCTCTGTATCACCCCTTCTCACCATTTTACTTTTGGACTGACTGGCAGTGTTTTGTGGCCTTTGTGTCTGAAATATAAGCCAATTTATTTTCTTAATGTAGCCTAATATTTGTGTATGTTACTTAGGATAAAAAAGCATCTGCAAAGAAATGATACACATAAATTGTAGAAAAATTCTTTGACTCAAGCGACTTAACTGACTAAACTGACACACATGGCGTTAGAATGTGTAGACTGAGACACACCACTCATAACTCAGCAGATTCACAGCTAACAATTATACTGTTTTAAGTAACATGCACATGGGCACAGAATCAGTAGCACTGATCCCACACACTCATAACTGTATAACAACTCAGCTTAGACTCTGAGCCATTAGTGGAGAAATACTGACTCAAGAGACTCACGACACACAACTCATATGACTCATAGCAGGCAATAGATCGATATTGACTTGAACAACTGAATCAGTGTAGTGGAATGTGCTCTCTATCATGTTTCTTACGGAACTTTTACCATGCTGAGCTGCTTAACTGGGCACTTTTAGTGCCAACGTCTTCGTTCTACAAAAGCAACTACACAATTGTACTGTTTCACTTGGTAATGAATGGTGTCTTTGGACTCTTTTCTTTGCTAGGTCACTATGCAAAAGACAGGTTTAAAGACAGCTGTTTGTGTTTCTCTAAGGGTTGACTGCAACTCTGCTGTGCACTGACATCATATGGGAATTCAGCCTAAACTTGTTAACATTAGAGAAGTCTGTCTAGGGATGAAAGAGTTTCACACACATAAATACATGCAGAATAATGATGGTTACTTCAAAATATGGCATTTCAGACAGACACATTGAATGAGATTACATGGAAAAGTAGTTTTGAAGCAAGACGGAGTATAAAAAATGACATAGTAAATCTCTTCAACCCTGATATTTGAAAAGTAGCTCGAAAACATTTGGGTATCCTTTCTTTAAACATTTTTTAGTTAATTAATCCGTTTCATACTGTTTAGGATGCTAACATGTGTCATTACACGGCGAACGAATGGTGTACAATCCGCCACTGTGGCCTACAACTGTAGATACAGCATTTGCAATGTTCAACAGCAGTGCAGTGCAATACAATGTAATACAGCGGTCTATAAAGGGAGCTTGTAAGAGAAAAAAACAGACCGTTGCTTAGCCCTGCTTTAATGGAGCAGATACAACTGCAACAGCTCAGACTTACTGTATGTTAAATGAAAGAATATGAAAGAAAGACCTTCTTGTGTAAACCGTAACATTTTACAGCACAAATACTAAGTGAGGATTGGTGGGTGTTCTGTCGTCTTTAGTCAAAACCTCACAGTGAAATGAAATCACATAATTACCTAGTGTTTTGATGCTCCAAATAAACATAAAACAGCATTCATCAGACAATGGCTTATACGTGACATTCCTCCTAGTTTGCTCATTACCTCTGTACATCATTGTGTATGTAATCCACTGGCAACAGTCTGATGAACACCTACAGTGTTGTGTTTGCCTTAACTCTCTTTTTTCTTCGGGGGGAGAGATAAACATTAAGAAAGAACATGAAATCATGCAGGGCTGCTTGGGCATCCATATCTCGCTTTCATTTTTTAAACACCAGCTGGGAGGAGGCTGCTTCATCTCGTCATTCCATGTCAGGCTGCCTTGGCATTATTCTCCCCTAGTCGAGAGCAGTGTTTTTGATTTGTGGTTAAAACAATCACACCCCAGTCTCCTTCATAATTTTTAACTCCGGACTCACACACAGATGCCACCTGCCAACAGCCATGCCACAGCACATGCCTCCACAAAGACCAGCCCTGAAAACCTGAAGTTGAATAATATACCAGTGATTATACAGTAGATGCAAGTCTCTCTACATTAGAATATTAAGTACATGGTTAGAGACTACTGGGACTTCATTTTGCCCATGCTTTCTGCCATTTTGGTCGGGTTGGCTTTTATGTTTCTCTCAGTCGTTGGAGAAAAGTGTCATTTTAACAGGTTCAAATGTATCCTGGATGCAAGTATCATAAAACCGAACTTTTGTCATGAACCGAGAGGTTTTCCACAGATGTGTCTGTTGATTTGTTTGTCTATGAGGTTAAGTTGAATGGTGGCCCTGAAGTGCAAACCACATCAACAAATTAATAAACACAAAAACAAATTCAGAAACAACAACAAAACTGAGACAAACAAATTAAGAATCACAAAAACAAAATTGAGAAACGCTAAAACAAATTAAGAATCACACAAAAAAATCAGAAACACAAAAACAAATGAAGAATCACAAAAACAAATTGAGAAGTACAATAACATTAAGAAACCGGAAAGGGTAGGTACCAGTCAGAAACTGCAGACATCACTGATTGGACCTGTGGCTTTGGACTTGGCAGTTAACCCAGTTAACGAGGGCATAGCAACGAGGGCATAGCAACTAGTCCATAGCAACGGGTATTTTTAGCGACTTTATGAGCAATTAGCTCGCCTGTTTATCTGATATTATACAGTTAATGTTGTTTTGAAGCTACGACGCCGTTAGTGAAGTTACCAGTAAAACCAAATAACAGTTATTAACGGTTAACAACTGTGTGTAGGTTCATTACGTGATTTGTCTACATGAAGCCATTGAAGCTATTGTTTGTCTACTTGAAGCTATGAGCTGCATAGCCAATATAAGTTCATCCCAATATTTTGATTAGACTTGAGCATATCCAGTATCACCTTGTTGACCTATGTCCTGAATCAAAATATTCTTAAATAGACAGCTGTTACCTTTGTATAAGCCACCCAG
Source organism: Limnothrissa miodon (assembly GCA_017657215.1). Taxonomy (NCBI): domain Eukaryota; kingdom Metazoa; phylum Chordata; class Actinopteri; order Clupeiformes; family Clupeidae; genus Limnothrissa; species Limnothrissa miodon. The sequence goes on along the minus strand of JAGFZM010000057.1, from coordinate 99,145 downwards.
ATAGCATGCAGGTGTTGGCCAATGCCTTTTTGGCCGTCGGGGAAACGTTGGGCCAAAGTTCTGAAATGGATGAGAGAACGTGGGTCTGCATGGCATCGTAATCCATAAATTTATTATGTCATAATGATATATTCAAGTTGGCAAAATGTTTGTTTGAAAAAATGGCTTATATCCAATTGCCAACTTATATACATTTGCCAACTTTAGTCAAATTTTATTAAAATATTAAACTTTACAGTTCGACTTTACAGGGTTAATTTTGTTGCTCAGATAGCCTAGCCTAAGGAATTGAATGACAAGCCATAGACAATAATTTACCTTTTTATTAAGGGTTACAAACGAATGAGTAAATGGATAAACAAACTGAATAATTAAGAGTCTGCAGGTTAATTTGGTCGAATTCGTTCAAGCTGTTGTCTTCTGCGTTGTTGCTCCTGCTGCTGTGGCTCTCTTGCAGCACTGTTTTTTTGCCTGGAAAGAGAAAAAAAGACGCCCATCAGTCATACAGATCACCAATCATATTTGTACATGAGCACCAAACATGTAATGTGTGTACATGAGCACCAAACATTCGCTTAAGAAGTTAAAAGTAATTCTGCTAGGGCACTACTAACGTTAAGTTACACCAGTCCTCTACGTCACATTTGATGGTGACAACTGGTGTCTGCTGCTTCGAGGTAAGTTACTGTTCAACATTGTTAAACTGCTATTACCACATCTGTGCTTTTTTAAACATACCGTCGCAATGTTTTTTTCTTTCGGTCGTGTTTAATTTTAGCGATAAACAACAAGAGGCCGAGGAATGATTGTTCATCACAACTTGATCCAAGCTAGCTGGCTAGGCTAGTTAGCTGTCGTTTGATAACGGTAATTGATTGAGTGATGACTGAATCCGCTTGTTAACGTTAGTTTGCACTACGACACGACGCAGATTCAGTCTTACGAAATGAATTTGCGATGTGTTGAGTCTTACCTTGACTAAATGTGGACTTCTTATATTTTTATGTGAGAAAAAATAACGTCTGACCGGTCTTCTAGATTTTGTCCGTTGAAAATACTCGCGTGCTAATACCTAACTACTGTGACGTCTAGGATTATGATTTGCCACAAGCCATGTCTTAGAAAGTCCGCAGCTATTTTTTTTTTATAATTTTTTAAGTGATAGAGATTAAAATACAGGCCGTCATTACAGCTTAACATTCAGTACTATGTCATTCAACTTCACAGCTGTATATGTTGCCAATTTGTGTGCATACATTGTGCCATAGTAACTTTAGGTTATGCCTATATTTTGCATTGCCAAGTTTGCCTAATCTCTCCATCTACCCAATTCTCACACACACTTACCTGATCTGTGCTTGACTGTAGGTGATGGGGATCTGTCGTCATTTAGTCCTCCATTCTTCGCCCTGAAGTAGTCCATGCCCAGAGCAGTGAGGGAACACTTGCGGGGTAAGTTAATTAAGTAGGCCTTGTTCATTTTCTGGTGTAATCAATAGCCTTGTTTATCCATAGCCTTGTTGTT
>JAGFZM010000057.1:84476-97610 GCA_017657215.1 Limnothrissa miodon | reverse complement strand
ACTTAGTGTTAGTTGCAGGTTCAGTATTTGGTATGGTTTGTTTTTTTCTACTGGCACATGGTGACCTCAAACTGGGTAGGTAATCATGCCAACATCAGTGTGTTGATATGGCAAGCATCTGTTGGTTGTCTGTGCATTTAGCAAAGTGTACAGAATTGAAAAACAGATTTTATTAGTGACTAATTTATCTTAATATCATGGCTGAATAACTAACTAGCTCACTTTGTGTCTGTGTCAGTTTATGAGTAGCCCAACATAAGACTACTCACCACAACCATTAGAAATAAATGCACATTGTACATAGATCTTAGATCTTTTTTAGATTACAAAATATAAATTGTTATTTGACCCTTAGTTCTGTTATTCAAGATCACTATATGCTTTTTAAATGAAGAAGGTTTGGCACAACAAAGTTTTAGACAATCAAATTCGAAAATCACTTTTTAATCCACCCAACAGTGTACTTATTGGGTCTAGAGGAGAGGAGGGCTAATTTTTCTTGTTTGTCTTGTTTAATGTTTTCACTTAAGGTTTTGAAGAGAAACCACACCTCAGCTGTGGACAACTAGCAAAAGGAACTGCTCTCTTTATGGTTAATGTTGATCACCATCTCAGTTTCATCAAATTTTAGCCCTCTAAAATACATATGCAAGTCCTTCACTGGTTACAGTATTGCAGAATTGGACAAAATTAGATGTTGGTTGTTATGTATTTTGTGTATTCCAAACACTTGAATGTTATTTCTACTTGGTTACAGACAGTTTACCCATCATCAGCTTGCCCATCAATCTTAGGTTGGTCATTGTGTCCTTTTTTGGAATAGAGTGGTTAAATAGCCCTTTAAAAATCAATTAAAATTCACACTGTTTGAATAGATTATTATGGTCATTGTTTCTGTCCATTTTTCAGAAGGATTTAACATATAAGATAAAATTCCCTTGTGTTAACTGTAAGTTCAATTACCCCCCCTATTGATCAGACTGTAGAAAATGCAAAAACAGGAAGTTGGAACAATTTAGCAATAACTTTATACAACTACAGTGTGACTATTGTAATATTACATAATCTAAAATGATGTGTAACATTAAACTTTAAGAAATATAGACTTATGCTGTTCACATTTTTTGTGTTTCTTCTGAGTATTTGTGTTTAAAAAATGTACAATGTAAAATGTACAATTGGTATTTGTTACTTTTCATCAACAAGTATTTTGTTGTTTGTAATTAAGATTGTGAAGCATTTGTGCCCACCTGAATATTAACAATTATGCAAAGTGATATTGCAGAGATTCTAAAAATATACTGTAGAAATGCAGCAATTCCAACGTTGGGCAACACTGACCCAACGTCAACTATTTTACCAAAAGAGTGGAGTTCCAACATTGACCCAACGTCAACTATTTTACCAAAAGAGTGGACTTCCAACGTTGGCCCAACATTGACCCAACAACTGTTCAACCAACTTAAAGCGGAATGCCAACGTTCATTCAACATCGGCTCCCCAACCAGTTTACACTGATATAAATTGGTTGGTCGTCTGAGGTTGGTTCAGCGTTGGCCCAACATTGGAATTCCAACGCTGCCGACGCTTGCCAACATTTGCCAACGTTGGGCCAACGTCTGCTTGCTATCTGGGCATCTTTTATTGATTCCCTCGCGGACCACTAGAGGTCACAGGCGGACCACACTTTGAGAAACACTGAACTAGACGAACAGCCCGTCGCCCAATCAGTGATGTCTGCTGTTGCTGACTGGTACCTACCCTTTCCGGTTTCTTAATGTAATTGTGTGTTCTCATTTTGTTTTTGTGATTCTTCTTTTGTTTTTGTGATTCTTAATTTGTTTTTGTGTTTCTCAATTTTGCTTTTTGTGATTCTTAATTTGTTTTTGTGTTTCTCAATTTTTTTGTTGTTTCTAAATTTGTTTGTGTTTCTTAATTTGTTGTTGTGTTTAGTATTTTGTTAATGTGGTTTGCACTTCAGGGCCACCATAAAGTTGGGAGAATCTAAGAAAAGAAGCATTAGCTTTACAGCATCTATAAGACAAGACTGAAAAGACAACACAAGACTGCGTTTAGATAGCAGCAACATTACACATTCGCACAAATCTATGTTAATTTTTTTGCAAACCAAAGCATAGGAATGAACATTTTCATGCGTTGTGTTGACTAAGAAGTCGGTAATACATGATTTCAGTTTCATTTACCTTCGATCTCATCCAGTTTTCTTTACTCCCACTGTGTGTTTCATTGAAATCTACACTAGAGGCTGCAGAGAGAACCTTCATTCTCCCCATATTAAGCCATTTACTTATAGACGTGACTATAAAGTTGTTAAGTTAGCCTAAAATCGTTGCCTTTTAGGCCTTTAAATGGAGTGACTGGAATAGATCTGACTGAATTAGATGGTTTCCAATGCTTTTCATGCCATGTATAGTTGACGAAACAAAACGTGGTCTGTGATCATCAATGCAATCTATAACCAAAGCAGCATCACCATTGTGTTGATGTTAGAACAGGTGTTTCCTTACTGAGAAACTGCAGGTTGCTTTGTCAGCCTTTCCCAAAAGAGAGAGAGAAAAAAACAAAAAAACACAGAAAACAGAACAGAGTCTTTGTTTCACATTTTCCATCTCATTCACAACTCACCACTTCTTTGAGTGAGCCCTGTGAAAATATTGATTGTGATTATTCCCACTCCCAGAATGTACTGTGTAGCTGCAATTCCTCAGATGACAGAATCACATTTATTCAATGCACACAGACACACACAGACAAACACACACAATGGATATTATTTTGCAGGGCACAGAAACAAGACACCACCTGAAGAGAGCGCCACAGGCCTCCATTAAGCAGTGAGGAGTCAGGTGGAGACTCACAGGGCCCGTCACATGGTCACCTGAACGGGGAGCCCTCTTGGGTGGTCATCCAGATGGGTTCTTATTGGCACACTTCAGCCTCTCGCTCCCCGCTGGCAGAGTGGAGATGGCACAGGTAGCGGCATGGTAGAAAGGCACAAACTTGGTAAGAATAAGTTGGAGATTGGGGATTTATGGGAATTCCACTAGGCAGAAGCGTGGTTTGTCTGGGACGACATGAAAGTATTTCCATATGGATGAGATGGGTTGACAGCCAGCTGCCTCCCCCTCGTCTGGGGGGGTGGAACACACTTTACTGGAACTGCTATGCTTTGTTTTATGTATTCACAGCCATTCTGCACTGAGCAACACGTGTAAAAATAATAAGAAAAATAATAATAACAACAATATCAGTAATAATCATGAGGATAAGGAAAGAAACTAAATCTCCTACAATAGGATCCCTCAATCTATTCATTCCATCAGTTTCATATATGGAGTACCACATGAACACATTTGCTCTAGAGCACCGCTTTGACTGCCTGTCGTGGACTTTTAAATTAAATATACAAGCAGTACAAAGCAATTACCGCTCCATCCATCTAGACCACACCAGGAACATGGGTAATAGCAATGTGGTATGCAGCTGTGGTGCCATGGAAACTCAATCCTCCCGTGTGAAAGATAAAGACATAAGAATTTGTTTCTGCCCATGGACAGCTTGCTCCTACAATACCCCACTCTCCCTTCTCTCTTTCTTCATCAGACACGCACAGACACTTTCTCAGTCTGCATTCATTCCTCTCCAGCCCTCTGTCTTCCAAGTGTGTGGGTGTGTGCAGTGTGAAGAGTTGCCGCTGTCCATATTTACAAGTGTGCTGACTAAAATGCAGAAACAAACACGTCGAAGGGGTGAGCTGCGGCTTCGGCCGCCATGTCTGGAAAACATGCAGATGCCTCACTGGCATAATCTTGATTATGAAATCTAACCAGCCACAATCATGAAAATTGTCATGGTTGTTTAGACTCCCTTTTTGTAAATACAGACTGGTCACTTCCTTCCGCACTGTCCAGCAACAGTCCACACTGGAGGGACTCATCTATGTCAGACAGGTGTCAGAAATACCATTCTTTCCATTTTCTCTCACTAGAGACACACACGAGTCATAGTCAAAGTATATTACGTATGTTATCCATATGATCTATTATAGATATTGTTTGAAAGGTATTAGATATTATAGATGTTGTTTTCAGTGGCATACCTCATAACTTGCTCTTTGGTGAAGCAGATTACTACATTAGTGGAGGCTGTTTTGCTGCAAGCATTATTCATTCATCTAGATATTTTTCCCAGAATGACAGGGGGAGGCAGGAGAGAACTCTATATGGGGATGTTAATTACCTTCTGCTATCCTGTGGATGCAACATCATTGCCTCTCTATTGCATTTAATTTTAGTGACTTTTAATGGAATTGGGTGATAACGTTTCTCAATTAGATTTTGTCCTGTGCAGGTTGTTCATTTGTCCAGCCAAACTCTCCCTGTATACCAAATCACCCTACTACATTACATAGATATAAAGCAAGTCTTTATGTAGGGTTGCAATGGTTATATATGTTAGTGTTGTTCTGTACATACTATACTACATGTGTGGAACCAAGACTGGCAGCAGTCAATTCTGCATGGGGAAGCACTTGCTGAAGTGGCTCAAAACATGAATTATGGCCCATACACTTAAACCCTTTCCCCTGTGTCCTTGTATGTCTAGAACAAGATCGATGCTTATCAAAACATATTCTTTTCACTTGTCGGCTCTCGGTGCTCTCAATCCCACTGGATTACTCAATATCACCCAGGTTTTAATGCATCGGCTTCAGACATGCTGCACTTTTATATGCTGGTCTCCCATCGAGGGTGGCCAAAGAGCCTGTCTAACAGATGGTAGATTTATGGGATGTCCCCTTAGAAATGGACAAGCAAGACACACACTGGGTCTGGGTTACCAGTGGCTCACAAAAGGAAAAGAGAGAAAGAGATAGAAAGATACAGAGGATGGATAGACAGATAAGAAGAGAGAGAGAGAGAGAGAGCAGGCTTTCAGGGTCAGCGAAGCAATGTATCCCCATTTCCTTCCATTGACTGACAAGCTGACATCTGGGTGTTGAGAAATAAAAGCAAAAACAAATAATGGAGGAGTTGCACACTAGGGCCCGGCAGTGGATTTAGCCGTGCACTCTCTGGCGCTGGAGCTGGCACAGAGGAGAGGAAGCGTAACTATGCACTTGGAATGTCTTATTGGAGCTCAGCTCTGACTTCCTCCCTCCATCGATCACATCTGCTGTATGTAAACAGCTCAGATAAAAAGCATCAAACAAAGGAGAGGAACACTCTTTTCCCTCTGACGCTTGGGTCCTCTGGGGGGTTTGAAAGTGCATGAAATCATCTTGTCTTATCTTCCCCAGACAGCTGAAGAGCTGTTCTTATAATTTACGTGTTCTTTTTTCTCTTTTTTTTTTTTTATTTTCATACTTATTTTTTTCATATTTCACCCTACAGGATAGATTTAATTTGCTCAGTCCTGTGTGACAGGTTCGGGAAACAAAAGTCATCTCAGATGGCGGGGAGGACAGAGGAGGATAAAGAGGATGGGAAAGGTCTTTTCCATGGAGTCTACCCCGATCCAGCATTCTGTGGTAAAAGCAATCTCCCAAACATAAACACACAAACCTATGGAGAAATGCATGCAAACATGTGCACACACATGGATGGAGGCAGGCAGGCATGCTTTCATGCATGCACATCCACACAAATACACGTGTATATATACACACACACACACACACACACACACACACACAATTCAGACCATATATAACGCATTTTCAGGAAGAATACTTGCCACCAATATTAATGAATATTTTCATGTGTATCTGAGATGATGAGGCATATGATATGCACTTCGATAAGAAAATGTTTTGGTTGCCAAGGGTTGTGTCACCAGACTGTGATTAGGCTTTATATTATCATTTATTTTATTCTGGTAACACTACGTTTAAAAAGGTAGATTGATTTTGGTTTTTCATTATCTTTGACGCACACCTTAAATTTAATTGTTTTTAACATGCTTACAATAATCAGATGCATTATTTGTTGTTTTTCATTAAAAACTTTCATGACCTTACAATCTATGGCATTACCTATGACTATCTATTGTGAGATGGTAATGAAGAGAAACATTAGTCATATGACAAAAATCAATAGCATCGTCGAAAAAGTGCACTAAAAAGATCCATTCATGGCCACCGTGTTTAGCTTTGCCTTTAGGGCATGTAGGCTTCTCTTAATGTGCACCAATGGGGGCTGGTTGGGGATTTTTGAGAGGTGCACACTGTCTACAGTATGTGTTTAGTGGAAGAGACCATGACACCTTTGAGGTGTGCTGCTATTGTTTGAACAACTGAAAAAGGCCACAGATGGTCTGGCATCATTTGCTCAGAGGATTGGCTGCGACATGGAGCACCACTCGTCTCCACAAAAATACACACACACACAAACACACACGCACACATACAAACACACAAAGACTCTCTCTCTCTCTGTCTCTCTGTGTCTGTCTCTCCACACGCACACATACACCCACACACTCACACTACTAATTGGACTGGTGTCAGTGGCGAGGTCAAGAAGAGGTCGCCCTCTCCAGGACTTCGGTTGTGGCTTGGCTGGAGGTCAGAGGAGCCCTGTGGGGCTGCGCTGATGACCGTTAGCCTCTCACAGGCATTAGGGAGTATTGATCAGTCCATAAAATGAACTGACATGTCAGCAGTGACATTAAATGAGGGGAAAAGCAGTAGTCTCATGAAATAACGTAGCCTTTGGGTAGCCTCAGTCTCTGTGTACATTCACCCCTAATGCCCCAGACCTCGTCAGATGTCAACACTATTATAGCTACAAGGTGATGCCATTGCTGTGTGTTATTACAGTGGTGATTGCTTAGGGCATAGAAGGTATTTCAGGTAGTGCAAGTCTTTCAGTGAGAAAAACACTATACAAACCCAACAGCAGAGCTGGTAGATTCCAGTAATAAGGATTTCGGATGATATAGCAGTCGGACAAAACAAAGTGTTATCCAAACTATCATTTAAATGGTTAAAATGACAATGAAGCACAAATACACTACAATAAAACACAATATACAGGACTAAACCAATTAATCAGTCTCCCCTTTTCAATTTGAACTCTCATGGGCAGACATCTTGAGTCGAGAGTAAAACTAATAGACCTTTTCTATATTTTTTCCAGCCATTTAGTAAACCAGCTTAACCTAATTAGCACAACTACTGAGCCAGGTAGATCATCTAATTAGTAGCATTGCCTCAACTGAAACAACAAGCAGGAGCAAAATATGTCAGGACTTTTATTTCCTAAACCTGCAATGTCCGCTCATGATAACTTCTGACAGAACCAGGGATGGTTTTAGCACAGTTGGCTTTCCTTAAATGGCTGTTTAGCTTCTACCACTTAGCTGATGAGATCAACGTGACAGGCCTAAAATAGGGACAACTATCCTCTTAAAAGCCTTTGCCGCAGCAGAGCTCCCATCCCATTATAATGTACTGCCTTATTTTCTCTGACACGCTTTAAATCCGCCATTTCAAATGCCAGAATGCCAAACGCCTGGACCAACCCAAACTCCCTACGCTCGAGGCCTCCCGACCTCAACTGAGTCAAACTGTGGACGTGCGAAGCGCTGTAGGTCAAACTTCAGTGGCGCAGAGCCTTGGCACTAGAACAAGGTTGAGTGTAGGGGGGACCACGGGTGTCATGGGATCCCTGCGAGTGCCCTTTAAAAACCAATGCTGACTGGAGGACGGCCAAGCCAGCAAGCAAGCACTGATGGGAAGAAGTGTGCACATGAGAGTATTTCACCATTTGGGAAGTGATGCGTTTCTGCAAAGAATTCTACTTCTAAAGCTGGCCCCACACTACACGATTTTATAATCTTATAAGATTTTTAAAATCGGGAGTACACCACACACTACAAGAGAATCTTAGCAGATTTTTTCCTTCCCCCGATCGTATAAGATTCGAACGTCCAAGGGAATGCCGCACACTACAAGAACATTCGGCCAGTTTCGGCCAGCGCTCAATTTTTATAATAGCTGATTAGGTTTGTGTTGACGGAAGCGAAACTATTTAGGCTACTGCCCAAGACCCTGCTGGTTTGTTTTAACTAGTGATCAGAGAAGATGTCAACGCCTGAGAAAATACTCGCTTTCTGTGTTTGTAACACGTTTGTGGCGTAGGCTGTGCAGAAGAGCTAAAGACTACCATTCTCAAAAAAGTTCATTCATTTTAGCTGGCCTGCTATCAATGTGTTCTTATTTTACCTGCATGATAGGAGATATAACGGAACGTTTAGCCTATCTGACGGGTGTTTATCTGAGCATCTTCATTCACAACATTAAGCGAAAGAAGCAGAAGAGAAAAGCTGCATAGAAGTTTTTGCGTTGCGGTAAAGAAAACGATTTAGGCAATGTTAACAGGTAGAGGACATAAGGAACATTTAAAGAATGACAGTAGAGGAGTTTGAGGTGCTTAGGTCTAGAAGTTGCTCCAATCAAGGAACAAAACACCAAGATTAGACAGGCCATGCCTGGAACTGCTCTGATTAACGTTAACTAGTTTACCGTGAAGTGTTTCCCATAAAATGACGTTGGCCCATCATAATTTAATGTTACTAGGGTTGCAAAATTCCGGGAATTTTCAAAGTGGGAAACTTTCCATGGGAATTAACGGGAATTTATGGGAATTAACGGGAATTAATTGGAAAAAACTGGGAATTGTCTCAACTAAAGGTCAGGGACACAAAGACAGTTTGTAGAAAATATTATTTTAGCGGTCTTGGCTAAAACTATGAGATGTGATATGCATAAAGTTGAGCAGCCTATAATTTGCTATTCTTCAATTACAGGGTGCTAAAGCAACCTTTATGAGCCACATACAGTCACTGATACAGACACGTGAGGCTACACATTTGAGGACTACAAACAGTCAAGAAAGTTATGATGATATAACTTAGATGATATTTGTTCTAAAATGTTAGATTTTAGCTAGCCCAATCAAAATATAGATTACTAGCTCACTGGTAAGGCAGATATGTTAAAGGTAAGCTAGCTAGCACCTTTGTATTAAAGAAGTTAGCTTATCATGGTGCTAGATAGCACAAAATGTGCTGTTTCTTCTGCGTCCTGCTAAGCAGTTTTACATAACCACACCTGATTTCATATATCATTGAAATGTTTTGATAGCCCTTTCCATTTGTTCAGTTTACAATCTACATATTTAACAGAAAAATGCTATATTTTTAATTTAATTGTATATTTTTTGCAAAAATGTCTTATGACAAAATATGTTGTTGGTATATGAGTCATATGGTCTATGTTTCTTAAAATCATCCAAAATTTCCAGTTAATTCCCATAAATTCACATAAATTCCCATAATTTCCACAAATTTCCATTTTTTAATATTTCTAAAATTCCCAAGCTAATGTTTCCATGGAAAGTTTCCGGAAAGTTTCCAGAAATTTACCGGAAATTTTCCACCCCTTTGCAACCCTAAATGTTACCATAGCCTAAACATGTGCACTCACACAGCGGTCATTTAAACAAAACCTGATATTTTAATCAGTTGTAGTCTAACAATAAAACCTGCTCTTACCTATTCTGTTAACTCCAAATCTTAGCAAATGCACTGACGTCGGTATCGTTGGCTAACACTAGTCTATTAGCAGCACTGAATGTGGACAAGGCTATGGATATTTAAAAAATCAATTGTACGTTTAATCCTCAGAAATTAGAAGTCGCATGCTTCCAGTTTTCTTTTTTATGTCTTTTCTGACCACAACAGTGGGTTTAGTTGAGCAGTTTAGTTTAATGGGCTACCGGGTTTAGTTAATAAGTAGATTGCTACTGATGACTTGAATTATGACAACAAGAATGTTTGCTCAGATATGCTCAAGCAGCGCTAACAACATTTTTGAGCACAACCAATCGTGTGAAGTAAAATGATTGGACCAACAGATTTCCTAGTATGGCATTTATTTTTATGACAGTCTGAATGTGAGAATAAAACCAAACAAATGAAGTAATTGCAATTATTTTTTTTAAATCCAGGGTCAAACTAATCTGCCGTATTATATGTACTTAAGAAAAGGAGGAGAAAAAGGTGAAGTGTCTGAAAGTCAGCTATGAAACGCGAGTATAACTTCTTTCACTCGCAATTGGCGTTCTACGATCAGCCTGAAATATCAAACATGTTTGATACTCCCGATTTCACTATCGGGGAGTTTTGGAATGGCTATGATTCTATCTTAGAACACTCGGTGAGTCGGGCCCGATCATAGACTGTATATAATTTTGCAGCCAGCCCCCAGCGGATGACTGTGGTATTGCAACTTTAGAACGTTCATTTTTGGCTTCATTGTCTGACATGGAATGTTGCCGCCTGGGCCCGATCGGCTCCGACTCTCGGCCCCGACTAAGCTACCATGGCAACGGCACCCCCGACTCTCGATCGGGACCAAAATCGTTGCGATTCTCTTGTAGTGTGTGGTGGCCTTAAGTGATGTAATGCACACTTGGTCTCACTAAATTGTTCTAGTGATGGATTTATTTCTAAATTATTCTATGCTTACAATACAAATACTTTGACAGATTTACTTAAACATAATAAAGAGAGAGGATGAAGTGAGGTCAAAGAAATCATGCATAGTCTGCAAACATGGGAGACCTTGACTTACATTGCGATCATATTTTGTTCACAAACAAAAATTCCCATGGCAACCAAGCACCATCTCAATTCTCCACCACCTTAGGGAGCGAGGTCATGTGAATATTGCCACCAATCCATAATCCCCACTGAAACCCATGCTTCTTACCCCTAGAGCGTTTCTCTTCTTTCTCAGAAAAATGTGATTTAGTATAGAGTATGCACTGGATTTTGTTGTGAAACTGTTTACAAATAACCACATATTTACTGTGGTTGTGATATTTCCCTGGTGCCCAGCATTCAATAATCAAAAGTTTCAGCTGCTAAAATGAACAAAATAGATGGTGAATATTAAGTGAGTGGGGGTTTACATTCAACAGGGTCTCACAGGGGCATTTAGGATTCTCTTCTGGTTCAACAAATACAGTGACTTCTCAAACCAGAAAGCAAAAGTTATATTATTAGTGACAGTGTTATGGTAGTGCAGAAAATGCTTGACTTGCACTTTGAACACATATTTGAACAAAAACTCCAGTATATTAGACAAAAGGAACATGTACAAGCTTAGGAATAAAATACTTGTAAAATCCCCGTTTGCCTTAGGCTACTAACTGATATAATTTACTCACTAAACTTCAACAGGAATTGTCATTGATTCGTTTTTCATTATTTTTTTTCCAAGACAATCAACTGTAATGAACACTTAATTCCGAACAAGCTCACCACAAATTGAAAATGTATCAATATTGACTCACCCTATCGCCCTGTTGCTTCACATTGCCAAGTGCTGTTGGCAGGTATGAGAACAGCTACATTTTGTGCAATGCAGACCTAATAGCGAGATGGCCAATGCTGACTCTTTAGGGCATGAAAGTTTTGTATTTAAATGCCCACCTCTGCAAGTTGTAATACATTTGCTCTATAGTGTACCAAACATTGTTGTTCGGATATATGCCAACAGCTCTGGGCAGCCTCAAAGAACAGGCTTTGACTTCAGCTGACTCTTGCTTTTGTTTTTGCATTAGTCAAAATCTGTAAGGGCGAGCTACACCCTCAGATGAGAAGAGCACAACAAGACCTCAGTGTTACTTTTGCATGCCTCTTGTTCTCAGATCTCTTGCCATTCAGGAAATCTTATCCCTGGACTACTCTGTCTCTATTTCCTCACACATACTACAATACAAGAATACTGAACTCATTTAATGAACTAGTTGGCTTAAGTAAGTCTTTCTTCCCACCCTGAACAACTTTTTTGCACACTACATGTAATAATGCATCATACATTACATACATATGTATGCATGCTCTCTCTGAAACCTGAGATTGTGACTGTCCAAAACAGGCCAATCAAGCAAAACAATTATTTAAAAATAGTTTTATGACTTTGAAAAAGTTGCCATGTACTGTAATCAGTAGATTTTTGCTGGATCAGTAGCTTTTTTTTCAGAGAAGTCCACTTATCTTGCATATAGGCCTTCTGTACTTTATTTAAGCTCGGTCTGAGCTGGGGTAAAATTGTATGTATATTTACTGTAATGTTTCTATTGAACTAACTATTGAATGTACTGTACACTGTGCAAATCTACAATCTACTGTCTGGTATTGATCTTTTCAGACACCCAAGCGCTGGATTTTCCTCGACCCTATCCGTATAGAAAGTTAAACTGCAATTCTCACTATATCTGATTACTCAGATAAAGCCCTCACTTTTCTCCTTTGTAACCTGTGGCAGAAGCCTCATTGTTCAAAAAATTCGCAGCTGCAGGCAAAAAATGTGCACCTTATCATGTTCTGACTTATTCCGAAGGCTAATAAAATGTCAGAGCTATTGTCTTTGTTCTTCTTATCACTTCAGTTAGCCAATTCAGCCACACTTTTATCCCAGTGTGTAATCACTGGCCCACCAGGCTACAATTAAGCCATCTGAAAAGTTTTAAAACGCCAAATGCTGGAGACAGGTTGGGAACACGCTAGAGAAGTGGGGCCAGCACGGTGCATACATTTCTGCTCCTCCAAACCTCTCCTTTCTGTATCAAGCTTAATAAATGAAACTGGTGATAAATGAATGGTTCTCAGTTATCACATTACCCTTGCAAAGATTGACTTTCACTTTAAATTATTTAATTTATTTCTACTTTAATTTAATTTCGTTAAAAAGGTGTCCTAATCTTGTTTTTTCCCCCTATTTCTTTACCAAATTGCACTATTGCAGTGTAATTAGGATTCTTTTCAGATAATTGTACCCTCCCCAAGAGAGTCCCAGCCACGTGCCTGTAGAGAGCCATCAGGGCTCGCATGAGTAAGGATAACCTTGCAGTCAACAAATGATTTAAGCCTGAGAAGCCAGCTGACAACATGGCAATTGATGCCTTGAGTTAATTAAGATGGTTCACGGATGCATGGGAGAGAGGGTTTGTTTCCACCCCAAGGCTATAGTTTCACAGCCTCAGCCATGTCATACAGTACGTCATTGTAGGTAGGACTCTATGAGGCTGCTGTTGTTTT
>JAGFZM010000057.1:0-84466 GCA_017657215.1 Limnothrissa miodon | reverse complement strand
CTCAGCCTATTATGCTGACTTAGAGGGATACTGTGTTTGTGTTTCTTTGTATTTGGTTTTTACATTTAAATTGACAGGCAAGAATCTTTTTATGTATACCTAATTTAAACTAATTATCTGCAAGCTTAACTTTTGTTAATTGGCAAAAGAGTAAAGAAAAAAAACATAGTTTTTCTATGTAACGTAGTACTGCTTGGTCAGAACGATAAACAATTTTCACTTCTGCATAACCTCCCCCGTAACTTCCTCAAGGTGGTTCAGAATTCCTGATGCAGCTTCATTCTTGACTTGATATCATCCTCCTCTTTTCTGTTATGAGCCGAAGATTGCCTAGCCAGGGGTTTTCAATTTGTGATTATCAACCCTGTGAATGAGCTAATCTCTCTTTCTCTCTTATTTTAATCTGTAGCTGGCTAAATCTCAACCCCCACAATGGAAATGAGGGAACCCACACTGGTAAAGACTGAGACATGAATAACCCAAGGTATTATGTCATAAATCTGAGTAATTGTTCAGAATGAAATTATTTACAAAGAAATGAAGGGGACCTTGCTAGGACCGAGAGTATCAGTCATCTGTGGGAGCCAAGAACAGGTCCAGCATTCTGTTACGGGAAGTGCATTTGGTTTAATCGTGTTACCAAAAATAAGTACAGTGGGACATTGATCCCTGTATGTTCTCACCACATTTGAATTAGTCGTCATTTTCACATTGTATGATAATCCTTTCATTTTCACACTATTCAGGGGTTCATTCATTCAGCTTTAATCCCTTTGACTCTTGCTTTGCCTCTAACAAAACTGCATAGGGATCTCGCTTCAAACTTCCCACTCCAGTCGCCAAAGCCAAACCTCCCATTGAAGATCTGGCGTTCTCGTTCCTCTTCCCCTTCCGCTTCAACCTCCCCACTCTGGGAGGACGAAGATGATCCTCCCTGCTTATCATCCACGTCTCAAGTCCGCGGAGGGAAGCAAAGTGAGGCTTATCAAGCGCTCCAATCGTCATACTCTGCTAGTTCTGGTCGTATCCCCAGCTGCTCTCTAGTCTTGGCAGCTGTGTGCGTGGTGAAAGCAAGAGATGCGGCAGAGAAACGTGTTTTGGCACGTCTGTTTAGCCGTCATGGTTGCTGACAGTGCCACCGCTCACTCACTCACTCACTCACTCAACTAAGGTTGCTTTCTCTCTTGGCAATGTGAGGAAGGCTGGTGTACACTCCCTGAACTATCTAAATGATAAGGTCAGACCAAATTGGCAGAACATATTGCCTGAGATGACATTCAGGAATCAAAGTGAAAGTCAAAAGAGATAGAATGCAAATACATTTGACAAGCAGAATGTTGACACTCCTCGGCAAACGGAGAGACAGGCTGAATAAGATGGAGAGAGAGAGAGAGAGATGAAGAGAAAGAGAGAATGATGGGAAAGAGAAAAGATAAGAGAGAGAGGGAGACTCAAGAGTTCAGCACCCAGATATCAACATACGGACTGAATGTCGAGGGGCTGACAGATTAAACACTTGCAACCTTATTCTCCAACTGTGCCAGCGGAAAACCTGGCCTGCAGTTGGCGGCTTCACAGCTGCACCAACCCCCTGCCCCCTACCTCCAGGAGCCCATCCATAGCCCCATTAGAAGGGGTGGGTGGAGGAGTAGAGGGAACAAATGTTTAGAGACAGACGCCGATCTCTATGCTTGGGCGGTCAAACAAGTGCTGAGTGCCAGGAGCTGGAATAGAGCGCTGAGAGGCCTCTGGTTATCATGAGTGCATGTGCGTGTCCACGGCCGCCTCAGTGGGTGAGAGGAGTGCAGACACAAGCTGTTCTAGTGGACAGAGCAGCATGGCAGGGTCCAGTGCAAACCTGGCTCTCCCAGACATCATAGGCGCCACTGAGCAGGGCTCTATGAAGCTTGTGTATTGAAGCAGACACCGGCACCACACAGGGGAGTCAAGCGTGAGATTTTAGTCTGCGGTGGACTTAATCATGTAATGTAAAAATATTATGGCTCAGGAATGTTCTGATGCAAATATTCTTGGATATTTTTCCACTTACAGATACTGTAGGTGATTTAGATGAGTTAAGAATTGTTGTGACAGTTAACATTGAGTTACTAAAGATTTCTGGAAAGTTCCAGAAATTTTACAAGGGGCCTTACTTTGTATTTCTGTATAAGAAAATGCACTTACAGTATATTACCTTATGTTTGTAAAGACATGTCTACCCCCCAAAATGAACGATGATAAATGTAAGATGAGAAGTGCACAGGTCCTTTCATATAATATATTTTTGAAAAAAAAAGAGAAAAAAACATTTGTGAAAACATGGGAATCTTCCATAATTATGAAGTTTACATGTAAATCAGAACTTGATTGGTTTGCACTGAAGAACTTGATATTATTGACTAAGTTTATTCACCAAATACATTGACCTTCAAAATGATTGGCACCATACAACCATACAACATTTTCCAGCTAGATTATTATTTTTCATACTTTCTAGGAGTGCTAATAAGTGTGGCCCATGTCTATCTTTTGCCCATGTCTATTTATGTATTTTTAATGCGTTGTATTTTCTCCAGTAGAATATGTTATTGTGGGATTAATCTCTATTGTTGTCATAGTGAAACTATCATAAATTATGAAAGAATATAATATATCCCGCTTTTAGTTTCCACTTTATAGACGTCTTTTACCTATGGAGGGCACTGTGTGTGAAATAGAAAGACAAGTAATGCTACTACTGCCTTTCCTAGGATTCTACAATAATAAGACAGGTAAAATTCTTAAACCACATCACGTATTTAGTTATTTATTTAAAATGTGTTCTCAGTCCCAATATACTCCAAGGGATTTTGTTCTATCTTAATGAGAGAATGTTGGATCTTAATCACTACCACTGATTTCATCATCAGCCTTTGTTCCCATATAATCACATGCTACTTGTAGATCACCACTCACAACCTCATCTCTCTCTCTCTTTCTCTCTCTCTCCTGAGGAGCCTTGTAGCTGTTGTAGTGTTCGAGGTGATGAGCAGAGCCTGGCAAATGTCTTCCTATGTCTCCAGGTGCTGTTTGTTCATAGCTACACTGCTTGCCAACAGGAGTGCTTCATGTTTGTTTGTGTAGACCCTTTCATCGGCATGGTTGTTTCAGAGCTAACTGACAGTTGAACACAGAAAGGAGGAAGTTGACATCCTCCATCACCGCAGCACATAAAAATCAGCTGTGGGCGTAGATAGAAGGTTGGTACACAGCAGTAAAGAGGTTGCTTCACAATCAGAAACTGTTTCAAAAATTAGACACATTTCACATTTCATGAATAGGGGCCAAAGAGATTGTTCTGGATTGAGTGTATCTGCATCTGTTGGTGATCTCAGAAGTTCTCAGAAGTGTCTAAGCTGCCGTAAACCAGATGAAGCTCCTGCTTTGCCTGGGCGAGTAAGCCTGCAATCAGTCTAATTTACCAGCCACTAAGGATGTGCTTGCCCTTACCCTCAATACGCATACAAAAAGACTGGCTCAAAATAGAGAAGCTGACAGTAGGCGGTAATTTGGTGTCAGGCCATAGTGGCCTTTCACCGTTCTCGCCAGACTTTAAATGGCAGCTCAGTTGTGTGTGTGTGTGTGTGTGTGTGTGTGTGTGTGTGTGCGCGTGCGTGTGTTAGTATCGGATTAGAAACTTTGCATATGAGGGGTTGGATTCTGGGGGCAGTAGAGCATTAAAACCCATCAAAATTGGGGTCGAAGGAGAGCTCTGGCCAGGATCAGAGTACCAAGAATAACAATATGAACAGAACACTCAAGCAGCTTAATGTGAACACTGTCAGAAGCAGGAGGAAAACACATCCTTTTACAAGCAAGGGTTGGCAAAGAAAACACAACTTGTACTAATCATTATCAAAACTTGCATATTAGAGAGGTGAGTAGATACTTGCAACACTACTGATACTACTAGTTGGCATCCTGCGCCTACAGTATTTCCTCATTTAACACAGTAGCATTACAAGCAGGCTGAAACTAGCAGTTGAAAATGGGGTCTATTGTGTGGTATAAGTATTGAATATTGACTAATAGTGTGAAACACACACACACAAATAAGTGACTAATTAGTATTGAATATTGACTAATAGTGTGAAACACACACACACACACACACACACACACACACACACATACAAGTTGAATACCTGAAATACTATGGTATTGGACTATAGTATTGATCAATGGTACATGAACTTGGACCATTAGATAGATAGATAGATATATAGATAGATAGATTCTTCCAAATTCAAGGTCCCAGCAGCTTAAAAAATCACACACAACATATACTACAGTGTACACAGGATGATAAGAAGCAGATCAACAAAACAACATGACTAGATCAACATTACTAAAAATAACAATAGAATGCAAATACTATGGGTAGAGATGCGCATGAATGTACTGTGGTACAGTATGGGGTGTGTGTCAAGGTAGTAGTGCAAATGAGTCCAGTAGTGCAACAGTGCAAATGAGTCCAGTAGTGCAAAAGGTTAAAAGTCTATTGACCAGCAATAAATCTGTGCATATATATATGGACAACAAAAAATATAGGCATAGCAATTTAACAGTTTACCAGTATAAGTGTATGGACAATAAGATAAAAATAATAATTCTTATATATACTGTATTTGTTTCCTGTTTGTAATACCAACACCATTGTGATGATTGATGTCGATGTTGAGATCTAATTCTAATCTAACTAATCTCACAGTTACAGTAATCATGGACAGTCAATGGCTTTAAAATGGCTAGAAATGGCATGCATTGACTTGACTGTAGTTAGCCTGCTCACAAGAAGACATGAAATCTAAAATGGCCATAAGTCCTCTGTTTACAGTACCAGTGGGTGCAAAAACATCAGTCCCATTACATACTGTAGGCATGAACTGCACATTTCCCTTCTAAGTGTTTTTCTACAACATATTTCAGTCTGCCACAAGAAAACATTTTAGAAAGTGAGGTGAAAGCCTCAGTAGATTCTATCATTAAATGTATTTAACTGCAAGAGTCTTCCAGCTCATGCTTACTTATTCTGTGTCTTTAGTTTGTCCTCTGTAGTCTGTACTGTAGTATTGTATAGGTCTATAGGATCTATAGTGAGCTCTCTTACATAAGAGCTAATGAGAGGCTAAATCAGTAATGCCGAGGAAAAGTATTAAGGATAACCCAATTTTGAGCAGCACAATAGGAAAAAGCAATCTGTATGGCAACAAAGGGAAGAATTTTCCCATACCACTAAGTACAGGTTTCAGTTAGTTCTTTTATCCAAAGAGGATTAGAAAAAAACATCAGCGGGCTATAGCTTACTTGAGGAGTTGGCAGAGTGCTTTGTGATGGCTGAGGACAAAAGCTGGGGACATCTGAATCATTTCTGTTCAAGAGACTCCATTCCCACACAGCCTTCTTTCACACAACACCCATTTCATTAAATATGACACCCTTAACATGTGCCTCTGACATCGAATGATATCTTATACAACCTCTGACATCCTTACATTACATTGCAAATGGTGTTAATGCATCTCATAACGTCATTTCAAAGTATGTGCTGCTTACACTAACCTAACAAGTGTCTTCTAAGTAAATATAAACAAAATTGTACTGTGGCCACTCCAAAAAGAAGCAGACTGTCACCCAATGGGAAAATATAAAAACCTTGTTGCAGGGAGTGGTGTTATGTCAAACATCATGAAAAGCCTGCAAGAAATAATGATTATAAGCCATTTTATTGTGTTATCTTGTTGACATAAAGGGATTCAAACTATTTGTGAAACCTTTGTACAGCTGTCAGGCTCTTCAAGTTACCTACAAGTTTTTACTTAAGTGCCATTAGTTTGTTTGAGATAAAATTAAAAAAAAAAAAATACATATATATATATGTAGACCCATTTTTTTTTTTAGAATTTAAACCAAATGTCATCATGTCTCCATGGCATTGCTGTTTGATGGACAGAATATAATTGGTGCTGAAGATGAGTGCCTCAAGGATTTAACCCAGAGCAATCTCACTGATCGAAAAACACAGGTCTACAATGAAGGAGTGTCAGTAACACATGTACCGATGCTTCTCTCTCGACTGTTGCATGACAAATAACAAAGGACGTCTGACTCATCTCCTATACCCTCAGAAGTATAATTTTAATGAGATTGTAATGGAAGGTGATGTCCTCGGCCAATACCTTGAGGTGGGGGACGTTTTAGGCCTGATGCATGAACTCTCTTTCAGAACACATGGACTTCTCATCTGGCAACTATCTGTCTAGTTTTAATTAGATGACACAGAATGACAGTGCAGAGTTGACACCTGGGCTTGGGGCTGTGGATTACAGATAGATAAATGTTGGAGAGTGCCTCGATCTGTACTGATAGGGACCTCTGCACACGTCCCTTCTCTCCTTGACCCCTGTGCTCTCCATCACGAAGTAGAGACCCACGTGGAGCTGTGCTCTGCACCCACCAACCTGTCAATCATTATTTTCTCCTCCTTATTCACCCTGTCTCACTAGGGTGAAAGTCAATCACTACACAATTTCACCTGTGCTGCCAATCAATTATGGCAATGTACTTTGTCATATTATCACAATGAAGCATTGATCCCAGGGGTTCGCAGGTCTAATCACCTGACTATTCTTTCAGTACATTAAACACAGTAATGAATGGCAAGGTACTGCACAGAGAGACAAAAGAGAACTCTTTTGTTTCCATTACATAAGGACCTGCATATGGTTAGTAAATGTACATATTTCAAACTGAGGAGACATGAGACTCTTGGCTTGCCCTTTGATTCACATTCATTTGTGTGACGAAACACTGTGTCTTTTTCATTATGATTGTGTGTCATGTCAATTAGTAGCTTGTCAGGAAGGCTTGTTGTTTGATGCTGCAACACTCCCACCGCACATTTTATCTGCAGACAGGGAGTTTTGTCTGTGCATACATGAATAGCCAGTGTGCCCATGGCATCCTACAACAGGCAGAGGAAGGTTGGAAAACAGAGCAAAGCCATACACATTTCTTACAGGGTCTGTTGGATTGGAACCTTCTTATCACAGACATGATGCAGCACACCTGCATAGACAGCGCGATACAACCACTTGACTGATCAATATCTAAGTAAGTGCGTCCCACCTGTATGGAGAGACTAGGCCACTAGGCCTTGGAGTACTTTAGAGAGCTCCATATGAAAATGTAGATTCTCTGCATGTAATTGTTCACTCCCGCAAAGCCCCTCTACACCCCCCCCCATGCACAGACAAACTACATGCTTCAGCACAAACGGTTAAGCCTTTTGAATATTAACTAGCTCGGATGTGCCACTCTGAGGGGGAAACAGGCAGGTGGCTTAGCTTATACAGATGGAAGCACCTCTGCAGCTTCTGCTGTGAAGATTTTCCCACGCAGTGACAGGAACAGTGTGATAGAACAGAGTTGTTTAGTGCTGTAGACATGCGTTACATTCTTTGGAAATCCTTGTCCCTAACTTGCAATTTCTTTGTGTATGTCTGTGAAGTTTGTGTTAAAGTACATACTGATATAGTACTGTAGATACTTTAGTATCTACTATATCAAATACTATACTATTTCAGATATATAGTATTATTGAGTTATATTATAATTGAGTGTTACACTGGTGACCAATACAAATGCCTTTAAACATAATAGACAGAGATTATACTAGATTTACTTGTCTTCTCCCTCTCTTTTTTTCTTTGTCTCTCTCTCCCTCACTAAGAGATTCTGCTCCACTGATTTCACCATATGAATTTTGTCTAACAGATGATAAACCTGCTGATGACTGGCATGGGGCATGGCGTTAAAATAATTGTCTTTGTTTTTGTTGATGACCATCGCCAGTCAATAAAACAGGGCCTTGCTGTGTTGTCTCGGTTTTGAATGAAAGCGCTAAAAACATTTCAGTTCATCTGGAGTTTATGTAAATTTCCCCTGAAGCCAAAATGTAGCAAATACAAAATGATGGACAGAACACCATAATTAACACATCAGATTTATTTCTGTCATAATTTACAGTACAGGACAGTACAATACAGTATGTTCACTTTCTGTATGAAAAAAAAAATTAAGTATCCAGACAAAAAATCTAAATTACACTTTATTTGATGGTCTCACATACATTTGTATAAGGAGACCAGGGAGACTCTTCCCTACATTATCAAAAAAATCTAGCTATCACCAACATCTACCAACACCGATTATCCATACTGTAATTCAGCCACTGTTAGCTTACTTTTCAAAAAGGATTAGCAAAGCTAATAACTATAAGAAAATAGCTGTGTGGAGTGTGAAGGCCTAAAGCTTGACTGACTCCACATGAATTGTAATGGTGGTGGCTCTTTGAACCTGGTTGGGCGCAGCCTGCCCCTACCTTGCCCCCATTGTGCTGCCCTGTGGTGCCAACATGCCCCATGCTGTCAATGAGTCGTAAACAGTCACAGTGTGGTTATGTGGGTTAGAACAACCACAGCAACATATCAGTTGTGTAACTAACACTTTCAGACTGAGAGGTTTTGAAGGCTATGCATTACAGCTACTGTAAACACCCTGACAAGGTATGCATGCTGACAGCAATACCCCATGGCTGATCCCACCTAGGGTTGCAAAATTTCGGGAATTTTCAAAGTTGGAAACTTTCCATGGGAATTAACAGGAATTTATGGGAATTAACGGGAATTAATTGGAAAACACTGGAAATTATCTCAACTAAAGGTCAGGGACATAAAGATAGTTGGTAGAAAATAATATTTTTGCAGTCTTGGCTAAAACTATGAGATGTGATATGCATAAAGTTGAGTAGCCTATAATTTGCTATTCTTCAATCACAGGGGCATAACACACTTCTTAATGCAGGGCTATTGAGGCCGCACCTCCTATACGCATTGTGCATCCTCCCATCACATCTCAATGATTTCTAGAATTATGGACTGCTAAAGCAACCTTTATGAGCCACATACAGTCACTGATACAGACACGTGAGGCTACACATTTGAGGACTACAAACAGTCAAGCAAGTTATGATGATATAACTTAGATGATATTTGTTCTAAAATGTTAGATTTTAGCTAGCCCAATCAAAATATAGATTGCTAGCTCACTGGTAAGGCAGATATGTTAAAGGTAAGCTAGCTAGCACCTTTGTATTAAAGAAGTTAGCTTATCATGGTGCTAGATAGCACAAAATGTTCTGTTTCTTCTGCGTCCTGCTAAACAGTTTTACATAAGCACACCTGATTTCATACATCATTTAAATGTTTTGATAGCCCTTTCCATTTGTTCAGTTTACAATCTACATATTTTTCTTATTTAACAGAAAAATGCTATATTTTTATTTTAATTGTATCTTTTTGGCAAAAATGTCTTCTTATGACAAAATATGTTGTTGGTATATGAGTCATATGGTCTATGTTTCTTAAAATCATCCAAAATTTCCAGTTAATTCCCATAAATTCACATAAATTCCACAAATTTCCATTTTTTTATATTTCTAAAATTCCCAAGCTAAAGTTTCCATGGAAAGTTTCCGGAAAGTTTTCAGAAATTTACCGGAAATTTTCCACCCCTTTGCAACCCTAATCCCACCTGACTGCTTAATGAGGGTACTCCAACCTGTGTGAATTATAACATTCCTGCTATCAAAATCAAATTTGCTCTGCAGGTAAATTGTGTAAATTTTTATTTTCAAATCACCAGAAAAAAAATGATTACAACCAACTGCATACTATAGCTATAGTATATAACTATAGTACACTAAAAATTCAGCACAGTAAACAATGCATTTAGAACGATCCAATAAGAGTGCACCACATTGTGCATTCTAATTACAGTATGTCTCTGAGAATTGTAAGTGAATGAGTCATCTCTACACCCATTCTCGTTTTGATTAAGTTTCACGCCGACTAGTACTACATACATGCAAAGATATACAAACTGCTACACTTTTCAAACAAAAAATGCATAATGCTGTGTGGGTAGTTTTTACTGAGCCTTGCAAACACAGCAGGAATGTCACCACGTTTTTTACGCTGACAGGCACTTCATGACCTTTTAATACAAGTGCTTCTCAATTAGCTGGTTGCCAGTGAAATCCATAAGCTCTGATTGAGAACATGCCAGCTTTAGGCATGGCGAGAAAGCAGTGCTGTTAGCCACGGCTTTATGCTCCTGACAGCTCGACTGAACCCTCTATGCCTCCCATTCAGGTCCCCAGCAAGTGGTTCAATTGCCCATCTGTCAATAGTATTTAATGTCCTCTAAAGTGATTCCTCCACTCGATTCTTCTATTTGCTGTTAAACATTCTCCATGCTCATCCATCACATTTTGTCCTCACTTTTCACAGACGTGTCTGAGCTGCAAACGAGCTCAGGCCCTAGTTAGACTCAAGTAGACCTGGGGCCTCTTCTGACCTGAAAGCTTTTGCACTCCTGAAAGTTGTGAAAACAGTTAATGAATCATGTGAGGTGAGCATCATGCGAGATTCTATGATGTGAATTTAGAAATACACCATGATTGGATTAACTGGCAGTGGCCTGATTCACTGTATTTGTCTTGTCTTCTATAGCTTATTATGATAAGCTTTATAATGTAGAAAATATAGTGGGTTTACACTGGCACCATTAATCCATAGCTCTGTTCGAGACCTAGGTAAAGAACGAGAACAAATGCAATAGAACATCAGGCAAACAGGGCGCTAATGCGGAATAGGAAAATTAAACCGAAAGTGCATTTCTCTGCCCCATTCAGTTGATGTTAGTTGCTTCTTCAATGTTTGGTCTTACTCTGTGGCTCTTCTGTGGCCACCAACTGTGGCTCTTGACTTTCTTTATTTCCTTTCATATTAACTGGACTGATAGCTTCATACCTGATTTCTCCTTTAGATCATGCAAACATGCCAGATGTAGTGTAAGCTTAAGATATAACACTAACTATAATGTATGACGGAAACACTTGGGAGCCCTTCGCTGTTGGCGCAGTGATAACAAGCCGTAGGTATATAGTGCTGTCATGTTACACATGTTGTACACATTGTACATTGTACAAAATAACACAAATTTAACCCATTTGGCCTGCTCATTATCTACCAGACAGCCAAGTGTGCCTTGAGCACAATTCTGCACAATGTTGGACGTCACATCATCCAGGTGGGCGTGTAGCACCATAATGGTGGGTGTGGAGATGGCCCTCTTGTGATTTATGTGTAAGACTTTGGTAATCTGATAAGGCACTATATCATCCATTCATTAGCATGAAGTATTATGGAATCCCTTTGACCCACCAGGTTGCATGGCTGACTTGACTGCAATTCTTACAGACTTCACATTAGCTTCACTTTGAAAGTGTCAGTCTGTACTGCTGGTGAGTCACAGTGTCCCCACTATGTCCGAGGGTGGGGTAGGGGGTGCATTGGGATTTTAGACTATAGTCTATCTGTGCTGTGATGATTATAGCTGAGATAAGTGACATGCTCACCCATCATGATAACTGCCATTGTCAATGCAGCTGCTTTAAAAGCCTGGGCCCGGTTTCCAGGTAACGCACACTGTTTGTGCGCTAAGAAGACTCTTAAGATAAATCTTACGGAAGTTGTTTTATAAAATGAAGCACAAAATGCAACACAACCATGTTGGATCTTCCATAGCAGTAAATATACACATCTAAGACAAAAATTATATTTTTTAAGCTCGATTAAGTGTGTGATTAAGCTAAAAACTGCCTGAACGCAAGTGGTCCAGACCAACCTTACGAATGTGTGACTTACATAAGATATTCTTAGCCTATGAACGTGTCGGGAATTGTGCCATAACGTTAAGAGAGAGGCTAAGGGATAACTTACGAACTACTTAGCGATAAGAAGGTTTGAGGAAACCAGCCTGTGAACACTCAATTGACTTCTATTCAGATCACTTCCAACAACAGAACAGCAGTCATGACAGCAGTGGTGCTTTCAAGCCCGGCATGCCTGTGTGTGCCTGCCCAGTGTAAAGGCCAAACAGCAGGCTGGGAGTGCAGCCAGGGTCCTCGTCGGCTTGTGCAGGGGGATGAGTTGGGTATAGAGGGAGAAGGTAAGTGTGTGGCGGTGGTCATGCCAGTGCTCAGCTGCTGCAGTGCACCATGCCAGTGCCCAGCAGTGCCAGAGAGGGAGGGGGGGTGGGGGACGAATGAACGAACACGCAATACCCTAATGTGACCTTGCCTTTATCCATCATTCATGAGACGGGCTGACAGAATGACAGAGGAAGGGGGCAGGATGTTCTCTAAATAATTAATGACAGCCAATCAAGGCCTTTTATGCTGATCCCTGAAGCAAATGCAACACTGGCTTGCCTGTTAATGTAGGGTTAGAGCTTGATATTACAGTTTCTTTCTTACATTGCAATTATCATAACCGATTGCAATAACACGCTATTTAGTAATTTGCATCAGGACACCAGTATTACCCCATTTATTGTATGCCAATACATCAGCATTTGATAGCATTGCATCCAAGGGCACACATGTGTGAATTAAGCCGTGATGTGACTTGCTCTGGGGTGCGTTTCCCAAAAGCATCGTTGCTAACCAAGTGTGCAACTTTGTTGGTTGCAATGCAATTGCCCATTGCCAACCAACTTAGTTGCTAACTGGTTAGCAACGATGCTTTTGGGAGACGCACCCCTGGAAGTTTGAGTGACTCATGGTACAGCATGAATGGAAAGGGACATATTAGCACATCCATGCCTTAGATTCTCTGCAAAAACTGTCATATAAGGATTATGAATGCAAGGAAGAGATCTACAGTGGGCAGGATCTTAGAGAAAAAATAATCACTGGATTCTAGTATTAATCTGCTAAGTATTAAAATATATTT
Organism: Limnothrissa miodon; assembly: GCA_017657215.1. NCBI lineage: Eukaryota > Metazoa > Chordata > Actinopteri > Clupeiformes > Clupeidae > Limnothrissa > Limnothrissa miodon. The sequence continues at coordinate 71,567 of JAGFZM010000057.1, read as the reverse complement.
GTATATTCATATATATAAATTCAAAACACATTAAGGATTATTTTACTTATGGTTCAATAAAAATGAAACTTAAAATAAAGTCTAGATAAGAAAACAGTGGATGTTCTGGGATCAGTAAAAGACAAGATGATGGCACAGAAGGAATCAGTTGTATAGCATACATTATGCACTGATATTCCTAAATGTAAAAAAAAATGAATATTTGTAAAGTGCTTATTGAGTGGAGACAGAGGGTAAAAAAATCATAATTAGAATCTAATTAGAATAGGAGGAGGGCAAGTATGAGTTCACTGAAGTAAAATGATTAATGAGGGTCACAGCACTTCCCACCTTTCCCTGCGGCATGAACTTCACAGACCAAACCTTTCACCCCAACGAGACAGGATGTCCACTGACTCCTCGGATGTGTCGTCTCTTAGGTTCCTACGGTCCAGGGAAGTGGGATTCTTGTGGGTGTCTCCCTCAGCCTACGGCAGCGTCAGTAGGATTGAGTAGGCATACAGATTAGGCTTAACATTCGCTGACACTGAGCTAGGCCATTCGGAATCATATTCTGTGAAACGTATATTTCCTGTATTAGTTGACAATATCCTTTTTTTGGAGATTGGGGGTTGCTTGCTTTTGAACCTGACTTCCCAAATTGTCCTTGCCATAGAGTTGTGCTCAGCAGTGGCGTCGTTAGGTTTATTTTAGGGGGGCTGAAGTAGCCTACCCCTAAAATACTCTTAAGCCAATAATTAGCCTAGGTTTTACTTTTTTTTTTTTGCAGTCAATAAAAAAATGCAGGAATATATTATTAAATAAATAATAATATAAAAACCTGTCGCTATTCATTTGAATATGATCATACGTTTCTTTCCCTTACAGCGTTAGTGCTTCGTTATCAAATCCGTTCCATCAGTTGTTCACGGGGAACACCCACATTACGGAAATCCAGTCCACGTTTTCTCTAGTACTTTTCACTCCACTGTATCTACACATAGGGAGGCTCTAGCGTACATGTTGCACACAAGACAAGCCAAGACATGGCTATACGCAAGTGATCTGTCATGATGGACTTCGTTTAAACTGGCACCGATTGATCACTGACGACTGTCTCTCCGGCGACAGCTAAGCAAAGTTATCAAGAAAGTAAGTCTTCATCACTGCTGGTAGTAACAATTAGTTAGCTCCAGCTAACAGCAAAGAGCCCCATGTAATGAACCAGGTGCTCCCCATTTTCATAAATAAAAAACCTGGCTGGGAGACCAATTTAAATTGTTAGCATATATGCCTATAGGCCTAATGTTGATTTCTGACACTTGCTTTAGCTATGAAAAATCGAGTTTATTCAGGCATTATCATCATTATTTGTGTTTGACTGAATAAACAGTTGGTAAACAAAGACATCTTATTGAACATGATTTATTTTTTTTATCTATAGTATTATTTATTTATTTTACTTATAGTAGAACAGCTTTATCAAGCAGTTAGTAATGCATTTTGGAAACAAAAGATGGCCCCCTGGTCTAATGTGCCACCTTAGTCTAGGTAGCACACATATTCTGAATGCCTTCAGCAGAATTTAAGTGAGCCATTTTAATCTAGATTCATTTATTAATTCCAAGATTACAGTAAAGTAATAAGTTGATGGCTTGTTAGTGACTGAAAAAAATAAACTGCATCTGGATAGCTTTTGCAGAGCTGTCTTTTGCAAACACTATATTCATGAACTAAAAATCCCCAAAAATATTTCCAGTCTCTTCAGTGCATTTCCTTATCATCTTGATCTTTGAGTAGCACACTTTTCAGGTGAGCAACTTAACAACAAATACTCTCCCAGTCCAACAAATCACTTAGCACATGCGCAGCAGTCTGTATACAGGCCGCACACAACACTCATGTGCAATAGTTTTACACACACACACACACACTCAAATACATACAAACACACACACACACAATATGCCCCTTCCAATGCATCTGCACAGAGGTCTGTCGGCTCTGTAGATCAGAAGTGGGGGCAAGCGACAGTAAATATGGATCCTGATAAGAATCGGGTGATATGTCAGCTAGGATAGCTCATGCTACGTTTGTTCGTATGGTATGCATCTCTTGGGGGCTAAGCCCCCCCTATCCTTAAAACCTAGTGACACCCCTGGTGCTCAGTGCTGTGTTTTGCCATAGAAATATTAAGAAAATATTAGGATTGCCATTGTTGTATTGTATCTGAAGGCCCCATCAAGGGCTCTCTGTTGTCCTTGCCTCTCTTACCCCCTTTTTCTGAGCTCAGAGTCATCCAGCTGTGCAAAGCCATGACTCTGGGATGGGATTAAACCACTTACGACATGGAATTAAAAGCATAAATCTATTTTCTTTTCTTTCTTTCTTTTTTTTTTGAACAAAATATGTTCCACACCTGGGACACACTGTATTTTGTCACTTTTGTCACTCTTGTGTAAAATACAAGAAGGCAGAGTATCTTTTTCGCCTTTCCCAGCTTTTTAAATTGAATTCCTGCGCTGCCTCTCTTTCGGTGTGAAGCAATAGAATCAATTAGCCTTTTGTTCCTAAATCATAACCTGCTCCCTCCAACATCTGCTCTCCCTCACTTCTGCGGTATTTCACCAGAGCACAGACACCACCAGAAGAGGGCTTGCCTGCAGTGAGAGAAAGAAAGAGAGAGATTTTTTTTTTCCTGCATGATGTGCACCATGTTTCATCTTTGACGGTATCTCTTATTTAGTTTTTAAAATATTATTTATTATCTGTAGATGTGTACATCAATTTAACCCTTCTAAGATGGTGGCTCCAAGCCATATTTGGACAGGCATTTGTTATAACTGGCATTTGTTATAACTGAATGCCAGGGTAGGTGTAGCATCAATTGGCTGTTTTTTTAATACCTATATCTTTTAAGCAAACTTTGAAACTGATACCAGCCTCTAAAGTTGCAATTATTGTGTAAGCTGCCAATGTGCACATGGGTGAATTAAAACAAAACCTGTCCAATAGCACAAAGCCATGTTTATGGTTGCTAAAGAGAGTGTCAATTAGCCCAAATGACAGTACAATACTCCATTCATCTATTCTATGTCCCCTTTAACTAAATCCCAAACTTAACCATAACACATACACACACAATCACACTCATATGCACACACACACACACAGATATATTTATAGTTTTATAAATAAAACAAGATACAGTATATGGTAATGCAATCAAATAAATACATCTAAAAATTAGGGCTGGGCAACGATTAAAATTTTAAATCGCGATTAATCGCATAATTTCCATGATTAATCACGATTAATCGCACTGTTATATGTAAACTCCAATAATGAATTCAAAAGTAGTATATAGCTACTAAGTAGTTAGTAAGTATATAGCTAATAACAATTTTATTTTAAATGCCATAACGTTTGTTCTACAAACACTTAACATATTATTTTGGTTGTAAAGTTGCAGTTAAATCATAAATAAATCTCAAATTAGACAATGCAATCAACGCAAATACAAAAGTACAGCTTATTGCCAGGGCCAGGGCATTAATTCTGAGCTACATATGAATTAAATTATTCCTGGGCACCATATGAACAAAAGTGCTCATCAGCATTTTTTATACTGTAACAGTTAAATTAACTATTTTGAGTAAACAATCCTGAGCCAGTCATGACATTAAAACAAGCAATTTCAGTGCAGTTTATAGATCCTTAGACTTCTTACTCAGCTGCACTGAGCCAGTTGCTAAGGTACACAAGATTATTCACATTTTGAGATGCTAAAGAAGCCCTCTTTTTCTGTACAACATGACCATCTTGGCTAGCTCACAGGCTAGCCTAGCCGCGTGGGTGCCTGCTCCCCAGGAGGCATGTCTTCTCCGAGGCCGGGCCCCGAGAGGAACGACGCCATCTCCTCGTCGTCGATTCCCTCAATGACGACGTCCTCGGGTGGGGGAGAAGGGGAGCCAGCGGCAGGGACCGAAATCGCCTGCGCTAGACTCAAAGCAGCTAGCCGGGGATCGATAGGCGGGTTAAGTGGAGAGGGGCTAGTTGCTAGCGAACTAGCACCACGCTGGCTAGCTAGCATAGCCCCAAGGCGCTGGTCTTCAGCGATCCAACTGGAGTGGAACTAATAAATAAAGCGTGAAGCATGCATTATCCATTATATCCGTTTTCGGCTAGAAGTGAAAGAGAACTAACGTTGTTTGCCGAAGTTTCAGGCCACTGTTTGTTTCTTGGAATGTGGTGGTGGTATCAACAATGTATGCCGCATTTAAGTGATATTTAAAGGCCCACTATGCAACATTTTTCATTTAATTAATCCATTTCATACTGTTTAGGATGCTAAAATGAGTCATTACACGGCGAACGAACGGTGTAGAATGCGCCACCGTGGCCTATAGCGGTAGATACAGCACTTGCAATGTTCAGCAGCGCGGACCGCCTCCAATAGAATGCAGTGCAATACAATGCAATACAGCGGTCTTTAGAGGGAACTTGTGAGAGAAAAAAAGGTAGCTTAGCCCTTCTTTAAGGCCTGATGTACTGCAGTGATAGGAAAACGCTGCCTTACAGTGATTACTGAACTCTGAATCCAGAATATTACTCAACTGGCAATGCATGGTATTATAGTTGAAATGTCAATATCAATGTAAACACATTGTTTGGTGGTAAATAGGTAGAGTTGGAAGAAGAACTATTACTCTTTGCCAACTCAGTGATACCTAGCTGAAGTGGCAAGCTTGGGAAAGGAAATGAGATAGCTATTGCTAATATCTCAGAGGAGCATTTCAAAGGAAGCCACAGCATGTCAATACAAACAAACTCAAACCAGGGAAATAGCTGGCTTTGTCTCCTGAGACCCAGGAGGGACTCAAACCGTGATGTGCCAACATCCTTTATAAACCATCTCTTATTAGCAGTAAGTGGGCCCTCTCTACATTTCAATAAAGCAGCATAGATCAATAAATGTCAGCAATGCTGGCGGCATTTCATATTAAAATGGATCTTCCTCAGACAACGGGGAGAAGTCCTGTGTCAGCAAAGAGTGTATGTAGGCCTACATTTTCTCCTTTCTACATTGTCTGGTGACATTTGACAGACAAATATGTTGTTGTCTGCTTCTACCAGGGATGCATTATTTTTATGAAGCTCATATAAATCTTATGAGAAAGCTTTCTTGCCCCCTGAGCTGCTTGTTCAGGGTCGGCCATGATTTTTTGATCTGAGTCAAGAAAAGAACTGGCTATAACCACGTGGAAAAGCATTTGTCCTCATTCTGCTTGACTGTGGACTTTCACATTACTTTTTTCACTTTGGGGGTTTTAAAGCCGTGGACAGCGCACATCAATATTAGATGCTCACATCATATAATTTCTTCCGGACATGAAACTATGCAGAATTTTTAGAAACTCTCCAAACTGTTCAATTATTACAGTGTTTTGCCTAATATGTATTTTTGGTATGGTGCCTTTTCAGTCTTTTCCATAAGGCAATCTCAAAGATAAGTGCATAGATGCTAAGTGCCCTGGCAGTTCAGGTACATGATTGGATACTGCCCCAGCAGATCATTGTCTGTATGCCAGCAATAAATTTGCATGACCACAAACAGTTTGTTACCCTAATTATCCTTTTTTGTTTTTAGGTCTAAATGTTAGCATCATAAATGGAATGTGTATGATTAATTACAGACCAACGGTGTAATATAGTATAGTTGTTTGGCGACAGCAGAAGTACGTAGGACCTCAACTGCCAGTTTTCTGTGTCTGAATGTTGTTGCTTGCTGGGAAAACAAATAGCCTTAGGTGGTGAACTACTCGTATGGGTGGAAAGATTCTGCTCAACGACCAGAAGCTGATCAATGGCCTGATTAGAGGAGCATTTCAAGTGTTAACATGGGAAGAAAATGTTGACTAAAATGCCTATTTTGTCTTTGCCTTTCTTTCTTGCCTTGGGATTTTCTGTTGGAACACTTACTATATGTTATGTCTTGTCTTGTTATATCCTGTATGTTATCTACAGTAAGTATAATGCCCTAAGCCTACTTGCACTTTTTTTTACTTAACATTACCTTATTGTTTAGAACTGTTTCTGTTGTGCATCTGCACTTTATTGTTGTCAACGTCTACGCATGGTGTGAAATGTAATTTCGATTCCTTTGTATGTCAAGTACATGTGAAGAAATTGACAAATAAAACTGACTTTGACTTTTCATTCTGTCCAGTGTTACTGTAAAATTATAGATCCACACTGACCGTAGGGTGGTCGTCACACTCATTTTAGCTTCAGCTCATGTTCATCTTGTTAAGGCGAAAGCAAGGGCGTAGGTTTGGTCTTGGCATTGGTGGGGACCTAACCCCCCCCCCCCCCGCCCCCCCGCCAAATTGTCTAAGTTGAATCGGTGTACAACCAATCACTCACACATGCGTAGTTAAGAAACAGGTCTGAAACAGGTCTACATCAGCAACAAAAAAATACACAAACCAAACCAAAGTGACAATCCCATAACAACAAAAAAAATTTAAACTACAAGACAAACCTTCAAACAAAGGTGTGAGTTTACATCTTAACTTAACAGCTGTTGATTTTTCAATTGTAAACACTACTGTTACCACAGCAGACATGGACTGCTAGTACCACATAACATAACCTATATGAAGGAGCCAAACACACGCTTTCGCCTCTCATTAACTGAGAGAAACTGCTGGCATGTTTGGTTTACATCTATATCATCCAGTCTTTCCTATTATTGTGTCACAAAACATCTAAACGTTGATGTCAATTTAACAGCCACTGTTCTTAACTGGAAGTGAGTTGTGCTATAGATAACTTACAGACCATTTCCCCCTGCTAACATTCTGTTTTCCAAAAGATTGTCATTGACGTTATATGTTCAGACTAATTTCATTAGCGATAGTGTGACTAACAGCTTTCTTTGAGAAATAGCTCCTTATGTCTAGTTTTTGCTTTTTAGCTGCCATCCTCACTCGCTTCACCTTCCAGTTTTTGGCGCTCCTAGCAACCAAATAACTCCAGAGTCTCACGTGAAAGAAGGGAAAGGCACAGCCAATCACGTTGGTTATATGTGTCAGCGCTTCAGTAGTGAACGTGATTTAACCCTTTCTGCGCTGCTAGGTGAATGAGACGTTTACCGATCGTTAATATTTTTAAGTGACCAAATAATATTGGTGGGGACATGACAATAATTGCTGGATATTGGTGGGGACACGTCCCATTTGTCCATACCAAATCTACGCCCTTGGGCGAAAGGAAAAGGAAACAGTTATTTTGAGAAAATCCAAATCCAGTTAGGGAACCATAGGAGAAGATGGGTTTTGTCTGTGTCAGGTTGGCTGGTTGCTGTTCAACAAACTGGTGGGGGGGTTTCTTGCCTCCTTTTGCTTCAAAGGGGCTACCAATATGCATTTGCACATCCTTGCACAACTCAGCTTTGGCCCTGCTACTAAACTAGGCAATTCAACAAACATAAGACTATAGAACACTTTAAAATATTTTCTTAATCATTTCTTAATGGTGTCATTCCTAAGTTAGTGTGTGAGAATATAGATGAATAGTCTGATTCTAAGCTGGTGTCCCTGCAGTACCTATACGCTATGATAAAAAATTGCGTTTAGAACTCCACAACAGCATTAGTACAGGTCTTTTTTTCATGGCCCAGAAGCTCCATAATGGTGAAATGCTGCTGTGTCTTTGCCCTTCGGTGGAACGTGTGTTTCAATTTCAATTAACCTACTGACACAAACGAAACATATGCTTTTAACACAAACCTTTTGCCAGTCAGTTTCTAGTTATCTCGTTTATTATCGTTAGTTCTAATTAAAACACTCTTTAATTCGTTTGTCATTATAAAGGTTAGCCAGCTGTGCACAATTTTCTCGTCACCTCTCCTGATCATTCAGACATGCATACGTTCTGTTGGCATAATAGTGGACATTCCACAAGTAGGTTAAATCTCCCTGCATCTGCTACGTTTGTGCTCTCATTCTCTTTTCTGTTAAAACATACATTTCATTTGATGAAATGAAGTTCTGCTGAGCTTCTAGTTCTACTGGCAACAGGATATGCAATAAATAAATTCTTATTCAAATCAGGAAATGTAGAAAACAAAAACGGGACACGATTATTAATTTAAAAATATATTTTGTTTTGGACGGCAACATGTCCAATAAGGTTCTCACCCCTAACTATAAGGTGTTCCTACTTCTTTCTCATCAGGCACAGGGAGAAATAATTGATTAGAAGACATATGTGCTTGAGTATCCATATTTCACAGACAAACAGTGATTGGCAGAGAAGGTGTGGAGACAGCTCAGCTAGATTTAATAAGCTTCCTCTAATTATCAATTTTAATTACATGTAGTACATGAAATGATGTGGCTAAGGGCATCATCCATGCCTGAAGTGATCATAGCTGCTGTTTGGCCGACTGATAATGTCATTACTGTACACATTATATTAATTGCAGAGTAATTTGGCACTTCAAGGTGTCCTTTGGGAATGGCTTCACTCCTCTGGGAGTTTCTGAGGTGAACACATGGCACCTGTACAGCAGGGTGTGGAATCCATAAATCTACTTTCTAAAAATGCTGTCCCAATGGGACATCGGTTGCGAGGCTACGTGGTTGCCCATAGAGTTAATGTGCTTGATTATGTACAGTATTTAAGCACATGCTGTACTGTATGCTGTGCAAAATGTGCTAGCGTCTTTGTTTCACTCTGTGTGGATGTCAATCTGTAAAATAATACCTTTGCTAGGTTTGCTGCTAAAAGCTCTCGTTTTCCCTGTGGCCTCAGGGTAATGTTTTTTGTCAGCCGCATCACTGACTATGGGGTAGTTTGGACAGTCACTCATCTGCATGTCACCTGGACACTTACCCCGTGAGTTGCCACTTTACAGGGCTCAACAGGGCTCAAGATGCATTTATCCAGGATGACCCACCTCCTGCCTGACAGATCCCTCTGTGTAATGCTGAGGTGGACCTTGGCTGGCCAGCACCCGGGGGGGGGGGGGGGGGGGGGGGGGGGGGGGGGTGCAGGAACAGGAGGGCCTGCAGCCCCTGGAGCAAGCCGTGGAGGACAGCATTATAATAAAGTGCTGAGACGTGGGAAGGAGAGAGAGAAGGTTAATTCCTATTCAACCACAGCAGAAGACAACACATATTACTGGGGGTACTCGGAGTGCAGAGGAGACAAATTGGATTCGAGCTCACATCTTTCAATAAGTCACTCCGCTGGTTTTTTCAGGGGCAACATAAATTGTAGGAGAATTTTCTCCTTCTCTCTCCTGTCTTACCCTGAGAGCAAAACAATAGTTCACTGGAAAGTAAATGTGCAAGTGTGTGCACGCACACACACGCATACACAGACATTATATTTAAAGGAATTATCCGGAGTAAAATACACTTTAGATCAATTTACGGATGATTGGGAGTACATACTTTGAGTTGACATCAAAATCATGTCATTCAGATGTGTTTTGAGAAAGTTATATTTTACCATTTCCACCACTACAAAACACATTTCTATACCTCTTCTACAGTTCCAAACAACATTACACTTACGTGGTAGTGAGTAGAGGGTCCCTAAAGCCAAACCAAAGTATCCCGCAGTCTTCATGTGTTCGGATAGAGAGTCCAGAATGAATTTTAACGATCCAGTACCTTTCCGGAAATGTTGCTGCTTCAGCTGCCATCTTTAGGGGAAAGTCCGTAGGCGTAGATTTCTGGTATGGAGTAACAAGCTCTGGAAATTCACAATTTTCGCAGATTTAAAACAAAGAAAAAAAAACATAGTCCTTCTTTCGAAATATAGTATAATACACTGTAACAACCAATCAAAGGCTTTGCTGTCTTTTTGTAATATTACACCAAGACAAAATATCTTTATGTGTTGTTAAGAAAAGCCTACGGCTACTTCATTCTTGTAACAACTTTGACCTTTGACCTTTAGTTTCTATTTGATTACGGCCTGGGGTGGCCCTCCATCAGGTTTCAAAATTTGCTCTGATATAGCCTGACCATGGGCTTCAATAGGGGTTATTATGAGGAAGCCAGGCAGATCTGTCTGTGTGACGCTTGAGACAGGTCTATTGAATTTGCTCTGACAGTCAGTGGAGGGAATACCTTCTCCCAGCTAATGCTCTCTCTCTCTCTCTCTCTCTCTCTCACACACACACACACATACTGTAATAGAAACATTTTAAAATGTCTGCCCCACAACAGAATGAGTGAAGAAAATCAATCCCCTATATATTGGTTGACCACACTTTTGAATCCTCTTAAGAGTGCATCGGTTAGCTTTTTCTCCGGCTTACTGTGAATTTTTTGCTTACATGTTTAATTCACATCTACATTTACATAGATGAAGGTTAAAGGTAATTGACAAATATAGCTCATACAACTGTAATTACACTTGAATAAACATATTTGATGTAAATGAACAAATATCAAGATCCAACCTTCTGTAGATCTAGCTTTATACATAAGATATCTATTGTGTCATTCAGTGTCCAACTCCCATGTTGATTCCACAAACAACTTATTTCATTCATCATAAGGCTTTAGATCATTTAATAACAATTGGTATACAAATGTGTTATATGAATAGAATTTGCACAGACAGTGAGTCAGAGTGGAGGGTGTGCATTTCATCAGTTATCAGAAAGAATCTGAGAACAGTTGCTTTTAAAATATGTTCTGTATTTGTAAAAACCAGTACACAGTCAAATTTCAAACGCATTTCAACAGATGCCAATGAGTCTTGACTGCTAATTTATATATTTTGTCTCCGTCTGCACATGGCCATCAGTTAGCTATAAAGGCCTCCGCTCCAGGGACTACTGACAGATTATTTTCCAGCCTGAATTGTGGCAGAGTTTCGCGCTGCTGCGGCACCGCGATAGTGCCCGGGAGTCATTTCATTAATGCGGAGAGGCACATATCATGCCGCATTTCCAGACCCCTCTTTGCCCCGCGCAAATCTGATTTCGCCCATTTGAGCTGACCTCCGTAGAGCAACCACATGATCTGTGAGCACCGACAGCTGCTCTCCTGCACGTGAGAGCAAGCTGCTGCTATCAATATTTATTGGCTCGAGCCAGGAGCATAATCTTGGAGGCTTAATCTCTTACCTGCAAAGATCCGGCCCCTTGCTTTGTTACCCCTTGTTAAAGAGAGAAAAAAATGATATAGGTCACTGAACCACACTACAAACTGACATGATTAATGACCAAACTGAGGTTGTTAACGAATTTACACTCTGTTCGTCCATATTGTGAAGAACAGTTCTCAAGCATATGATGATGTAAAAATAGTACTCTATTTAATGTCCGGTAGGCACAGAAAAAAATGATTCATAGTTCATTTATCCGATGTTCCATGATGGTCTACAGCAAGGATTGCTTCTGACATAAGGATCACTGCAGGTTGACCTCACTTTCTCCATCTTCCATGCCTGAAGAGGGAGATTAATCTGGTTATTGTGCAGAGGGACCTGATATACACTCTGAAATAAACCTCAAGCTGGCTGGCCACTGTGTGTATTGTAAAATGCAACTGACCCATGACAGCCTTAACTGAATAATACTTGCTGGCTTTGGCAGCTGTAATGTACTTACACTCTCAGTGTCCTAGATTTTAAGACACTATGAACCAGTCTGGAATTTATCCAAGGGTTTGGATATCTTAAGCACAGTACATTTTATGTTATACATCATATACATCTTATTAAAAGCATATTTAATAACATATACATACAGTATATAACATTATCCAGACACTATTAATCAGACCTCAGGGTTGATCCGCTAGGTTTAATATGACAGGTAAAACAGAAAAATAATGTCCTATATTAGTTGGTATTTAGCTCTCCAAAGAAGAAAGAGTGTCTATGGGCACCTACAGAAATGTTATGCACACAGTTGAAAACTGCTTATTAGCATATTGGTATCTTTGAAGTCTTAATTAGACACACGATTAATTTACATTTGTCTCTGAAGCCATTTGCCATCTTCCCCTATCCATCTTCCCCACCACTGTGGGAAAACAAATCTTCAAGGTCTTGTTTTTATCCACGCTCCAGGTTTAGCACTGCATGGGCAACATTTTAATGATAACTTCATGTGCTTGAAGGTAACTATAAATATGATGACTTCATCCAAACCACTTGGAAGACTGTGAAGGTGGAAAAAATAGTGCTATGTGAAATTAAATTTTAACTATGATTAACTTCAAAACAACCTGTTGGATCCAAACATGTGAACATTATTATTATTATAGTAGTAGTAGTTATGTCATTCGACTAAACACACAGGCCTGAACAATGTGTTCAAAGAAGTGTAGAGTAATGAGAAGCATGGCAATAGTACTCTGTAGATGAAGGAGAAAGAGCAAGCTAGAAGGAAAGCGACTGAGACACAAAGTAAGAGTACAGGGCTTACCCCTTAAGAGGCAGAGCCAGTAGCATTGGGGGCCTCCAGTCATTTGGCTAGACGGCTCGTCCCCGGGGCTCTGTCACCAGGGCTATTTCCTCTTTCACTACTGCCACTGCCAGCTCATTACACCCGGGCCTCGTTGGCAGGGTCCCTAGTGAGGAGGGGGTTGCTGAGGCCTGACTGGCCTGGCAGGCCCAGAGACGCTTGAAGCCTCTACAGTAACTTACACATGCTGAGCAGCCTCCTGCGGACCTCAGGCCTTACACAGCAGACGATAGCAAATCCTGAGTGACGTTAACAGATCTCAGGTTGAAAGGTCATCCAGATCTCAGGTTGGAAAGCCATCCATTTTATACCTAATACCTTTGGTTGTAAAAATGATGAGTGCTGAGTACAGTATTCCACCCTATTGCAAGACTGGTGGATGTATTGAGTTACGGACATCCCATCTGCTTTTTTGTCATCTTGGTATCTTATCTGTATTGACAGTTTGATGACTTACTGTCCATTTCAGATGATCCGCAGCCTTGCCTCCATGTAGGGCTATTCCTTGGGGTGGCGGGTGGGGGTGGTGTGGGGTTGTCCTTTTCTTATCTAATGAGGCTGGTCCCATGGAGATGATCGATTAAAGGTGATGCCGTTTAAGCTTTTTGACAGTCAAAGATCCACCTGAGACCACCAACACAGTCAGCCTACTGTCACAGTGTCACAGGCAACCGTTAATATCGATTTATCCCACACAGTCACAAGAATGACATACAAGTCAACTGTGTACTGTAGATGTGAATGGAACGTACTGTAGGTGTGAATAGAAAGATCAAGGCTACTGGACAGGCCCTTCTTCTATATCTACTTCCAGTACTAATGATTAAAAATGGTTAAAAATGCTAACACAATAGTACATTAGCAAACAATTAAATCTGTTCTGTAGCACCTAAGGCAAAAAAAAATCTGTAAAATATCCTTGTTCCTTCAGAAATATGATTTTCTCAATACCATTGTGCCTTTGTTGACATTCCCTTTAGGCAGTGATTCTCCAGGTCTCTCTGGAGGCAGTGGGTACCTCTCTCTGTTGTGGTCTGTTTCATTCTTCGGCTTTACAGGGCAGCCAACAAGTGTGACCTTTTACTGTGGCGCTGAGCCTTCATTAACGTCCTTAATAGTAGTAGTCCCACAGTGCACCGTGTGCTTATGCTGAAAAAAAAAAAAACTGCCAGCAAATGTGCTTCTATTGAACATCGGCACCAGCCAGGGAGTGGCGCAGACAATTACAATTTGTTGTCTCGGCAGGAGGTTTATTCGCGATTCTAAAAGCCTTACATCAGTCTGTGAAGTGATTCAACTTTCGGAGACGGGGGATAAGCTGAGGCAGAGAGCCCGGGTGAACGCGTGATTAGACTTGGATAGGAAAAAGGCACTGGTGTTTTCATTTGCCGCCTACACTGCGGGGTACTGGCTCAACACGAAAGCTTTATGAATTTATAAAGGAAAAACCTGAGAAGGCAGGAAGTCATGTTTTCACTTAAGTATAACTGAATACAGTTGCATTTGTTAGGCTAGACACTAAAACCTACATAAGGCTCTCTCTACTGCCTCTGCATACAGTGACATGACAGATGTTCTATATTTGAAAGTTCAAGCTTTGTAATAGCTGTCACACTGACTTCAGCATTCCATACATAACCTGATGTTACTATAAAGGCCTCGTAAAGTTAATTGCTGTAGTAAAACATGGGTTCATATCTCTGGGCCCAAAAGCCCCACAGAGAGGCAAATTGTTTTTCTTTGCTCAATATATTGTTTGAAGAATGAAAATGCCTCCATCATATTGTGTATTGTAGCCCTCGTTCTAGGTTTCTAGATATATAATGTAGTCTGTGATTTTACTTTCTTTAATTAGTTACGTCAATAAGTCTTTACTGATTGTTTCTGGTAATGTATTCCACCTACATTGTCTGATTGTGCTTAATTTAACCTCTTACCCGATTGTACTCTGTACATTATAGAGTGTAAAAGTTTAGAGTTATGTTATATGTTGCATTTAATGACAGGTCAGGTAAAAAAATAACTTTCTATGTAGATGAGCCATTACTGCAGCGCAGCACCAAACTTGGCACAAAGACACCAGACGGGGAGGCAGCTAAAAAAGCCGAAACATCCAGATAAAAGGCTACAGATGAAAGGCCCCAGCCCCTTTGATTAGCAGCTATGATTCAGGCAAACCTGTGCAGTTCTTCCCCCTAACATGTCCCCTTTAATAGACCCTGGTGGCGCCCTCTGAGAAATCTGCCCAATCATAACGGGTGTGAGTTGTGAGTGGAGTTGTTCTGAAGGAAGTCCTCCCATGAGAGAGAGTGGCTGATGAGGTGGCGGCCGGGACCATCAGTCTGAGTCTGCTGGCCCCAGCGCTCAGCCCTAGCTCCTACCTGTTCTGTCCTTCTGTGTGGTGCCAACACAGGAGAAGTGAAAAGGAGGGAACTGAGTGAGAGAGAGAAGTGATGATGATGTCATTAATCATGAGTGTTCTGGTGTCTCCGGCCACCGCTGCTAATGGTCGGCATGTGACTTGTCGCCCTCGTTGATGAACCAGAGACAAAGATGGCAGAGAGAGAGAGAAAGAGTGAGAGAGGGGCCAGGTGTTAGTCACCTCTTTATTTGTCTTCCTGGACGAGACCCTCAGGTGTACAGTACGTGATGAGACGTGCAGATGGAGTCTGAGTGCCTCTGCCTGGCAATGTAGCACTTTGCTTTTAGAGAGGAGTGACATGACGCCACAACATTTCAACATTTCAAGCTCCGAAGAGAAGTCCATTTCAGGCTCCAAGAAGAAGTCCAGTTGCCTACAACTTGGCATTTTTGGTACGGTGTACTAAACAGGGTATATTTTTTCAACAGCTGTGACGCCTTGTTTGTGAATTTTAAAGATGGACTAATTACTACTACTAATGACTAATTACTTTGAGGGGATGTACAGTACAGTAAAAATTGGAGGCCCTGTCAAAATTGGACCCATCCTAACCACCTATGTCTTAATTACCTTATAATGTTGTGGGACAATATTTTGGAAATATTTTGACACTCAGCTAATGCTATGGCATTAGTAGCATTGGGTCTATCATGGTAAAAACTGATCTTGAATCTGTCTAAGGTTTCTTTTTAGACTACTGAAACTACCACAAGGAAAATGCATATAGGTAGACCAGGCTCAGTTAAGTGGTAGAATTAAAGGATGTCTTTTAAACTGCCTTTGCACAACAGGCAGTCTGATAAGCTATTGTCTATGTCACGCTCTACAAGGAAGAGCTGCCCTATTGTTCATTTCTAGATGTACTTTCATAGCAAAATCATTTGCTACCATGAGGTTACATTTACAATTCTTGGCTGACTATTAAGAAATGCAATTGACAAAATCACAGTATTAACCAGCAGATATAAATGAGAAGAATTCCAGATGATCTTTGGAAGGGCAGAAGATTGTATGAATATTCTGTAGGCTTATTTTGTTGGCGTCACATAGCTTAAAGACTTAATGGCTTTCCTTCCAATGTGCACAGTGGTGCCAGCATACAAATTATAATTTGTATGCTTGATGTGAGAGAGTGCATTGAGAAGAAACAAGAAATAGGGGGCGAATGAGAAAACACACACCATAAATGTGGCAGAAATTGCATGGTGAAAAATAAGAGAGCAACAAATAAGCAAACAAACATAAATAAATAAAATATTTAAAATAAATATAAGGGAGGGCGGTAGAGGCTTTGGAGCAGGAGAGCTGAGCTGTCCAAGGGACTCTGACAGCACTTGACAATCTACAAACAAATGCAATCCTGTGAGTGTGAAATGAGAAAGAGATAAGTGAGAGTGAAAAAAAAACACTCAGTGCCCTGTTTGTTCAAAGATTGTATGTGTGTGAGAGAGAGAGAAGAAAAAGAGAGAGCGAGGGAGTGTGTGAGAGTGTGTTATTTTAAAGGCTAGGCAACCAGAGGAAATAAACAGCCTCAGACTGATCCTGACCTTAGGCGGACAGGCCTGTCTAGTGTAAGGGACTCAGGGAGGAAAATGTCACCACCCATCCTGGCTGCTGTCGCCCGAGCAGGAATCTCTCTCCTCGCAGTGTCTCCTCCAAAATATAGGAGAGAGAGAAAGAGAGAGAGAGAGAGAGAGAGAGAGAGAATGAGACAGAGAGAGACTCAATACAGGCCTTTGTATTGGCCTTTTCTTACACATCGCCCACACTTTACCCCCCTTTGGCACTTTCAACTTTTATTGCCAAGTTTCATAAACACTGGGCTGTCAATCAGGATTTGACAACAAAAGTGACTCAGACACCAGGCATACTCATTTAAACATCACTTACCATGTAGATAGCTGGTGCTTTGTCTTTCAACAAGATTTTCTACACTTTATATAAACACTACACAGATTATTAGTGAAGTGCTAGGCTGATCTTTCAGTAATGCTGTTAAACGCAGTCGCCTTTCCTCACATCATCACATGTTTATTTATTTATTGTGCTGTTGTTCACTAGATGTATTACTAGTTTGGTCAGCATTGCAACATTTTAACGCAAACAGCAATATGAACATGTAATTTGAAATAATCTTAGTCATTCATCAAAATTATCCCTAGATACATAACCCGCTAATGACATTATGAAATATTAAGCATCAGGAGAAGCTAATTGGATTGTAATTCTGTTGGATGGAGGCAGTCACCGTGAGAAGAGGTCATCTGGCTAGTGCAAGCCTTGTAACAAGTATTTGGCATATTAGAAAATTTCACTGATTGCTGTGTTGGAAGACAGATTGAACACATTTGGTGATAATGCGATTCACAGGAGGCAGAGACCATTTGTCATTTTCACACATAGACTTAAAGATTAAATAATTCAAATGCAGCCACATTATATGGCTGGGGACAGGAAAATTTATTTCAGCCATTTTGGTTTATTATCACAATTCCCACTTTATTAAGAGTTTCAAATAATTATTTCATTGATAAATCAATCTTTGCATTGTCTGCACTGTCAATAGAGAAAGAATGCCTGAATGCCCCTTTCTCTGAAATAAAAACATGCTGTTCAATTATGGCACTGCTGTAACTCAGTAAGTAGAGGGTGGTACATCTATAAAACAATAGAAAACTATAAAACAATTTTTAACACCTTGAGCCCATTTCATGGCTTGTCTAAAATGCAATAGAGTGGTTGACACTAAAATCTTGGCAACTGGCCCTTCAGAATGTCCAGCAATGGGCACAGGAGTCCTTAAAAAACTCCTAAACATTTGTTTTACAAATATGTGCGACTCACCGAGTGGCTATTGGTGTTCGCTGATGTTCCAACACAAGTACTGTAGTGAAACAAAGCTTCTGTCGTGTTTTATTTCACATTTTGTACATCCCATTAGTTTCTGTTAGAAGACGCTTTGCTCCTTGATGTTACTTAGACACATATAAAACATGACAGAAGCTGTATTTCACTGCGATACGGAACATCAGCGAACACCAATACCAACTCGGTAAGTTGCACATATTTTAAAACAAATGTTTAGGGTTGTTGAGTCAAAAAGTTGAGTCAGGACCAAACATCAAAATTTCGGTTTCAACAACCGTTGCATTTTGTATGAAAGGGCCTCAAAGTGTTAAAAATGGAACCAATCCTTTAACATGATGTATTTTGACTGTTACAACATTCCCAGTGACAACATTCATACCTGGAGTTGTGATTATCTCTCTGGAGTTGTGATTATCATTTCTTGTCAAAAGTAGATGTTTGCTCCAGGAACCATAGGGCTCAGTAACAAAATAACCCATAAAAATGCATGTTATCACACTTATGTTATCACACGTGGTTCGTTTTTAAGTGGTATGCAAATGGAATCATCATCATCATCATGAAAAAAAAAAAAAAAAAAAAAACATTTGTTAAACTGTATATCTGTGCTTCGAAATCTAGCCTTTTCCTCTATTTCTCTTCCTCTACAGAAATCACAGGCTGCTGAGCCATATCAAGTCAGTTGAAATGAATGCTATTCAGTTCCAGAATGAATGCTGATGATCAGCACTGATGTGCTGGAGCACTTATGCAAGAGGGCCTGATAATGATGCCAATAGATTCTAATCAACAAACAGTCCAGACAGTGACAATAATGACAGTAATGATCACACCAGTGACAGCTGCCCTCACAACTAACAGGATCCATGACAACCAAAATACAAGGGAAAACCAATGTAGGACCTGAGGCAACCACAAAAACCCTGTTACTTGTAAAAATAAAACTAAATTGGGACATTTATGTATGTTATCTGATTCTATCACAAGAGCCTAATTTGAAAACATATTTATTCATGTTTTCACACAAACAGAACATTCTGTGCCATGGCCCACTCGACATTGTACACAACAGCAAGGTAGCATGGGGGAGGGCCCGACTAAGGAGCTGATCAGTGGTTTGATAAACCCTCTTGCTAATAACACCTCAGAGGCCAGCACAGCTCCTGTGTCTTTGTTGGATGCTGCGCTAAAGCACATGCTGCTGTTGGCTGCATTGAAATTCAAGCCACACTCCCCACGCGCCTAGTACATCATTAGGGCTGAAGAGAAATAGAAGGCCTTTGTTTGATAAGTGGAGAGAGAAGGAAAGCTCTGCCTGAGGTGAAGAAAGAGAGAGAGAGAGAGAGTAGTGGGAGAAAGGAGTGGGAGAAAGAGATAGAAGAGAGGTATACAGAGGAAAAGAAAAAGGAAAGAAAGAAAAGTCTATGTGTGTGTGTGGGAGAGAGAGAGAGAAAGAAAGAGAGAGAGAGAGGGCAAGAGGACGTGGAGGTCACATTGTGTAACACATTGTGTAAGGAAAACAATCAAGTTCAGTTTCCCACACACCTCAGAGCTGACCTGCCTAGTACCCCATCTCGATTGGTCCTGGGTGCCAGATGATTAATCAATTGATTTGCGAGGGTGCGCTGATTGATCTTCAGAGACCACCAGCCTTGGAGACTTATGGCAGCTCCTGAACAGGGCCAGAGGAAAAGTCTGTTGTGTAGAGGACAGCACCGTCTTACTATCTTTCATCTCAAATCTCAGGCTCTGCGTGAAGACTTGGTTGGCTTTGTCTAGCCGCTGTGACTACCCAGGTGCTGAGGTGAATTGGGAATTGTCTGGATTTTATGAAAGACAGACACTTTTTACAATGAGTATGAAAGCTTCAAAGAAAAGTCTACCCCCAGACCTCAGATAAAAAGGACATTTTACTGAAATATATTCTCCATGAGTGGGATACCCGTGACCTCCTAGTCCTATGAATGACACATTTTAAATAACTTTTAGACACAATTTTAGTTTATTTCTTCAACATATTTCACCCAAAACATTGTTTTCTTCTATGCCTAGATACTAGGTAATTTCTTATGTAATTTATGTATCAAACACTGAGCAGTATATTTGTCACATACATTGAAAAAATATTATTAGCTTAATAAAACCTAAGAAAGAATAGAAAAAAATAAAATACTATTGTTATCAGGATTCATGTAGCCTACTGAGCCAGATGTAATTGGTCTGTTTGTGTCCAGGTTGGCTGCTTTGAAGTCAGATGGAAGAGTATGGGATGGTGGAAAACTAGTGGAAAGGGTAAAAGCAAGAGTGAGAGCAGCGGTGACGGGCTGCTGTATGGCACCTTCACACCATCACTGTAGCAACAAGCAAATGTTTATTTTATTTTATGAGCCTCAATAAATATGTAAATGTGTGCGGCTGAAAAGGACCCAGGAGCACTGCTAGCGTGTTGTTTACAGGCTCATTTAAAAGGCTTAGAAGAAAAATATTCGTAATTCCCGCCTAATTCCCAGATTCAATACCATTTATTAGTTTATTGGTAAAAATTAAGATAACTGAAGTTTGAATCACATTAAGAGAAAATTCTATGCTAGTATGTTTTTAAGTCAATCACAAGGTTAGATTTGTTATGGTCATTTGTAATTCAGTATCTCTGATGACATAATAGAAGCCAGTAATGAAATGATTACATCCCACGTTGAACATTATTTTGCCTACATATTGAATGCAGTTCCGTAGGCATTCTACAGTTCCGATACTTACTGCAGCTTACAATAATTAGACAATAAGCCCTAAGAGGCCATTCTATATACCATAAAGGCACAGCTGAGAGGTGAGGCATGAAACAAGCAGAGCAAAGTTGAGTGCCATTAAACTCCCTCAGCTGTGCTATTCACAATATAGAATGGACTCACGGGGATTATTGCTTTTCTAAAACGGTTACCACTCACACCTAGCTTGGTTCCCTTAGACAAAGGCACATCAATAAAAATGTGGCTTTAGTAATGCTAAACTATCCTAAACTTAGCTTTATAACTATAATTAGCTTTATAACTTTAGCTGAATGGTTGCAATGTAACGCACAAATGCAGGCAATGTCACGTATGAATGGCACAGCAATATAGAAGAAATTGCGATTCCAGACAGGCAATGTACAACGGTATTAAAAAAGATTCAAACAATCATAATCAAGGACCAGAACTATCCAGTTTTCCATGGATCTATTAGAATCCCATTGGCAGGGCATATCTGTAGGCTACTGTATATGCCACTAGAGGATACCATATAAATACTCAACAGTGTCTATTCTAGTGATACATCAGATATGCCAGAGGGGGTTGTTAGAGAATCAAAAATACATTTATTTATACCTTTTGCGAAATAGATAATTTACATTGCAGATATCTTTTTAAGATAAACTACCAGCTTCCAAGGGGAGGCAGCATATATGATAATGGAACACACATCTGGTTGGGACTGTCATTCACAAAAGACCACCTGCACCTTACTGCCTAAATAATGTCAGAGATACATAAACCTTTTCTTATTCTGTTTAAAAGCACTTGGTGGTTATGTGTCAAATACTGAAATGGTCAATATTTGGCGTCAGTCAATGAATAACTTTAAAATCTAGTATTAACCCTAATCATAAATCCACAGTAAGACTATTTGTGCTCATCAAGTTTGCAAGCCAAGTAATTAGCTGCCAACATTAAGCAGGGCTGCTGATATACCCATCACAGTCACAAGCGTTTGAATTTCCACTTAATACTATCAGGCCTGCCAACGCACACGCATTGAGCATGAGACACACCAGAGAATTTTCAATAGGGGGAGAACGATCACTCTCAGAATCCTTCCGGGTGGTACTGCGACGAGAGGGCGCTCGTGAGCAAGTGAATTAGCTAAATGCTAGCATGTTAGGCGGAAAATGGCCCATCCTATGAAAAGCAGAAAGGACATCAGTGACTTTTTATTTCATTTGTAGTGGAAAATCTATACTCAGGTAGCTACTACCACAACGTACATTAAGAAATTAAGTTGTCAACTGTGAGTTTTAGCCGCTTAGCTCCATAGACCACAATTCATTTTTCACTTGCTCAACAGCAAAACTAGCGGAATTTCAAAAGACTGCAGGCAATTAATAGAGAGTGGACCGGCTTTCCGTAAACAGGCTCTGGACACACTCTTTTGACTGTCTTCACACGGTCACATGCCATACTTCCGATGTCACACACTAAGGGTGTATTCACACCTGAAAAGTCCTTTGGTCCACTTGTTTGGTCCGGATCATTAGCGGACTATTTTTTTTTTCATTTGGTGCGGTTTGCATTCACACTGTACTTTTTGCAAGCAAACTTTATTCTGTATACACATATCCACGTGTGTGACGATCACTGCTCCCATTGGACAGAAAAGTCTTGAGCATCAGAGTCCGTTTGGAAGCTTTTTGGAAGCACTTTTTGAGGTGGTCTCGGTCCGGTTGTTTGGTCCGCACCAGGATTCGTTTGTTGTATTCACACCTGCACAAAAGGTCCAGACCAACGTGGGAAACGAACTCTGGTTCGTTTAAAGTGGACCAAACAGTGCAGGTGTGAATACGCCCTAAGCTAATCTTTGCATCAGCTCAAACATTACCTGCGATCAATCAATTCCACAAAGCCGAATAGGCAGAAGTGTTTCTTATAGCCTGCAGAGTGCTCCCCTAACATACACTGTTAGACATTTCAGCAATTTCTACAGTATATTACTGTAAAGCACACAGTAAAATACTGTGAACGACTTAAACAGTAAATTACTGTATTTAGAACAACATTCTGGTGATCGGAGCAGTGCATTTTTTGAAATATGCGGTAGGTTACCAGGTTTTTTAAAAGTGCAGTAGCGTACTGTAGTACTGTTTTTTTTTTTTTTTAACCCGCCCCTACACAGCAACAGGATCTGCGGCAGATCCGCCGTCATATCACTGAATCATATTTGCTACGCCAGATTGTATCAACTCACGGTTGATTGGGGTCTGTTGAAAAAAATGATTCTGAACTCCACTTCAGCAAGATTCAGCCAAAGATCTTGGAACCCTCTCTGATTCAGCTGCTCCAAGGAATACGAAAACGGTGTAAGTAGAAATTCTTTTTTCGCTGTTACTACCTTATGAGTAAAATATACATAGGCAAAACACATAGGCAAAAATGTGCATATTAATTGCTTGTCAAGGTTTTGTTTGTATGGTGCTTTATAGATAGAACACAGAAACCCCAACTAAATTACAAATGTAAAACCATTAAAGAGAAGCTGTCAATGCTGCTGGTCTACAGATGGAAAGCTAACGCACGGTTTGGCTCTCATGCTAACACACTAGTTAATAACAAAGCTGAGTGTAACAAAATGTGAACGGTTTCATCAACTTCATTCTGTAATATTTAGGACGTACATTTCTCCGAACTTGTGATTCTTGTTATATAAATGCATGAATAAGCACTTACGAGCCGACATACAAGGGTAGCTTAGCTTGATAAATGTGTGTTACTCAACCACACCAGCTAGTTACCACACTACTACATTAGTTCTAACGTTGCCTATCTTGGCGAATTGCCAGAGACGTTATGGACTTTGTTAATACTCGTTCTGGTATTTAGTTCACACAAGATTACAAACATGTACTTTTGAACTATCGGTGTCATTTTGGTTTGATGATTAAAATTATTTTTTTATTCATCTGTCCAATTATTTTCTGCCGGACCGGTAATGCTACAGCCTGCTAACTGTAACGCTAATGCCTACAGTTTTGACGTTATAGCAACCACCATTCCCCACTGCTTGGACCATTGACTGTACGGACATTGCATAGCAATGGCTTACTTGTCTAAAACGACGAAGTAATGTGTTTTGTTTTCATAACTTGCTCATCTGCTGACCAAAGACTTTTTAGTACAATGACAGGGTGAGCAGAATGATTTTCATAATGTCCTACCCTCGACTGAAAGTGAAGCTGCAACCTGTTAGAGTTCATTGAACGGTGAGTTTTGACTGTCTGTATTGTTTTTTTTTCTAATCATAATAGTTCTAAGATTTGTTTGACTATACTATAGTTGTATCAGAGACGGTTGATGACGCGAGACGAATCATAAGGAGATTCTTCCTGTATCAATGACGTAGTCAGACCCTCCAGGATTTCGCGATGTTGCGATTTGCAACATCAACGCAACTTCAACCAATCCCCGTGAATTCAGGGCGATGTTGCAATTTTAACTATTCACCGCAACTTTACCGCAAAATTGACCGATCATTTGCGTGGTCTTGTCGAGCTCACGTCGACAAACTATCTTTTTTACACTGAGCTAGAATCACACGTCTATGTCTACTTTGCAGCGCGATCAATGGCATTCTAATTGCCCGGCCCACATTGAAGCACCCCGATTCTCCCAGTCAATCGGGTTTAACGCGCATCTGGTTACGCGTTTGCTTCTGTTTTTTATGTGGTGGCATTTCTTCCGTGTTTTTAAAATACTTAACACATTTAATCGGGAGGTATAGGCTACGATTTAGCTATAGGCTTATCAAACATTTGACTGGATAGCAACAGTAAGACAGGGAGCAAAGATGATACCAACAGAGACCCAGACGACAAGAAACAACAGAGACAGGTCAGGAGAGCAACACCAAGAAAATGTTTTCGACATAAACAGTGATCACAAATGGGCAAGAAAGTTCTACACCTTTTAAATCACGTCTTAAATTAAATGTCGAAGTTATAATCAATGTTGGGCAGTAGCTTCAATGCAAATTAATAAGCTAGTTTAACTACATTTAGTAGCGTGGCTGTAGTGAAGCCACAGCATGAGTATACTGACTCTGATAGCTTAATTTAGCTTTTTTTTTGGCAATGAAGTGATCCTTAATATATTATACGTTATATTATCAAGCATCAGCTCACAGCAGCAAATCCTCTATTTAGGCTGCATGGAAGATCAGTTCATTGCAATAATGTGATGCATTTGATGCGTCAGTCATGCCATAATAATAAAAAAAGTCCACAATGTATGATCATATCACAGTAAACAGGCATACAGTATCAATAGGCTATACTAATCAGTTACTATTGTATAGCTATTGAGAGAGCTGTTTGTTAATCAATACAGTAACAGTCTAGAAGAAAGTTGGATTATTAAATATAGGCCTTTTGTACATTAGAAATGTAGCTGTTTTGAACTACTGTCATTTTTAGCTACATTTGGTCTTTAATAGCTTTGGTGTAGTGAAGTTTCATCTGATGTGGAGTAACTGGTGGGTGCTTAGTTAACTACATTTCCTGATTAGCTTGCCCAACTGGTTATAATATACTGAGGATAACTAAAGAGACAGGCAATATTATTGCACATAGGCTATACTTATGAAAGAGGTCAGAAGAGGAACCAATAAAATGTAGGTTACAGTAGGCCTATGTAGCCTGTGAGACAGATGGACAATGACAAAAAGTTCTATGCTGTTACATTTTTAAATTTTTCAAAAGTTAGGCCTGCTGTAAATTTTTTCAGGGTTTGTTGCTTATATTCTAGTGCTACAGTATTTCAAGAAAAGGAGCAAGTAGTGGATTGTACTTTTAAACTGTGAAATTGGTTGATTTATAAAACCTCGCCATTTTGTGCGCATACACCTGCAAGAAAGTGTCCATCATCTTTTTGTGATATCCAGGAAAGTGTCCCTCATTTCAGGTTGAGGGAGTTGGCAGCCCTAGTAAGGTTGTTTACAAGATTTCTCAGTTTCTTTGTACTTTTAATGTTTTTTTTTTCAGTAATTATTTAATATTTCCTCATTTTAAAAAAGTAAAAAAGGGAAAATCACAATTACTTATAGCAACTTTTACTTCCTCACTCAATATAATCACAACAACAAACTAAAAATCACCGCAACTTTCATCACATTTTTTGGGAAAAGCTCCCGCAACATCAGGTATTTTAGGCCGCAACAATCACAAAAAAGGCCCGCGAAATCCTGGAGGGACTGCGTAGTGTTCGAGAGGCTGCCACGCCTTTTTAGGAGACCGGTAGTAAAAGGGACTCACGTTAAACTTAATGGGGAATTAGTAGGAATTCACTCCATTTCCACATATACATTAATTTCCCTTATTTGACGTCCGTAATTAGGAGACCGGAAAAGTATCCATTTGATTACACTGACGAAGCCTAGAATGCTTTATCTTGTGTTCTAAAAGATCTTTGGTTATATTTTATCAAGTTTTATTATATTGGATCTCACATTGATTTTTTCAAGTCTCAACTGTATGAAAGGTACTAACTATTTATATTTTAATAGGTTTGTGAAAAATTATGGCAGTTTTTCCAGGATTCTTCATGTGGCTAAACACAGCAGTGTACAGGAATGTTTTTTTTAATGGTGAATGGCATACTAATGTTCCCTTTTTCCACTGACATATTCGGACCAGGTAGGTTAAGTTTGTTAAGTTTGTATGTATATATGAACTGATCAGTTTATACATCCAATATAGATTAGAAGAGACAATTGTAATTCAAAAAGTACAAAATGTGCCTTTGTGTGTGTCCTCTATTATGTTTATTTTCACATTTAATGTTGTTATATGTTCTGTGACTGCTTTGCTTAGATTCTTCTTCTTAAAAATAAACCCAGAGGAGGGAACCAAATGCACATCACAAACAGGACTAAGTCGCAAGACTGGACAGACAGTGAAACGAAAGGCAGAAACCATTAGCAGCAGCAGAGTGGTGTCATTCATCTCAAAGCTTACCGAGACAGCGACTAGGTAAGAAGTCAGAGACGTGCATGTACACAATAACATGTATATGTAAGTAGAGCTGTGCGATATGGACAAAACTATATATCACGATATAGGTAATTTTATATCCCGATAACGATATATATATATATATATATATATATATATATATATATATTTATTTAATTAATTTTTTTTTTTTTTTTTTTAATTTATGGGTGGTTGACATGTTTGGCTATACATGTATACATACATACATACATACATACACACACACAGTCTGTATATATTCAGTCTAAATCCTGAACCACTTCCAGACAATTGAACCCCAATAGTCTCTTTTTGGCACCAGTTCCTCCTCGGGCTCGTCTGTATTTTTGCCACCGCGCTTCACTAAACTTTCAGATAAACTCTTCATCTCCACCATAGAGATGCGCGGACTGTTAAACCGATGATCGGATTAGGCGGGTGACGTGAGGGAAATATTATTTTAATTAAATCACAATTCGCGGTTGAACAAAAAATAAATATATTGTTGAATACTAGTGCCTACATCCGGAAAAAGGCACATTTTTAATCAGGCAGTATTTATTTGGCCTAGTGGCTCTTGCTGCTTTGCTGAGAGATGGTAAGCTATTAGGCTATGTCTTAAAGAGCCCATAGAATGCATTTTTTGACCATCATAAAATGTTCTTTGAGCCTTTTAACATACCGTTCTATTTTATCGCGCTACGTTTGCGCCTATGCAAGTAGCAGGTCAATATGCTGCAACGGTAGCCCCAGATGGAGCCTAACGTCAAATTAGAGCTGCTCAATTTGTAGCATAATGACATTTGTTTTTAAGAACTTAAGGCAGACTAAAGAAGTGAACAGCCACTTGCAAGAACTCTGGCCCAAAGATAAACGATGCTGGCTAAACAACTTCGAACTTCATCAAGGAATCTCAGGACGCACAAGGATAGGTCAGTGAATCTTAGGTGAAGGGGAAATTTAGCTTGAAGGTAGTCTACTGCTACCGCTACAAAAAAATCCAAGTCTGACCCCAACTGTAGGCTATATAGACTGTATGCAGATTACAGTTTTATTGCTCCCCTTACCGTTTTAATTTATATCGCGCTGTGTTTGCGCCATACACTACAAGCAAGCAGCAGGTCTGTTTCTCAGCAGAAAATCGGTGAACTATCTGAGCTAAATAAACACGCAATAGGATGTCAGCCTTTATGACAACGTTATGCAGAACCATTTACAATTGAATATTATGTAGGCATAGGCTACGTTTTAGTTTCAGCACTAATGTCTGAGGTTATGAAATGCTATGATAGATGGCGATATGCATCTTTACCGGGAAATTAACGTAGGCTATTACGTTTGTATAGTAAACATTCCAAGTTCACCTAAAACCCCGGTGTGTGTAATGGAAATGCAACACTGGGGCTATATAAGCACAGAAGCCTGGGGGAAATGCGACATCAGTATCTGTTGTTATGCTTGCTAGCAACACTTTAATGACCGAGTGTGCAACAACTTTTCATGTAGGCAAACTGTTAAGGCCATAGAAATACCAGTCTATAATGCTATGGTTATGGCGACCAAAAAACACTAAATTCTAGCGTGGTTACCTACCGGCAGAATCGGTTGTTGTTGGAGAATAGTTGAAATAGATCCTGGTTTCAGGCGTAGTGTTCGTGAAAAGACGGATTGATACAGTCCGAGGTTGGCGAAACAATATGGGGTGAATTTACCAGAGCAAACGGCCAACCTTGTGGTTGTAGATAAAAATCAACTACTCCCACTGAATGCGAGGTTCTTAAGGAAGGTAGTGCAAATTCCGGACAACCCCAGCCCAGTACATCCTGTTACACGTGCGTGCTGACATTTTTTTCGTATGTTCTCCAGTTAAACAGAAATTCAACATGCACTTATTTCAAACAGAAATTCAACATGCACTTATTTTTCTTAGAGCCGTTAGCCATTCTCAATGTTAGCTAGCTATTACATAGACTACAGTGCGTTTATAGCCTACCTCCGAAGCAACAGGGGGCTGGACGAGAGACTGTTACAAACAATTTTGATTGGACCAAAGATTCTAGAGCTAGAGCTTTTTGGATTGGACAATGTAATGGAGGAGGTGTAGCTTTGCGCCGTCTACGTACACCGAGCACTAGTTTCAGATTGTTTTTTTTCAGCCCGGCAAATTCTAGCCTGAAATTTATATATAGAAGCAGGCGGAAGATGGTGTTGGGAGTTTTGGTGTGGTCCGTTGCATACCTTACGCTACCTAATTTCAACAATAACAAGGTAAATGTGGTTTTCCATTCTATGGGCTCTTTAAATGGCCAGGTACGAACTTTGAGGTACCACGGAGTCTGTTTAAGATTAGAAGGTTTGGAAGGCCAGATTAAAAAAAATGTGTGATGTCTGTAATCATCAAAAGCAAGCTGCTAATCATCATAAAGGTAGGCTTTTGTATTTCCCTGCAAAATGGTAACATAAGAGAAATCGATAGCTTTGCTTGGTGTGTAGGCAGGGTAAAGTTAAGTGGCATCAGGTGCAGCAGCCGCTTTAACGTGTGTTAGGGTGTAGCCCTAACGTTACATGTTGCACATTAAAGTTACGATATATACGAAAGAGTGTTCTATCGTACGGTAGAAATTTTTATATCGTACTACTATATATATCGTATTATCGCACAGCTCTACATGTAAGTATATCTCAAAATATTACACCTTTGAGAGTCTAACAAACAAAACCTTGTTTATGTTCTCTTGTCTTAGTATCCATGGTTCTCTTTCGTTTCGAAGCCGAAACGTACGAGTGGATGATGCCTATCATCTCCTACTTTTTCTGAAGTCAATTTTAACCAACCCTTTGAAAAAAGGGCAGTAAGTGCTCTGACGCGCGCAGGCAACTACTTAGACAGCCCTGCGTGACGTCAGAAAGTCTATATATTGACTGCGCTTACGCTTCAGGTCCACTTTGCCTCTTTCACCTCGCCTACTGCGTGCGTTTCTGAGTCGTTTTTCTGTTTGCTTTAGCAAATATTCTAAAAACCAACGGCTTTTTTGAAAGCCCACCACAAAAGCTTTTTTCAAAGCTCTCCGAGGGATTCCGTCTTGCTCCAAGTGCTCACGCCGGTCCCTAACTTCTGGTACCTCGAGACGCAAGATGGCTACTCGTTGTTGTACCGACTGTGATCGTCCCATGGCGATTTCCGACCGCCATGCTATATGCTTCATCTGTATGGGGAGCGAGCATGCTATGCTCGCTTTTTCGCGGCCAGATCTCTGCTCGGCTTGCGAACGCCTCTCCCCTGCGGCTATCGCCAACAGAGCGGCATTTTTCGTGGGTTCCAATGGTAGTCCAGGGGCGGCTTCTACCCCCGTTGGCGTCAGTGCTCTCCCCGCCTGCCAGTCTATCGATTTTCCCCCAGCGTCCTCGCACCCGGATGGGCTAATCGACCGGTCTTCAAGGGCTATTCGGCCGTCGGTTAGCTTCTCAGCGGCTAGTCAGCTACCAGCTAGTCAGCTAACCGCGGCCCACCAGGCTAGCCCTGCTAGCTCCATCGGCGCTGCCTTTGCCCGCGCGGCTACTACGCCACCTCAGGGCGACGATGACAACCCAGTTATCGAAGCTGTGGACGAGGAGGAGCTCGCTTCCTTCCTCTCCGCTAAAGGTTGCGCCACCGTGGAAGACCTGCCACCTATATTTAAGACTCACGCCGCCCAGTTAGCTTCTGAGCTAGCTTCGTTGGCTACACAGGCGGCTAGCAGGCTAGGCCTGCCTCCGCCTCAGCGCTGTCCGGGAGGGCGTTTCGACCCCTTCTCCGGATGCCCTCCCGCTCCCTGCTCACCCCACGGTTGTGGCCGATGCGCAGGCCTCCTGGGAGGCTCCCTTCGCCGCCATTGCCCCTATCCAGGTGGCAGATCTCTCGGCGCAGCCGTCGGACCTAACCCTCCATCAGCTTCGTAGAGCTACCGCTCTCACCTCGCTGGCCATCAGGGCGGCCATTAAAGCCGACGGGCGCTCCCTTGGCTCCTTGGTCGTCTTGGACAGGCACCTCTGGCTGAACCTTTCGTCTATGCCAGAGAAGGAGAAGAAACATCTGATGAACGCTCCCATCTCCGCTGATGCTCTGTTTGGCCAGGCGCTGGAACTAGAGCGCGATCGCTTGGAAAAGACGAAGTCGGCAGCTCAGGCCCTGCAACCCGTGCTTCCTAGGCGTGCGCCGCCACAGTCAGCCGCTCCCGCTACCCCTCAGACGCGCGCTCGCGAGCCTCAACGGACGCAGCAGAAGAAGAAGGCGGACGCGCCCAAAGCCGCGCTACTGCCGGCTACTGGGTCGCAACCTGCTTGGCAGCGCTCTCGCTCATGCAAACGCGCGGCTCCCGCCAACCGTCCAACTAGCCAGGAGCGGCGCAAGAGGCCACAGCGATCCTGATACGATCGCGTGTGCGCGGCAGAGCATGTCATGTGATCACCATCCATTGACTGCTATGCCTCTGTGTGCGCGGGTCTCTGCTCTGCAGTCCCCAGCTCGGAGCGTTCCCCCCCGCTGCGGCGGTCCTCTCTGATCTCACCCCCTTACGGGGCGCTGAGTTTGCCTTGTTCACAAGCACTCCGCACACACACTATCGCCCCTCTGGGGCAATGTTTCACAATGAGCCCCGGCCCAGGCCGGAGGACGCTCTCTGTTTTATCTGCGCTGTTGCGCGCTGGGGCACCGATTCGGTCTCCGCCGCGCGTTCAGCTTACACATGCCGTGCGCTATGCCCAGGTGGCGCCGAGGCCTCTGCTAATGTCACGGTCTCCGCGTCCTCTGTCTCTCTCGCCTCCGAGCAGTGGGCATGCGACGCATCGGAGTCGTTCACGGTCGAGAAGCCCTCCCCGTCCTCTCTCGCCGCTTCTGTCTGTCGATTTATTGCCCAGATACGAGCAGAACTGTCTGCCCAGTCTGACACGTCTGCCATTGGCCAGACGGGAAACTTCTCCCCCCTCTTCGAGGTCGTCACTGACGTGCACTCCGGGTCGGCCGGCCCACGGGGCGGCGCAGGTGAAGTGCGCGGCTCACCGACCACCAACATCGCTGACACGTGCTTCAGGTCGGCCGGCCCACGGGGCGTCGCAGGTGAAGTGCGCAGCTCACCGACATCGGATTCCGCTGACGTGCACGCCAGGTCGGCCGGCCCACGGGGCGTCGCGAGTGATGTGCACGGCTCGTCAGCCACGCGTGAGCGCCCAGGGGTCTCACACACGGCTAACTTGCCCTCAGCCCCCACGCTATGTCGGGTCTCTGCCCTATCAGTCGGACGCTCTTCAGCTTCGCGGACAGCCTCAGTCTTTGACCTCGGCCCCCCTAGTGCCACTCGGAGGCAGCATAGCACTTCGTTTGTCCTTGCTGCCTCCTCATTCCGCCGCTCTGCTCAGGCAGAATTGGGCGATGTGCACAACGTCACGTTGGTTTCTTTCAACAGTGTTGAAGGGCTATCAACTGCAGTTCAGGTGGCCCCCCCCGCCCTTCAGAGGTGTCATGGAGTCAGTGGTGCCCCCCTCCAGGGCCCCTGCTCTCAGACAGGAGCTTTGCGATCTCTTGAGAAAGGGCGCTATTCAGCGCGTAGATTCGACGCTCGCGCGCGCAGGTCGTTACAGTACGTACTTCCTTGTGCCCAAGAAGTCGGGCGCTTTTCGCCCTATTCTAGACCTCAGAGCGCTCAATGCCTCGCTCAAACCTCTCACCTTTCGCATGCTCACGGGGCGTATGGTGGCGGAGTCAGTCCGCCAGGGGGATTACATGGTCACCATAGATCTTTAGGATGCCTATTTTCACATAGGTATAGTCCCCAGGCACAGGCGTTTTCTACGCTTCGCCTTCGAGGGCAGAGCTTATGAGTACTCAGCCCTCCCTTTCGGTCTGTCTCTAGCACCTCGTGCTTCACCAAGTGTGTGGAGGCGGCGATTGCTCCTCTACACGCTCAGGGGATCAGACTCCTCAATTACTTGGACGACTGGATGCTGCTGGTGGGCTCCAGACAGCTCCTAACGTCACAGGCTCACACTGTTTTGCGTCACCTGCACAATCTGTGCTTCTTAGTAAACCTAAGCAAGCTCTCTCCCTCTCAGGAGGTGGAGTTCTTGGGCGTGAGGCTAAACTCA
The DNA here is from genome assembly GCA_017657215.1 of Limnothrissa miodon. NCBI lineage: Eukaryota > Metazoa > Chordata > Actinopteri > Clupeiformes > Clupeidae > Limnothrissa > Limnothrissa miodon. The sequence continues at coordinate 38,897 of JAGFZM010000057.1, read as the reverse complement.
CGCTCAATGAGAGTGACGCTCACTCCGAAGAGACTTCAGGATGTCAGGGCGTGTCTACGCCACTTCAGACTAGGTGCCTGCGTTTCGGCCAGGCTGTGTCTCAGACTGACGGGCCTCCTGTGCGCCGCAGGCGGCGCTGTCCCACTCGGCCTTTTACACTTACGCCAGCTCGCCTTAGCGGAACTAGGTGTGTCCTCCAGGTCGAACCCCGCCCGTCGGATCTTAGTGTCCAGACGCATGTGGCTAGCCCTCGCACATTGGCGCAGGCCGTCATCCTTCACCAAAGGCGGCGCCCTGGGCGCTATAGCCAGACGCATGACGGTGACCACCGATGCGTCCAAGAGCGGCTGGGGCGCCGTTTGCTGCGGTCGCCCCGCCAGGGGGACATGGGACACAGCCTCCAGGAGATTACACATCAATGTGTTAGAGCTCCTAGCTGTCTTCTGCGCTCTGAAGGAGTTTCTCCCTCTTCTTGGAGGAGAACACGTTCTGGTGCGTACAGACAACACCACTGTTGTGGCGTATATCAATCACCAGGGCGGCACGCGCTCTCCGGACCTGTTTCGTCTGGCGTACAAGCTGCTCACCTGGGCCTCTCGCCACTTCCTGTCGATCAGGGCGTCGCACTTGCCAGGTGTGCGCAACACAGGCGCGAACCTCCTCTCCAGGGGTGTTCCGCGTGCAACCGACTGGCGCCTCTGCCCAGCCGTGGTGCACAGCCTCTGGTCCCGCTTCCGGCGGGCACGAGTCGATCTTTTCGCCTCGAGAGAGAACGCTCACTGTCCAGCGTGGTTTTCGCTGGAGCGAGATGCGCCGCTAGGGTCAGACGCGCTGGCACATCCGTGGCCGCGCGGTCTGCTCTACGCTTTTCCCCCCCTTCCTCTGATGCGTCAGGTATTGGCCAGGATCAGAGCGGGGGCTCACAGGGTGATTCTGATCGCCCCCAATTGGCCATCTCAGAGCTGGTTCTCAGATCTGGTCTCACTGTTGGACGGCCAGCCGTGGACCCTCCCTCTGAGGAGGGATCTCCTATCGCAGGCTCACGGGTCGCTGTGGCACCCCAAGCCGGAAGCATGGAGACTGACGGCTTGGCCCCTGAACGGGCGCGTCTCCTAGAGAGCGGCCTGTCAGGCGCAGTTATAGAGACTGTTCAGGCTGCTAGAGCTACATCCACTAGGTCGTTGTATACACTGAAGTGGCGTGTATTCAGCACGTGGTGCAGAGACAGAGGCTGTGATCCTCTAGTCCTCTATTGGCGAGGTGCTTGCTTTTCTGCAACACCTGTTTGATCAGGGTCGTACACCCTCTACTCTGAAGGTGTACCTCGCAGCTATTTCAGCATGCCATGTTGGCTATGCTGGCGTTTCCCCAGGCGCTCACCCCCTTGCGTCGCGCTTCATGAAGGGCGTCAGGCGGCTTCGCCCCTCTTCCACACGTTCGGTCCCTACTTGGGACCTGGCCACTGTCCTACGCGGACTGGCCCTTACGCCCTTTGACCCGCTGTCGAGTGCCAGTCTAAAGATGCTTTCCCTTAAGACTGCGCTTCTGCTCGCTCTGGTCTCGGTGAAGCGCGTTAGCGATCTGACTGCCTTGTCAGTCAGTCCTGACTGTCTTGAGTTCGCGCAAGATGATGCGCGGGTAACGCTGCGACCAAATCCCTTTTCTCGCCCGAAAGTGCTGTCTACTGACCCTCGTTCGAGGGTCGTTGAGCTCTCAGCCCTTCCTGAGACGGGCGGTTCTGTGCCCGTCACTCTGTGCCCGGTCAGATCGCTTCGTGCCTATTTGACGCGTACGCAGAGCATCAGGAAGACAAACCAGTTGTTCGTCTGCCATGGCGAGCGTGCCAAGGGTCAGGCCTTGTCTACCCAACGCATGTCGCATTGGCTTATGTAGTAACTTTGACAAATTCATTTAAGACAAAACGATACTTCTTTTGATGTTTATTTTTGCAACAGAGGAGAGAAAGCCTGACCGATAACACGATGTTTTTCCGCTGAGCTTCTCCTATCCTAAACACACCTTATATAGTACTGAGAACAGCCTATACAGCACTCAAACACATTCCTTGTATGGTTTTAGACCTATTTGTGTAGTGCTTCTTGTAACGTAAATCTGTGCATGAAACCTAGGATGCTTGGTACAAATACAAGAGCCTTGTATGGCTCTGAGTGACCAACACACAAGACTGACTGAAATATGAGATTCCTGACTGGACAGTTAAAACCCCTGTGGTGCCAACTATTTTTACTGTAGTCTGCTCCTAGAAAACTTCTACATATCCTCCCTTTGTTTCAATGAAACATCAATTGAAATAATTTTATATATGCTAACACACTTAAACAAACTAATTTTTTTTTTAAACTGCTTCAATCTTCTTTAACCGTTCTCTCTCTCCCCAACATTCAACATTCCAATAACATTGGAAGGCATCCTATCCTTAAGCAAGTTTCAAAAGTTAATACTTATTGAAAATAACAAACCATGCAATCTTTGCTAATACATTGTAGTCTTATTAAAACAGCTTTCTGTAAGTTTTTTAACATTACTGATAAGAACTTGCTTTGGAATTGACTGCTTCAATTCCCTATTCTTCACATGTGATTAAATCGCAAGTGCAAAACACAGCTTACAAATCTGGCAACTCAGGAAAAAAAAACTCTATTTGAGCAAAACCTGATGGCTGGAAAAAGGTCAAATGGGTTCGATTTGTGAGCCCAAAAGGCACCTGTGATTTAATCTACATTACACCAATAGCAGGAACTACATTCCCACATTTCCTTACAACACAGTGATAAATGAAAATAATAATAAAATTCCTATCTTTGTTTTTTTTTTCTTTCCGATATCAGTTTTAATTCTTTATTTGGTGCTTGGATGCATGTTAACATGTGATGTGACGCTTATTTGTATGTTTCTGTATGTTGTCAGCATGTCTGCTCCGGATCCACAATGTAAAGGTATTTGTTTTCCGACGCATACACGCCTAAGCTCTACTGGTGGGGAGTGGCTATTAAATAAATTAAATAATCACATTGCTCTCTCCTCCCTTTCAAACACTTGAAAGTGATTTGAAACTTTTCTTTGGACAGTTCTTACTTTCCATAGAGGATGAGGAATTTCAAGTAGCTCACACAGTCCTCAAGCCCCCCAAGGGGAGTGCTACTCGATCCTCCATAGCACGGCGGAGCAATGCTTTCAGTATAGCATATACTTAAAGATCTTCTTCAATGAAGTCCACCTCTTCTGCCACTCCCCCCAGGAGCATTTCTCTTCGCCATTTGCTGATTTACGACGCGCACCACCAGAGATCTCAAACAAGGCAGAAGACAACAAAACACAAACGAAACCATTAACAAGGCAAAACCAAACACAGCAGCTGCTTTTACAAATAGTTAATTGCTTAGGTAACATCATAGCAGTTAGTAACAACTTAATCTGTCCCAAATGTCCACTGTGCTCCATGCACATGGCATACATTATATGCATACGCACTGTTAATATGAATAGTAGCCCCCTGATCTACCACCAAAGCACATGCCTCAGTTAGTGCTTTCAATTCAGCCTGCTATGCTGAGCAAGGTTGTTTACATGGCATACACCTAACTGTATGAAAAGTTTTTAACTCACTCTATTGAATAACACTATACCCTGCACATGTTTTGTTATCAAAATTATGACTTAAACCGTCCACAAAATATATCCATCCACTACCACTACCACTATTCACTCCTCAATCTACTCGCAGCTTAGAAAATTCTAATGATTCCGCTACACAAATATGTAGAGTACCCTCATATTCTAATGGAATTCTATCTGCTGGATTCACTACCATAACACACGTTTTAACATTAGGACAAAAGTATAAGTCTTTATACTTCAACTGCCGCTGCGGCGTAAGATAAAACCTTCCCTGTTCTATCAATTGAGAAATTGCATGTGCAGTATAAATGATCATTTGGCCTGTAAATCAATATTTTGTTGCCACAAAGACTCTTGACTACTGTCTGCTAAAATTTTCCATTTTAAAAATATAATGCAAAGGATAATATGTTTGCCTTAGTTCAGGATTATGATCACTCACAACCTCTTTCCACTGTTGACATAACTGATTGAATGGTATTTTGCCAAATTGTGTAAACCACAACATTCTTACAGACTGAAAAGTACATGGTTGAATTGTTTGCATGAAGGATAACTGGGAAGTTGAGCTTTCCACTGCTAATCCTTCCGGGTCGCACACAATCCTAAGCCCCAGGCGACACAAGGCGTCCCTTCCTAATAAATTGACAGGAATAGAGCTAGACAGCAAAATTGACATTACTATCTGCCGTTGACCTAATTGAATAGTAACTGGACTTGAAAAAGGAATTAATTGTACCTTTCCAGACACACCAATTGTTCTGGCTAGTCTTCCAAATTTATCTTTACTAATATAAGGCACATCTTCCAAATTAACACATGTATACGTAGCTCCGGTATCAATTAACATTGGCAATACAATGTGCAAAACTTGCACATTTACTAAAATATATAGTTCTTCATGCGGTGCATGCGTTATCTGTGTTGCCATACTTATCTCTAAATGTTTTGGGCCTAGTCAATATTGCCCTGGATTAAAGTTGACAGGACCACCACTCGCCGAAGCAACACCCCCACGCGCTGAGCCTGCCACATCCTTTCCTCCCCTGCCGCCGGACTGCGCCATTCCAGGAAACTCCTGTAGACAATCATAAGACAAATGTCCTTGTTGTCTACATTTCCAACAAACTATTTCACCACGACCCATTAATCCACCTCGACCACGCATGGTCTGGAATCCACCCCTTCTCCGCAAAGATGGAGTTCCTCTGCGAAAGTTAGTTTGCATTCCACCACGTGTACTGTAGAATACCAAAAAGGCGGTGTCGGAGTCTGTGGTGCTGGTTCTGCTACCACTGCAATCTGGGATTTCTTAGGAGATTTAAGATCCTCTACTTTTTCATGAGAATCTTACGCTGGGCTTCCACTTCTTGTTGACTTTGTTTTTCTTCAGCTTTTCTTTGCTGAGTGACAAAATGCGCTACTGCTTGGCGGAATTCCTCTCTTGTCATGGTGTTAAGACGCCAGTCACTTTCCAACTGTGACTTGACAGGTGCTGGGAGTGCGTCAAGGATCGCTTTCCGGAAGAGGCCCTTATTTAGTTCGTTGGCATTCGGGTCAGCCTCTAGGCGTGCCTTCCATAACGCTTCTGCACCTTCAATGAAAGCAATAGGATTGTCATCAGATTTCAACTTTGGAACAGTCAATGCAATTGAGGGACAGCGATTTGGGTATGTTTCCCTTAAGGCTGCCCATATGCGTGTTCGATACGCATTGAACGCCACATGGTCCACTGCTGGATCTCCTACAATAATATCCAAGCCCTGTTTTCGTAAGGCCTCTTGCACTGCATCCTTTCCCACAATGATGCTTAATAGGAACTTTATGTCTCCCAAAGTAATTGTTTTCCCTTCAACCAAATTTTCAAATGTGGCAATAAATGGACCTGCGCCGTCCTGCAAAGTTGGTAATTTCGCAACAATGCCCGTTACGTCGGAGTGCCCCCACGGCTCATAGTGGCTTTTGTCTCCCTTAATCACTAATGGTGCAAGTGTATCTATGTGTTGACCCCGCAAAGGGTGTGCAAGTTTTGATATACCTGACCTTAATGAAGCATGCCCTTGTTTATATATATCTGACCTTTTTAATTTACCCAAGGCACTTTTAATTTTATCTAACAACAATGGAGATTGAATTGAAATATCATAGTCTTCCTCTAAGTCTGCATTATTTGTTTCAACAAAATTAGAATCACTCTGACCCTGCAGTAACACTGTCAGTGGAAGCCCTTCCTCAGTTAATCCCCTTACAAACCCTTGATTTACTGCTAACGTTTGAACCGGTGAGTCTTCAATGCTGTGCCCCACAGCTTGCTGATATAAGCTTGCGACATTATCTTCTAATTGTGCTAATTCTTTTAAATGCTCTGTACATGCTATTATATCTTGTGAATGTTCTGCGGTAAGTGGTCCAATTGTAACTCTATCAACTTCTGTTTTTATTGTCATATAGAGTACTTGCAACTCACGAGAAGATAAATCTCCATTAACAGCTTTAAACATTTGTTTTTTAAAACTTGCTAATAAAGCATGTCTATTTTGCCAAAATTATTCAACTTATCTTGTTCCTGAGCTGGTTCAATTCTTTTGGCTTTAATAGCTGATTTCTGTACTTGTTGTAAAAGTTCTTGCAATTGAGAATTAATAACCTCATCCACGCCTTGTACAGTGTGAGTTTGCAAACTAGGTCTATTAGTACAAAATATGTCTAACACGTTGTACTGAATCTAAGTCTTCTGTATTTAATCCATTCACAGGTAAATCATTTTCTAACCTCTGTCTTTTCATTCTTGAATTATTAATCTTATTTGTTAGCCTCTGGTTAGAGTCCAAACCTGGTACAGACACATGCCTATGCTTTGATCTTTCTCCTAACTCGTATTTCAGTGGACTTATTTTTGGCAGACTCACTCTCTCACCAGAATTTGACACGCTGTCTCTAACACCTACATCCTGTAGACACCTTGACATGTAAATTTTTAACCTGAGTTGTTAACTCGGCAACATTGCTTACTACATCTTGAATACTTTGTAATAATTCTTCACGAGGGGAAACTAAGTCCTTCGCTATTTCAGCAGTATCCTTAAACACAACTTGTGGATAAGGACCTGTAACTGTAGATCCCTTTCTCCTAACATCAGCATATGGTGGAGGTCTCAATTCTAAAACTTCATTAGTCTGACCACTAGTTTGAAGCATTAAAGTCACCTCCTTTTTTTGTTGCTCATTACAAGATTGATTCTCTTTTGCTAATTGCTCAAATAATTTTTATATTTCTAACTCTTGTCGACGCTTTGACTCTCTTTTTTTGGATTTGTCTGACCCTTTATGATTCATTATTTTACCTTAAGCGGTTTTGCTGCTGAATGTTGTTCAATTAACTGCTCAAGAGGAGTTGGCAAACTTTTACAATCCTCCTTCATTTTTATGACTATTTTCTCCCTTTTAATTTTAATAATTAATCATTTATTTCTGAGATGGCCAATACTAGTGCACATACAATTTCACAATTGAACTAGAATTGATCTAACCCAAAACTCTTACATTAAGTTACCCAATCACACAAACTGTTTTAAATAAGATCCAACTTCTCCACTTCTAGACCTGTCCACCCTGACAGGCAAGCTGTGTAACCCCAAGAAGACACTGACAGCTGTTTCCACATGTCACTCCTGCCAGTGGCCAGGGCCCTGTTTTCAACAAAATTAAAATAAATAACAGACACTTTATCTTTACACAAGGCTGGTTAACATGTCATCACTCAATCGAAAAGAAATCTTAGCTATTTAAGAGTGGAACATCTCAGCATAGAATTCAATCTGGTGCGCACAGCGTGACAACCTAACACCTCACTTAAGGATTATCACATCAACAGATTGACATACTCACTTGACTCACTGGGTACCCTATAACAGTTAAAGCACAAACAGTTAATCAATTCAGACAAAACAGACATTGTGATAGGTCATAGACTTCATGGAATACCCTTTAACACTAGTGTTATATTATTTTACTGTCATCCACAATACTCATGTACACATCAAAGACGTCAGGGTGATCATTAGAGAAATTAATCTTCAATCTGCGTCCATCTCTAATGTACTAATGCTCAACAGGACTAACGCCACGATACCATGGACACGTTAGTCGAGCGTCCTCAAAATGTTTCGCATTTTATTCCTGCAGATCTCTTGTCAAATGAGAATAATTTAGCACCCTATCCACTCGCGAGTTTTTATTCCATATCTCTCTTATAAACAGATGTCCAGCCGACTTTCACTCTCATCTGAACTTTTTCCTATATCACTAACTCTAGCTACTGAAAGTCCCGTCTGACACAGACAACAAATTCTTAGAATAAAAAAGAACAATACAGACATACAGATCGAGGACAATGACAATAGACTTTTTTCCAAACATTCATCTCATTCACTGTCCATGACACTACTCACCCCCCCCTTCTTATAAAGTGCTGCAAGCGCACATTATAAGAAGTATCGGTCGACACTCAGTTGCAAAACAAATCATCTGTTTCCCAATTAGCAGATTCTTTTCGCAGGAAAATAGTCTACATTTGAAAAACCAAGTAAAAAGTCTTACCTGGCTATGCAGAGGTTTCCTTTTAAGTCGTCTCTTAACTGACTACGCCAATTATGTAGTAACTTTGACAAATTCATTTAAAACAAAACGATACTTCTTTTGATGTTTATTTTTGCAACAGAGGAGAGAAAGCCTGACCGATAACACAATGTTTTTCTCTGAGCTTCTCCTATCCTAAACACACCTTATATACTACTGAGAACAGCCTATACAGCACTCAAACACATTCCTTGTATGGTTTTAGACCTATTTGTGTAGTGCTTCTTGTAACGTAAATCTGTGCATGAAACCTAGGATGCTTGGTACAAATACAAGAGCCTTGTATGGCTCTGAGTGACCAACACACAAGACTGACTGAAATATGAGATTCCTGACTGGACAGTTAAAACCCCTGTGGTGCCAACTATTTTTACTGTAGTCTGCTCCTAGAAAACTTCTACACTTACTGAAGCCATACGTCTGGCATATGAGGCGGCGGGTGCTCCTCCGCCTGCTCATGTCAGGGCGCACTCCACCCGTGGAGTGGTGGCTTCTTGGGCCTTCTGGAAAGGCGTCCCTATGCAGGATATCTGTCTGAGCGCTTCGTGGGCCTCAGGCAACACCTTCGCGCGTTTTTACGCATTGGACGCCAGGCCGGGTGTAGCAGAGAGTGTTCTCTCTGGGCCCGGCGGCAGTCCCATGGGTCTTCCCACCTCGGGCTCCTCGGTGTAGGGCTCTTGAGGCTTGGTTGTAGTGATCCACTCGTACGTTTCGGCTTCGAAACGAAAGAGAACGTTACGGATACTAACGTATCCTCGGTTCTCTGAGTGAGAAGCCGAAACGTATGCTTCGGGCCTCAAGTCGCCGACGCTGGCGAGCTTGGCAAAGAGGACCTGAAGCGTAAGCGCAGTCTTTATATAGACTTTCTGACGTCACGCAGGGCTGTCTAAGTAGTTGCCTGCGCGCGTTAGAGCGCTTACTGCGCCTTTTTTCAAAGGGTTGGTTAAAATTGACTTCAAAAAAAGTAGGAGATGATAGGCATCATCCACTCGTACGTTTCGGCTTCTCACTCAGAGAACCGAGGATACGTTAGTATCCGTAACGATTCTCCACGCTGCCTTCCTTGTCTGTATTTTTGCTGCTTGTAAGTTTATTTTTGATCTTGTTTGTTTGTGTGTGTGTGTGCCAAAAGCTTGACTTTTTTTAAAACTATTTTTGAAATGCATGATTGTTTTGAAATGCAAAAAGAAAATGTATTTGGGCCAAAATCTTTTTACCTTATATTGTTTATATCGTTTATATTGTACCACAATGTTTACACTGTCCTTGAAATGTGTCCCTTTCCTAAGTGTTTAAAAAAATGAAAAAAGAAAAAAAAATGATAAAAGAAAAAATAACAAATAAAAACATAAACAGTGTGATCTGTTTAAATGATATTTGTGTCACAGTTTCTTATTAAATTATTTAATAAAAATATGAAAATTATAAAAATTGGTGTGTGAATGGCTATATCTGTGTTTTATATTTGTGTGTGATTAGATAAGAACTGAGAACTGCACAGTACTGCAGGCCTAGACCTGTAGCTGAAGACCTACAGTAATATACTGTACTGTATACAGAAATACAGTAGTGATACTGTATATTTGGATTACAGTAGCTGTCAACCTACAGTAATATACTGTATACAGAAATACAGTAGTGATACTGTATATCTGGATTACAGTAGCTTACTGGCAACCGTGCTGCCAGTAGGCTACTGTAAAAACCTTTGGAAATGTCTAACACCTATAGGTGGCACACCTTAGCTTACACTGCATTTCCAAGCTGAAGCTGATAGGCGGGATTAGATGCGTGAGTTTGACAAAGTGGATGAGCCCTTGCCTATTAAAAATTCTCAGGTGCAAGCGCATTGAAGATCTCTCAAACAGGCACGTACACAGGCCAGTGTGCTGCGTAATCATACTTCCAAACTTAAAAAACGGTTTCTTAATTTTAGCCTATGTGTTCTGATAATGCCAAGAGCTCTAGCTGAGCTGAGCTCATCACAGGTCAGTATACACTAGAAGTACTTTGGTGCAGACTTCTGAACGAGACATAGTCTATTAAAGAACGGCCCACCGGTTAGCGCTTCGGACTGGTGACTGAAGGGTTGCCGGTTCAAACCCCGACCAGTGGAAAGTGACCAAGGCACTTCTCCCCGAGCGCCGCTGTTGTGCAGGCAGCTCACTGCGCCGGGATTAGTGTGTGCTTCACTTCACACTGTGTGCTGAGTGTGTTTCACGGAGTGGGATAAATGCAGAGACTGAATTTCCCTCACGGGATCAAAAGAGTATAATTATTCTTCTTCCAAAGTCGTAAATTGTCAAAAGCATGGTGACCTGCAGGAATGTCGCTAAGAACTTAATTTTACACTCTCAACTATGTTATGAAGGCTTAAGTTAGAGTAGCAGGAGTTTTAACAGACTACTATTTGATTAAGAAATAATGTGTCATGAGGTTTATTCAATGGCTAGTTTGTAAAGATAAGCCTGATGTGTATCATGAATTTTATTTGGGTAGCCTGGTAGAAGTTTTAAAATATTTGTAATAATATCTAGCTCAGTTTTTACAACTCTTCCCCCTATTTACTGAATGGGAGAAAATCAGCTCATTGAATCATCCTGACTAGCACTGTAGGGACATGAATAGCCTTTGTGACATGACCAGGTTAATGAAAATGTTTTCTGTGAGAGGGTGTTTTCTGTGGTGGCCCTTAACAAAACAAAGACAAGAAACAACTTGGCCCTAAATGGCAAAGATAACTGACTTGGAGCCATGCTACCAATGGGAGCCTTAACCCAAAATTATTAAGGCCGGCAAGAAGGCCACAGTCATGTACACCAAACAGCGTATGCCATATGCAGACTTTGTAGACATATAGCACTGTTCATTTTCTGTTTCTGTTCTGTTGACAAAATCAAATGCATTTATCGAAACGTAAAAAAATGTGAATGTCCACAATGGAAGACCACCCCCCCCCCCCCCAAGCAAAATACATACCAGGTGAAACAGGGTGGTATCTGCCCAGCATGCCACACATGTCCAGCTAAATCCACTTGTGGACACTGTGGTGGAAGTGGAAAAAATCAATCCTCTGTGGCATTAACCTGCTGCAGTGTCATTATGGTCCTAGCCTGTTTCACAGCAAAACAAGCCCAGCTGCTGCAGCTCTTCTCTACTAGAAGCAGAACCTCAAGCTGAACGTGAAACCAAAAAGCCCTAATAGAGTTTATTTTTATTTACCTTTCTGTTTTATAAATAAATATGATAAAGACATGGCAGTTCATATCAGCAGCTTAGCTAAGGCGTAGTGTATAAAACACCTGGTCATTTTGTGTGTTTACAATGCATAGTGTGCTCTCCACCCTGCCTGGATGCTTTGTTTTGCAATCTGCCAGGTACACTGAGACCTTGGTGTTGTACGAAAGCCCAGGCCTGGGCCACTATCACCCCCTCCACAATGCCATCCTTTAAAGGGAGCTGAATGTTCCATCAACTTGACACAAGCAAAAACAACACACTTCCTTCTTGTCAGTGCTATAATGCGCTGGGGTGTGTGTATGTCCAAGTGTGATGTGAGAGGGTGGCCATTATCATCAAAGAAGTGAAGAGGAGGTGATCCAGCGGCCCAGGCCCAGTAAAAGTGCCCACTCTCAGTGGAACAGTAGAGAGCATGTGAAGAATGCACACTGAGACATCCATGGCACGACAGAGCACCGCCACAATGTAATGATTGGAAAAAGTGATGATACGTTTCAAAGATGTTCACAAAGCATTGTGGATTGAAAAGCAATACATACTCTCTGCATTTGTAACATAATATGCATAAAACATTTTTAACAAACATTTAATACAGTATGTTTTGTGGCTTGGCAAAGTGTCAATTAATTCAAAAGTTGAAATAGACATAATGTAAAGGCTTTTTGATCAAGGATATTCTGATTTATGCCTTATCCTTGTATTGTTATGAAAGGATTTAAGATTGATATTTTATTCTTTTTTTTTTTTGGACAAGGAATGATTAAATAAATTTGGCATCCTGGTTTGATTTCTGTCTTACCTTGTTGAATAGGCTGTATTGTTACACCCCAGCATGCTGACGACTTCAAAATAAACATCTCCTCCACAGGACTTTGAAACGATACTTGAAGACTAACAAATACTACAAAATAGATCAATGTTGGAACCATGTCTTATAAATGTGAAAAGCTAAAAGTTCAATTGACTGTTATCATTACATTTGTTTGGATATGTTTCACAGGGATGCATTAACTGAGAAGCTATCAAAGTTGCATGACGTTTGCAGTCAGCATATGTCTTGCCCCCTGCTAGTGGGGCTGTCAGGTCAGGCACCGTGGACCCATCACGCTGTGCTGCAAAATTTGAAATGGAGTTGCATCAGATGATTCCAGTATTGCTTTTGCTCTTGGACTTGGTCCAGGGGGTAACTGTGAGAGATTAGTAGCAGCTGGTGCTCACACCTCTTACTCCAAGCTGTCACCTCAGTCTGTTGAAACCGCCCTTCCATCCCCCACTATCCACTGTCCTAACTCTCCTAATACTGGCTGAAAGTGCGCAGCCATGACTCCAGCTGTGCAACACAGAAAGATTTCAGTCTCAAACGCATGTCTTGTTATGATGAGCATACATAACACAGCTACTGACTCAAATGGAAACCATAACCAAAGCTATTTATATGACTATATTGAAGTGTAGACTAGAGATGAGTACATCACTCAGTCATGCTTTTAAATGTTGTTTACAGAGAGAAACATTAACGTAGAACATGGGACAGCAATTACTGCCAAGAGTTGAAACAGGCAATCTCTTTTGATACCTTTTCTACTTCTCTTATTGGCTCACGCTATGGTGCCGCTGTGCACTGAGGGACCACATGAAATGATGGTCACCTTACAGCACAACTATGGTATCACGATGCAAATAAACAAGCTATCTCTAAGGTATAAATCATATGGCTATTGCGTTACAAGTTGCTTGCATAATTTTACATAAATCAACTGCATTTTTCTATTAATCATGGGAATTCAGGAGATGAAGTGAGGCCATTACATCTAATTATATCCAACGACAATGTAACGATCTCATGCATTTGGAATTAGCTTCGGTGCTACTCAAGTGGCAATCAGGAAGCGCCACATCAGCTTCACGTACAAGTGGACTGTATTGCCTTACTTTTAATTAGTTTTATTGGCCAAGCGAGAGAGGATTTTCTAGATCATTTATTTTTTCTTCCTAAAACATCCAATTATTCACTCTATAGGACCCTATGAAAAGTGCCATAACTCCAGACCTCTTTATCGACCAAGACACTGGACAGTAATTAAGTTGGATGGCTATTTCTATCCACTTCTACTCAGAAGCTGTCTCTCCAGTCATTTCCCAGCTCCACTCTTGGTGAATAAATTGGGGATAATGAAGTCTGGACCTGAGAAAAGGACGACGTTTCAGACGCTTATCTTCTCTCGCATCTCCATGTAAAATGATAATGGACAACTGCTTGAGCCCATTTCTGTTCCCTGCAGCATGTAATGAATTTGATGTAATACACCACAGGAATCAGGTGACATTTATGAAGTTTTTTGTATTTATGAAGACTCTGTCAGTGTCTTTTTGACATTTCTTCAAATCGTGTTATGGTGGATAAATGAGCAAGTTGAATACCCAGTCTCTGTAGTTGAATACCACACTGTAAAAGTCTCTCTGCAACTAGCGTGTTAGCTCAAATTGGTCCATGCAATGTAATGGGTTCAAATTCATTAAGCACAACCATGTCATGTCAACTACATATCAGAAATTTATCTCAATATGGATTTTAGATGTATTGCTTAGCAATAAACATGTAACATGAAAAGGTCTACAGCATAATAAAACTCAAAGTGATTGTTTCTTAAAAAGCTGCCTTTTAAATAAACATGAAAGGCCAGGTGGCAAAATAATCCATCTTTCTCAGCAGATTATGAGGGTGATTATCTGGCAATAAATCAGAGTTGCTGGATATTAAGTTGGCTTTGCCACCTGAGGTTTCAGTCTGTTCACTCCCACCCTTTGCTGTGACAATCAATTCTTGCCACAAACTAGTCCTTTCATAATTCACCCGAAGGTCACTTCTTTTATCAACAGGTTTCTTATTTATGTTTTTCACATCAAATGTGAGAATTACACAGAAGTAAGACAAGTGATTGTTCCTCCAAGTCACATGACAGAGAAGTCTGAGGTGGTGAGTAATTATGAGTGATGACTTTGTTCACTGTATGCAGCCCCCCACCTCACGTCTCTCAGGCTCAAGATTAATAGCTGTCTGTACAACTGAGAAACACCTGCTAACTATTCATCAAATTACCCCCTTTTGGCAAACCCCGCTTAAAACTTTTAGGACCTACTTTGATTTTCATTCTTTTGAAAAGAAAAGTTAAAAAGCTATTCATCTGTTGCTAAGAACAGGGGTGTTTTGCAATCTATTGTTGCTTTGGCTAAATGTTTACAATTTTTACATTTACTAGCATTAACTGACTCCAAATAAACTAAGAAATCTGGAACAGTATTCAAACTTTACTTTTCAAACTAAATAAATTGAAATGGAAATATACCCAAATAAATATATTTCCATTTCAATTGCAAGATAAGTAGAGAATGATGAGGAAGAGGCAGTGCTCTACTTATTGTAGTTGTGGTGCATTGTTGCCATGTTAGCTGCCCATGTTTGCAATTTCCAAATGTTATTTTAATGTGGCTGATAACGTAAACTGTTCAGATATTGTTCCCCTCCCAAGACATATTCTTAAAGGAGTTATAGAATGTGAAACCATATTTACCTAGTCATTGTTGAATTTAGGTAGCCTAAAGGTATCCAATGGACCTTACAAAACTTCAACATCACCCCCCGACACCATTGAAATCAGAGAAATAGGAATCAGTGAGAAATAGGAATCAATTCGCTTTAGCCCTTTTAAATGAGCCTGAGTAAGATGCTTTAGCAGTGCTCCTTGGTCAATTTTAGATGCACAAATTTGCATATGCCAGCCTCAAAGAACAATATTTCTGATGGTCAAAAAATGTGTTCTATGACTCCATGCATTCAAGAGTACATGGCATAACGCCATACTTGTACCAATGCTCAGGAAGAACCTTCATTCATGCCGGTTGGGGGAGGGGGTTGCTCCACAGAGGCTGCACTCTGAGAGGCAGCAGGAGGACACAGAACTCACAATCTGACCAGAGGGGGGCATTGATCATAGTGACAGCTGCTCTCCACTCCAAACATTAAAAAATAAAAAAAAAACATGCCTCAAAGAGAGAGCTGTTGGGGTGTGTGTATTTGTGTGTGTGTGTTTCCCTTGCATCCATCTAGATCCTGTGGCATGACGGATGTCAACATGACTGGAGATGCAAAGCCAGGTGCAGTGGATGACGAGGGTAACCTTGTGCCTCACCATGCACTGCTCAGCATGAAGAAAGGGCTAGAAAAGCAGGCAAAATATCACCTGCTCCAATCTTCCCAAACCTGCCTACCACACCTGGTGGGAACCTTATTGTTGAAGGCTGCCAAAATCAGAAACAGAATAAAAAACTCATCATCTCTCAACTGGCATATAGAATGTGCTCTTTTGGACAGACCAGATGCTGACAGACAAAAAAAAAACAGAACAACCAGATTGCCAGAGAGCTGACAAAAATAACATCAACATTGCAGCCTTCAGTGAAACTTGACCAAAGACAATGGAAGAACTATGTTAGAGAGGCGGTTGGATAGCAGTGAACAGAGATGTAAAGCAGGTGTTGGCTCTGCCATCAAGACCATCCTCGTAAGGTAGTTTGCCAGACAGCCAAAAGGTGTACAGGACCAACTTATTTTCCAGTTGTTAATGGCAAACACCATGTGGGATATGTAACTTTCTGCATGCATCTCCAGTCAAAGCACCAGCCCCTAATTGGCACTTTGGAGCCTATGCATGTACACATTGCACATACACACCTGTGAATTCTTATACCTTAGCTTTGCTCAGTTTAGCTCTAGTTAGTACGAAACCATTTGAAGGAAGTTGGACGTTGACCTGAAGTCATAATTATATGCCATTGCTACCACTGCATGTACTCCATGTTTGTGAGATGGTATATTGTTAGAGTGCATAGCTTTTTATTATGCATTCAGAATCTAAGTTGTTGGCATACTTCTGCTTGATTCATTATGCAAGTATCTGCACTCAGCACAACATCTACTGTCCTCAGTATGTCAACAGTAACTAACAACTAGCCTGATAACTAACAATGGAGGCCATCTTCAGGGTAAGAGCAGGAAAATGTTTTATTTGAAGGATGACAAGATAGACAGGGAGAGAGTGAGAGAGAAACAAACTGTAGAAACATTTCAGAATGGTGACAGATTCTTCGAAGCTGTGTAGGAACCGCAAGACTTTAACTTGTGGAGCTGGTGTAACCCCTAGGGCGGGGTACTGAGCAAATTACAAGTTAAACCTAAATTTGAATATTAACCCTCAAAATGACCAGCAGGCCTTCCCATTAAAGGGAGATGAAAATGGAGAACGGGACTGGAGTATTATCAAAATAAAAGACAATGTTTATTATATCTTTACATAATATACACAAGACGCACACACACACCACAAGACAGACCATAGGCCCTCAAAGCAACAAATTCACAGTTCGGGGCAATAAATATCACAGCAAAAGTGTTTGGATGAATAGCACACAACAAACTTCAAAAACAAAGAGAAACTCAGTAAGCAAACACTCTATAGATAGCACATCAGCCACACTCAGAAATTGGTACAAATTACATTTGGCAAGCCAATGGCCACAACAAGATTATTGCCCCACTCCCAGAATACTGCACTGACCCAATGGCCTAAATAAATAACATATACAATAGACATACAAACATTAAGCCGTAAAGACGGCCACTTAGACAACAAAGTGGACTCCCCGCCCACACGCCCTCACACACACGCACTCAAACGACAACTTATAATAAAATCAAATGACAGGAAAAACAGTGGCTAAGGTAGCGGGTGATGGTCCTCCTGCAAGGAAAACACGGCTACAATGTCATAAAGATACATAAATATCCAATTAAATTACCCTAGGCTGCAATGGTCTACAAAGAAGCTAAGGTAGCGTACATGTATACATTACCGACCTGTAGAAATGCAGGCCGCAGTGCTGAGCCGGGAGACGATTGTGGTTTCCAAACGATTACGTAGTGGGCCCGATTTTACACAGACAAGGCTACAATACAAACAGTATCAAATCAGCATAAGCACCGCACCTGAACAAGCCTTTAGCAATAAACAAACGTGAGGGAGAAAAGAAGCCTAACCTTACTTATAACCTTACTGCACAACAAACAGCACTCAGTGGACTCACGACCACACTCTATGTAGGTGACTGACTACAATGTAAACAAAAGGCGGATCAACATGATTCATAAGGGCAAATGCCTATGGCTAAAGTGCTGAAAAGTTGCTCATACGTAAAAGCAGGGAACTTACGTTTTTGTTGGAATGCACAGGCTCACCGCCAAAAAGTTTGTTGAGGCAAGGAGCTGGACACAAACACACACTTCCGTGAAGGATCACGCAGGCACCACACCAGGCTAAAACAATGCAATGATCCATGTGGGAGAAATTGTTCTCCTTCCGGCGGTGCTATTTCGAACTCAAATCAGTGTACGAATTAGTTTCAATATAACACAATAATATAAAGAAGTTTCAATTTAAACCACATAAGTGACAAAGATTTCAGTTTTATTTCAACATGTCAGCATAAGATATACAATCCAACAGTCAAATTGACATCCAATGCATGACACTCAGAAGATAAAACTCTGCAAGATCATTACCTGTTGCTGAGAGCTTCTCGAGAAGTCTGAGAGTTGGATTGTAAAATCCCTACTATTTATACCCCTACTGGGAGGCGTTTCTTATTCCCTTATCTTTTCTTTAACCAATCATGTTTCAGCAATACTGCTGAGTCTGATTATATTGGTGGCAAAATTCCCCTCACTCTGCAAAAAATACCATTTGATGTTTATATTGGTGGCAGAATTTCCCGGATTCTGTATAAAAAACATCATGTGATGCATGATTCATACGACTGTTTCTCGCAATTGAAGCAAATTTCCCTCAACAACAACAGGTGTGGTTTTGTCTCCCTCAGCAGATTTTGAGTCTGTTCTTAAGCAATCATTAAACCATACACATTTGTATATGAACCTTTTACATTGATTCTTATAATTACTTTTCATGGGTAAACATACCTAATCACAACTTTACCTGCATTTTTCAGAGAGAGAGAGAGAGAGAGAGAGCTCTCAGTTCAATCACATGTGTTGTCATTGGCACACCAAATCATAATGCAGACACATTCATATCTCATGATGGTCACTTTCATATGAGTCTAACTATAATAGATGTCAGAAACTATATTTTATGAGACAAAAAGCTTTAAAGTAGTCTGCCTGTCATTTTATGTGTGTGTGTGTGTGTGCGTGAGGCCTATAAACAAGAGAAGAAGATGTTACTGGACATCTTATGCAGCACATTCCTGTGTGTGTGAGTGTGCGTCTGGGGCAGCTTGACCCAAGTAGGGAGTGAACTGCGCGTGTGTGTGTGTGTAGGCGAGACTCCCCTTCTTTTCTGCTTATGAGTGCATCTTATTTTGTTAGTGTGTGCACATCTATTAAAACTTATTATGTTAGTGTATTAAAACCCTATATGCCATTAGTGTATTAAAACTCTATATGCCATTTTATATTTGTATTCAAATATCTCCCACATCCAAATGAAACCCAAAACATGGCAACCATTTCATTAGAAGGCTACAAAGCATTTAAGCATAAGGAACTTACGTTCGCTCGCAACACAAAGAGCTCCCGTGTACGGCCAAGTAGCGAAAGGCACTAATGAGACCCCGGAAGACGCAGCTATATTTAACAAGGCAGCATTAAGTGGCACCCACCTGATCCAATCAGGATGCAATTCCTATTGCAAACGTCTTTCCCACTACACTGGTATCAGCAAGATTAGCATTAAAGATTGTGTTTGTATGCATACATGAAAGTCAACATTGACCGAATTGACGCATCTAAATGGCCACTCATTTAAATGAGTGTGTATCTAGTATTTGACAGGCGGTAAAGGGAGAGAGGTAGCCAGGAAGATAAAGTGTATATTGGCTCGAGACATGAAATGACTGAAAAGAGAATTTGAAGTAGATTACTGGACATGAGGACGGACTCCACCAGTCAATAGTGCAATTACACAGTTGAGCTCTGCTCCATCCAGATAGTGGTGCTGTGGCCAATAGAAAAAGTTAAGCCATGACTTAATGGTCAATTGGAAGACTGAAATCACCAGCAAGAGTCTTATACATACCGTATATGTGTGAACTGGTATCGTCCCCAGGCACACTGCCTCTTGTTCCCTAGGAGAGCCAGAGGGGGAGCTGTGAGGATGAATGCAATGTGTTTTTGTAGGGCCCTATGATTTCCGCGATGCGGTAAACACAGACGGAATCGCGGAATCTAGCCATAAAAACAGAATTTACTGATAAACACGGAATCGAACGGAATTCGGGCATTTCCGCGTTCACAAAATAAATGTGATCGCCCACTTACAAGACAAACACGGTTCCTGCCCGCTTTTGTCACAACTTTCAATATTAATGATTCTCCGAGGTTGCCTAGAGACCATATCTTGTTAATCACATGAGTTTGTTTCCAATCCTCACAGATGCAAGGGATATGTCTAAACGTAGCCAGCCTCTGCTGCAAAACCAGCAGCTTCTAAAAAGTTACGATTAACCAAAGATTTTAGAGTGGAGCACTCTAGAATCTTTGCAATTGACTGCCAGATTTAAGGCAGAGCTATATCCAAGTATTATGCATCTGGTGAACAACTTTTCTGCAAATACTGTCAAGTTGTAGCCTATTGATGAAGTTGAGCTGTATAATGAAAAAAGTTGCAGTGGACTTTTTTTTCGCCCAAAACTATTTTTGGATATCTACTTTTGAGTTAACAGTGGCAATAACATATATATCTGTATGTGTTAAAATGAAACTGTTCATTTGATATGTGTGGTTGTGTTTGTCATTGATTTTTAAAGCCAAACATTGATCAAAAATTGTAAAGTTTTGCTTTTTTCCCCATGCACTCCAAAATTCGACACTTATTAAGGTAACTAAATATTATTATAACGTAAAACACAGAATTCAGAAAAATAAAAATGGAAAAAGTGGAATTTAGGAAAAAATAAAACAGAATTTTGGAAAAATAAAACGGATTTCATAGGGCCCTATTTTTGTACATATTTTAAAGAATTAAGCATTACGGATTCAAGTCCTTCAGTGATGCGACAGGGGAGAGTGCTATTAAGGATAGGCATCCAAGGGAGCAACCCTTGGACTTGTGGCCGCGTGGCAGGGTGAAATCGATGCACGTGCATCAGAAGAATAAATGGCACAATCACTCAGTGGCCATAGAGTGGCCATTTTGAACATGTGGCAACGGGCAATTACGAGATGCACAAAAGTACAGATTGCATAAAATAAAATGCCACATGAAAACTGGCCAATCATCTGAAAGTTTCTTCTCGGTATATCATCAGAGTTGGCTAATGCATTTGCATGCTGTGTTTAGGATGGGGAGGATGAAAGGTAGGTTGTTATGTTATAAAAAAGATTTTGAAGATGAGAAACTACAATGTTATCGATGTTATATTTTAATCAATATCATGTCTTGTTTTCTTCAACAAATAGATCTTTGAAAGCATTTCCATGACATGGTCCTGTTCTTTAGGTCAGAAATGTGCTGAATGGTAATACAGAAAGGTGAATTTCTCTCTCCTCTTTTTTTAATGTTACTCTCTTTTTTCTATTTCCCCTTTTATACATACAAACAACATATAACACACAGACTCACTCACTTACACACACACACACACACACACAGAAGAACAAACCATGTCTGGCTCAGTCATTTGGAGGACACAGCCTCTGAAAACCCATTACATGATTAAACATGCAAATTATGAGTCTTTCACAGAAAGGAGGGTTTTGTAGGATTATTACCCTGTCCCCTGAGGGGAATGAGGAACGAAAGGCTAAAGGCTCAATCTTGTCTTTGCACTAATCAATACCCCTGCAAGAGTCCGCAGAGACCACATCTCCTGTCATCTTGACCCTTTTTGCAAAGTTTCTTGTCTTGAAAAAAATGTATAGTGCTCCCCAAAAAGATGCATTTTTGTTTGTGCGTGTGTTACTGTCAGAATCATGTGACTGATGCATGTCTGAGGAAATGTTGGAACTGTTACATTTGTGTCCTTGTGTATATTTATTATGAATTGTGGACACAAATAAAGAAGTAATATATGTGTGTGTGTGTGTGTTTGTGTGTACAGTATTTGTGAGAGGGTGTGTAGTCTGTGTGTATTAGAAAATGGGGGATGGGGATACATGTATGAACATTTGAGAGCCATACGATCACATTTATATTTGAGATCAATGGGGATTTCTATTAATCAATGCAAAGAGAATAATGCATTATGGACAATGCAGCCTAGAATCGCCATGGTGGGTGATGTCATGATTTTTGTTTTATTTTAAAGTGCCCATAGAATGTCAAACCACATTTACCTTGTTATAGTTGAAGTTAGGTAGCTTATGGTATCCAATGGACCATAGCAAAACTTCAGCCGCAGTCTTCCACCTCTACATGTAAATTTACAGGTTCTACATGTAAATTTCAAGCTAGAAATGGCCGGGCTGAAAAATGCCAATCTGAAACGAGGTGGCTCTTCATGTCGGCAGCACTAAGATACACCTCCTATATTTGCATGGTCCAACCAAAGATCGTTTGGAAACGTCTGTTGTCCAATCCCGTTGCTTCATGTATTTGCCAGGGGAGCGGGGAGGGGAATTACGAATATTTTTGTTCTAAGCCTTTTAAATGAGCCTGTAAACAAAGCGCTAGCAGTGCTCCTGGGTCACTTTCAGCCGCACAAATTTGCAAATGTGTTCTATGGGCGCTTTAAAACTCTGTTTTTGCCAGGAGAGGTCCTCACTGATGTGCACCCCCAAGAACTTGGTGCTGTTCACCCTCTCTACCGCAGCGCCGTCGATGGTCAGTGGGTGGTGACAGGTGTGGCCTCTCTGAAAGCTAACAATAACCAATTTGGTCTGGCTAACATTTAGCAGGAGGTTGTTGTCTCTGCACCACGTGGTCAGGAGCTCAACCTCTTTCCTGTAGTGGGTCTCATCGCCCTTGGTGATGAGCCCCACCAGCGTTGTGTCGTCCGCAAACTTCACAAGGTGGTTGGAGCTGTAGGTTGGTGTGCAGTCATGTGTCAGCAGGGTGAAGAGCAGCGGACCGAGCACACAGCCTTGTGGAGCCCCCATGCTCAGGGTGATGCTATTTGAGACATCCAGCAGCCAGTTGAGGGAGGTGCTGAGGCCCAGTTTGTCCAGTTTGTAGATGAGTTGTTGAGGTATTATGGTGTTGAATGCTGAACTGAAGTCTATGAACAGCATTCTCACATATGAGTCTTTCTTGTCCAGGTGAGTTAGGGCTGGGTGGAGGGCAGAGCAGATTGCATCCTCTGTGGATCGTTTTGCTCTGTATGCGAACTGGTATGGGTCCAGGGTGGATTTGGTGTGTGACATGACTAGTCGTTCAAAGCACTTCATGATGATGGATGTCAGTGCCACAGGGTGGTAGTCATTGAAGCAGACTGGGGATGATTTCTTTGGCACAGGTATGATGGGGGCAGTCTTGAAGCATGATGGGACAATGGCTTGCCTCAGGGAGGTGTTAAAGATGTCTGTGAAGCACACTGCCAGGGATGTTGTCTGGACCTGCTGCTTTCCGGGCATTGATGGTGGAGAGTGTCCTCTTCACGCTGGCAGCAGACAGGCACAGAGGCTTGTTGTTCTGTGCTTCAAATCATGCAAAGAAGCTGTTCAGGTTGTTGAGCAGAGTGGTGTCGCTCTCACAGCTACGCGCTGCAGGCTTGTAGTCTGTAATAGCCTGGATGCCTTGCCATAGGCTCTGTGCGTCCTTGCTATCATTGAAGTGGGAGGTTATATTGTGTGTGTAGTCCTGTTTCGCGTTCCTGATGCCACGGGACAGGTTGGCTCTCGCTGTTCCCAGGCCTGCTTCCTCCCCAGCTCTGAAGGCCTTGTCTCTGGCCTTCAGCAGCCTGTGGACATCTCCTGTCAGCCATGGCTTCCGGTTGGCTCAAGTTGTGATGCTTTTTATTTGTGTAACATCAACAATGCATTTGATGATGTATGAGCTCACAGTGTCTGTGTACTCCTCAATGTCTATGATGTTGTTGTAGGTGGCTGCTCCCTTGAATATTTCCCAATCTGTTGACCCAAAGCAGTCTTGAAGAGCAGAGGTGGCCTTTTGTGGCCACACCCTTACCTCTTTCATAACAGGTCTGGTGACTTTCACACTCTGTCTGTATGCTTGCATTAGCATAACAGTGAGGTGATCAGAGGTGCCAGTGTGGGGGAGGGGGGTGGCTTTGTATGCTCCTTTTTCCTGTGTGTAGACCAGGTCCAATATATTGTCTCCCGTGTTGGAAAATGTACATGCTGATGAAACTTTGGGAGAACAGTTTTAAGATCAGAATGGTTAAAGTCTCCTGCGAGGATGATTAAACCATCTGGGTGTGCTGTTTGTTGCTCACTGATGGCCTGATACAGTTCGTTCAGCGCCGCATTTCTATCGCTGTTGTTGCTATATGGAGGTATATAAGTAGCGACCAACAGGATCAAACTTATCTCCCTAGGCAAGTAGAAAGGGCGACACTTCACGATCATGAACTCCGCCAGTGATGAGCAGTGTTTGCATACTACGGTGGCATCACGACACCTCTCATCACAGATGTAAACACAGACCCCGCCACCTCGGGTCTTGCCTCCGTCTACGAGAGCCCTGTCGGCTCTGTAGCATGCTAGCTGCTCCAGTTGTATGGCAGAGTCCGGAATGTTGTCATTAAGCCATGTCTCATTGAAAACTAGCACACAACAGTCACTTACTTTGCGATTTGCTGATCTCAGAAGTTGTATGTTATTCATTTTATTGTCCAGAGATCGTACGTTAGCCAAGAGGATCGGTGGTATGGCTGGGCGAGTTGGTTTAGCCTCAAGCCTGACTCGGACACCTCCGCGATTGCCCCACTTCCTTGTCCTAGCGCACCGCCTTCGACGCCACCTTGTCCGGGATGGGGTAGCAGGCGAGTCCGGTGAGTTGCTAGGCCAGCTAGCTGGCTGTCGCAGAAGTCTTATCTCCCTTAGCATCTCAACGTTCATGTTCAAAAATTGGCAAATCTTGCTTCTCCGAATGTGTAAGAGAGCCTAACGACTGTACACATATGTGTCTACACACACCACCATCTTGGATATAGATTCAACCTGCTACATTATATTAAACCCTATTACAATGGGATTTCTCTAGGTATACATTCTGGCATGCTTCAAATCTCTTCTATTTTTGAGTGTGCCATTATCATTTCATGTTTACAAGACAGGAGACACCCAGACGATTAACTACAAACAAGAATTCCGACACTTTACAGTTAAATTCAATTGTAAGTTATTTAATTAGCAAGATTATCAATTAAGAATGTAAAAACTGTAACAATGATGTTTGGCCTATAATGTAGTCTAAGTGTGACAAAAATGAATAATATAATAATAATAAGATAGCCTGTCACCATTTAGCCAACAATGTTAACGTTAGCTATTGGGCGAATTCAAGATCAGGCTGACAAAACCGGTGTTATGCCCCAATTGGTTTCCAAGCTAACTGGTTCCCATGCGCGTCCACGCGCTGTGTTTACCTAGTCTCAACAGCTGTGGTGTACTCCTGGCGCATCTTGTAGCCGTTACGGCGAATATGGCTACATAGGTCCGCACTTCGTCACAACCATCTTTAAATAGGAAGGCCTAAGTAAAAGAAAATGCAAAAAAAAATCGCTACATTGCGTAGAGCGGGATTCGATCTCTGAGGGCAAAACGCTATTGTTGAAACCACATATTTATTTCTACTAGCCACTCCAGCTCTTAGTTTGACGGGTCATTTACTGAGACCAAATGTGTATCGTTATGGATTAAAACACTTGTTTGGGGTTGGTGTAAAACTGCCACCGCATAGTAAAAAAAATCAAAGGCATCTGTTCAGACCCCTTTATTTGCCTGTAGCTGCTAATCAGTCAGCACTGTGTTATTTATAAGACGTTTAATCTATTTGAATGCTAAGTAACTCCCGGGCAACACACTGTACAGTCAAAACGACTGCCCAACACTGCAAGTCATTCAAACTGTCAGTGAAGTGTAGGCTCCTCATAAATTCGGAAATTGCTTAGGCATGTATACATTATTTTGTTTTGAGTTTGCCTACAACAACTGGTTATTGGGGGTGTGCACACATGTGTTCTAGACAGGGAAGGATTTTCAGTGGTTTTCGCTCCCATCGTGATCTAATTGGCTACCATGTTTGCAGCACCTGGTCCTTGAAACTGGGTGGTTGACCTGGGCCGAACAACACCACTCTGAAAACATCTGGTTAAGGAAACTGCGAGTGACCATGTACCAGCCAGGTCCAAGAAGATTGTTAATTTTGTTTGATTGAGTTATTGTTTCCCCTGCGTTTGTAGAGGTTAAAGTGAAAAACTGATTCTCAAAAAAAACAAAAACGCTTTGTCTTTACTGCGTTAATACTTTGTACTACGAGATGCACAGTCGCCAGTAATATGTTTGTAAATGTGTGACGAATCTGTAGACAGGAGTACACCACAGCTGTTGAGATTAGGTAAACACAGCGCGTGGACGCGCACAGGAACCAGTTAGCTTGGAAATTCAGCTAAGCTTACTAAGCTGACTTTAAATTAATACAATAATTTATTTAGGTTAACACATTCAGGCATAACTTCTATTAATATTAGAGTGGCATATTGAAAAACACACAACGATGACGAGTGGTAAATTGCCCAGATTCAAGTCCATTGCTCTTCGGAGTGCACCGGAGTGCCCTTCAAGCAGCCAATTGTGCACTTGAAAACCATCCGTGCCCTCCACAGCGAAAGACCAAAGTACTGCTCCTGAGGTGTCTGTCCACCACTTGCGTACTCTTTCATCAGGTAGGGCAAGAGAGGATATGCTGGATCCCCCAGCAGAAACAGAAGAACTGGGTCCTCTCCCTCTACAACAACTTCAGGACACGAAGGAATTGTGCCATTTCAGGTGTGTTGATCCTTGAATTTGCAAATACATGTGCATTGTGAACACTGCCAGGTCATTTTACCACTGCATCATTGAAGCAGTATTTGTAATCAGACACTGCTTGAACATTCAGGGTGTGCTTATGTGTTCTATCCAGAAAGTCAGTAAAATTTGATGTTGGTTGTTTAATTTCAATGTATGCCATCAACAGCTTCTAAGCACTGAGGTATCCCATCCGCTTAGAAGAAATGTGTTGTCAGGTCAGGTACTGCAGGCTCAGTGAGAGGCAATGTGATGTATGTACGGGCAAGATGTTTAGAGATAGCTTTGCACACCTCTCTCACTATCTTAGAAACAGTTTGATGGACCAGACCAAACAAATTGTTTTCCTTAGCCTACATTCATCACTGAGAGAATACAATGTACATGCCACCTTTTTCACCATATCCACCGGTTCTCTCATCCGAGTTGTCTGACCTTCAATGGAGAGATAAAAATTATTTTCTGGTCCACTTTACCTTATGTCCTGAATCACACAAATGCTGTACCCGAATTTAAATAATAACTAATGGTGTGATTTTCTACTGTTTTTGTTATGTAACTTGTGAATTATTGTAAAAAAAAAAAAAACGTACAATTCACCAGTCGACATCAGAATTTCTCCCTGCACCCTTTTCATCACTGTTCGTTTCCTCATCAAAATGTCGCTATGTCTAAGTTATCAAAGTGTCACATCAACGCCAATGCTGGTTACTATTTCTACCGATGTCCAGTTGACAAAAAAATGAGATAAAAGTGGATAAAACTTTACGGGAGTGGTGGCTAAGGCAAACACTAGCTAACATTAGCTGACACCCATGCTGACACTGTTAAACAGGCTGAAGTTACGGTGACATAAATGTTATGAGACGAGCACTGTAGTCCGCTACCTGGCTCTTGGTATAGGCTACGTTGACACATACCTGGGTATTTTGATAAACGAATATTTTCTTCCCTCCATTTTCCAAAATAATTCCGTGCACACACCATCGTTTTCAAAAAAGTTTCCGTTTACATTAAGCTGCATAAATATGCTCTCGAGTCTAACATAAAACCTAGAGTAGGCTAACTTTGTTAGGCTTGATAGACACATGGCCTCATCATATTCCTCTCTCGTTCTGTCCTGAAATGCCATTGCTTGATGCCCTGGCTATATGACAGACAGGGGTCTGGGAAAAGCTTCTTTGTGTGTGAGGGGGAGGGAGCAGGAGGACTATACACCATATATATATAGGCTAAGATAAGCTGTATTTGACAATTGACATTGTGAGATATTTCACTAAGAGGGATTGGTTTGGGTGAGAGGATGCAAAGCTGTATTATCATTTTTATGTAATTTAAATTTGCAGTGTTCAAAGCTATTTTTTCTTAGAATACGTTCAAACAGTGAGTAATACAAGTGGGAAGATCAGATCATGCAGAAACACACACATACAGGTTAACTAAGCTTAAGGAACAACAGTGTCGTTGTGGTCTGTAAGTTCCTGTTGACAGATTACATTTACTGTAAAAACAATTTCGAATCTGTATTATGTTGTATCTGTATTCTGAAATCTATTTTCAAATAATGACAATAATACAATTCATAGGCTACCTAAATATTAGCTATTACCTACAGTAATTGTGAAAAGACTAAATTATGAATTTGACTCCGCTTGACAGTCAGTTAGCTTTAACTTTTAATAATAGTTTACAGACTAGGCTACTATTAACTGCAGACTATAGACTACACTAATAACACCAATTAGCCTAAGCCTACAAATTTATACCGGAGATGGTTAACATAATATTCGTCACATACCTGATTGCTAACATCATCATCTCTCAGGGTTGGTTTATCATGTAAGCTGCACAGTTGGAGTACACCTACTCTCTGGATGCTAAACCAGTAGATATTTTTTCTATTTGCGTGGTACTGTAGGCTAACAACAACAACAAGGAAGAAAATCGGCCAAAATGATTTTCAGTACCAATGTAATGATAAGTTTAACACTTATAATATAGCAAATACGACAATTACAATATAGAGAATATAGCAAAACGCACCTGCCTGCGCTTTTCTACTTGCTACATAATTAGCCTACAAAATGCATTACGGGATATGGTTAGCATTTTGCTTTAACTACATGAATATGACCCCCCTGTCATCAACCCAGTCATCAACCTGATTGCAATCATCATCCAACACCACACAACGATTTATCATAGTAGGAAGACGGGTGATAACACTTGCTAAACCAATTCTATGCACTACTTACTCTCTCTGTGTTGAAATAGGTCCGTATATCTTTTTTCTTTTTTGGTGGCATTCTCAAGGCTATATCTTTAGAAAGCAGAACAAAGTGAGTTTGAATAACCAAGATAAGTTTAACACTTTTCTGAGGACATATAGGTTATCACAGATAACGTTATCAGCACAAAACGAACCTGCCCTCAACTCTTCTAGACAACTTTTAACGATTAATGCAGGCTTTGTCCTTGTGAGTGGAACGTGAACCTGCAGGCGCGTTTGAGCCAATCAAATCACAGTATGGATGAGTTCGATGCTGAAGCTCTGGAAAATGGATTGCTAGCACGTCAAAGGAACAAAACCTACTGTCTGCAACTTATTCTATTGCGTCCGCAAATAAATATGTTAATAAATTCATATTGATATATAAAATAAAATGCGAAATATTGGTAGGGACTATTTTGTCGTTCCAAAATATTGGTTGTGACTTGTCCCTATGGTCCCTATGCAAACCTACGCCCATGGGGTATACATTGGCTTCAGAGAATTTAGCATAATGGACCAGTTTTCTCTCTGTCTCAGTGTGTGATTACTGTAAGACAATGATAGAGGTACATCTACTTTCTGCCATGTTGCTAATGAATAAAATAACTTATTCCTTGAATTGTACATCTATTAAAACACAATTCATTATAATTACTTATGATTATCTGGGAAAATAAAACAGGCTATTGATATGTGGATTATCACTGTCCTGTCTGCTCTGATGGTGAAGTGATTGCTTGCTGCTCATCTACAAATCTCAAGTCATTTTACCCCTCTATCTTAGGAGAGAATACAAGCAATCAATGCCATTTACATAGTACATTGCAAAGGCACAAGCAAAGTGGTAAGTGATTAAAAAAAAAACATTTGTAGTTGCTGCCTAGCAGATTAAATAGTTGATCTTGTGCAACCTAAATGGGCAGCTGAGTAGAATGCCAAGTGGGTAGCACTGAGGAATCTGTTAAAAAATGACCCCAACAAATGCTACATTGCCCTTGGTTTAGACTTTATTATTATAACTCCTGTTTTTCCCCATTAGAGATTTTAACACAGAATAGCAGAAAATCTGTAGCCCACACAGTATGATCCACGGTTAAATGCTTTAGCTAAACAAATACTAATCACCCCAAAAGCCCTCTGTGCTAATGGGAGTCATAACTCCAGTTCAGTTGTTTTCTGTTCAGCACTGGCTGGAGTTAATTATGTTTACTGCGAGATGGAGGTCCATCTGTGTTAACCGAACTGAGTGAAAATGGTGTTTGTTTTACAAGGCTTATGTGATGTTATATACACACACCCATGCCCTCATCCCCAACCAACCCCACACACACAGACACACACACACACGTCATCTCTTGCTTTTATTCTAGTCGGTCTTCTGTCTACACTGTGCCTACCCATAATGCAATTTCAGGCAGATGTTGAGAAGCTCTCTTCGTTTCACTCACAGCTGTCTTTGTAGTGGGATGGTTTGTATTGATTGGTGTTTTTTTTTCTGTTGCACTCCATGTGCCACAAGGCTGAGGTAAACACTATCATTTTTCGGCAAAGATACAAGTGAGCACTGAGAGAGCTCACAACTACTTCACCACCAATCAGTATCTCACAGTTAGACATAAGCCAAACAAACGACTGCCATTTTTGAGAGAATACCACATAGACAAAAATATTTAGAGATATTCAGAGTAGTTAAATTCCTATTTTAATTCATGACATATTATGGACAAGCAAACAAATAAAAGAGGTGGACTCGAAAATGGATCTGTGGCTTCACCATTTTATTAGAACACAGGGTCAAGGAAAGGGCAAACAGGTGAAATAAAATGCAAATAGAACGAGCTGGAGATCAATCATTGTGGTCTTCTCAGAATATGGGGGGAATAATGTTGTGTTGACAGGGTACAAGGAAAGACAAACTCATTGGATTGCAATTAAAACCCTATTGATCAAGGTTCCCTTTGGGTCGGAGGGAAAGCCAAACCGATAAAGGCTTTTGGCTGTTCTTGGCAGTGAGCAAAACAAAACGGCACCTACTCGTTACTTGAACAATTACCAGGAAGCTCACGGCTGTTGCATTGGTTGGCTGTGTGTCTACACCACTTTACTGTGATGGCAGTTTGGTGCTGAAACGGATGTTTATTATTGAATTGTTGGAGTTTGTTTGAGGCTAGCTGTGCTTGACTACAGCCAAACCAGCCAATCGCTGATTTAGTCATTCACACCAAAAAATAGGACTGATGAGCTAAAACTTTGTACATTGTCAATTTCACAACTAAAACTAGAAAGTTTTAGCTGTGCTGTGATAGTTTTGTTGTCCTATGTATAGTAACTCCTGAATTTTAAACAACAGAACTTCCCCTTTTTTTTTTTTGAAAAAAAAAAAAAAAAAAACAGTGTCCTTACTTGTAGCCAAGATATCTGAATGAAAGGATATAAATCAGTGATGACGACTGTCAAATACTTAAAAGACGTAGAAGACTTTCAAGAAAGCCTCATTTACTGCAATCAATAGAGCAACACTGAAGCTGTCAAAAAAAGAGCAGGTTCATTTTTTGTTTTCTTATTTATGTAATGAATAAATTTTTGGTTGTTGCGGTAGCAGCCCTCTCACTTTGTTAAACAGATAATGCAAATTGTAAAAAGCAAAGAAAACACTACAAAATACAATATGAATGCATTTCCATTCATCGCCAGCAAGTGCCAGATGTCCTGAGTGAATGAATAGACTAATGATAGGCTCTGATGCAGTCTGTCTGACTGTCTGTACCGGTGCAGGGGAGGGATGCACAGAGGCGTAGGTGTGACCCTGTGAACACTGACCCTGTGAACACCAACTGTCTAAACGTTCAAGCAAGCCATCATGTTGCCTTCACCACACCATTACCTAAAAAACTCAGCTAAGGTAGTAAATACATTACCTAACTATGGTCATTTTTTACCTGTTTTATCATTTTTTTTTTAAAGAGAGAAAAGGGTAACAGAGGAATGCAAATTACTTTAGCTTTTGTAGCTCAAAAAAGCACTTTTTAAAAGGGATGCTAGGCAACAAATGAACCTGCTATTAGATGAATTTACCACCTTTCACATTGAGGGTTAAATGGCTCATGACAGGGTGAATGCAGTCTCTCTCGGCTCCCCTCTCCAACATGCATGCAGGATGACAATGAAGTCTTATGACATTGTATTACTTTGGTAGTGTCAACGTCATTCTTTTAAAATTATCCTTTCTATTTCCTATGCTTTAGCTTGCAAACAAGTCACCTTCTATTAGTGAGAATTTAGGATGTTGGTGTTATTGGGAGGGGAACATGATTGTAGGGTATAGTGATATAGGTAAAATGTCTTTGACATAACTTAGGCCTGAAGTGTGTGTATGTATTTGGGATGGAATGAGCAAGTTATCTTAATTGCTGGCAAACTCATGCCTGAAGCTCCCACTAAGCATGCAGACAGTTGCTGCTCATTTCCAGACAGTCTAGTGCTAATTAGCTATGCTCTGCAAACCTTTGGGTGAAAAAGTCTGCCATTTGTTTTCCATTGGTCCATTTCACACTTTATGGGCTGACCTTTTCTCTGTTACAGTGATTTAGGCCTTGACTTTATTTGAGGAATATCTTCATATTTTCCATAGATTTTTACCTCTGGCCCTTCCATTTCACCTCACTGTGTGACTGACTTAATTTTCCACGTTGTTGGATTTTGCACAGCATTAGATGGATATAGCCATCAATAAAGCAAAATTGTACAAAAATAAATGACTGATCTAGTTATGTATTTGGCCTTATTAAGGTCTGCCTCAATTAGTACCCTAGCCTGTATGTACATCATGTGGCTGTTTACAGTTATGCTGTTTCTTGTGCAAAAAAGTACATTCACGATGGCTTCAGGATAACATAACCCAATGACCTTTTCTACTTTTGTTGTCATTTAGAGAAAAGATTTTTTTTCCTCTCCGAAAAATAATCATCAAACTTCAAACAAATTTTCTGCTGCTGTCTATTTGGTCCAATTCTTCTATTTAAATGGACTTTGCCTGCTTGCAGAAAACTGCCAGCAAAAACTCTCAGATGGATGCCCCACCATGTCAACAGACTACAACTAACTCAAGATCCCCACCCCATTCCACCAGACCCTATTTACTGGTGTGAACAAAGCTATGTAGAAAGTAAAGAAGAAAGTGCATGGCACTACAAAATGCCTGGTCAACATACCTTGCCTTATGTTTCTCAAAAGTTTGAAATTGCAAATTTAGGGCATATAGTCAAGCACAAGAACTGTTTTATATATTCATACTATACATTCTGTGTAGTGTGGAGAATAGCTTTTTGAAAAACTAACTACATCTTAACATTGCAAGACATAGTGAAGGTACCCAATTTTCTGAGGGCTTCAAGTCTGTCATGACAGCACAGCGGCATTGTTATGAATGGGCGAGGGTCGACCTTCAGCGACTTGTCCTCTCCTCTTTCTTTCTTCAGCCTCTTCTCTGTCAGGACGAGCTCCTATAAACAAGCCAACACATCCCATCACACCTCCGACTCCACTGTCTGCCCTCCCCTCCCAAGACTGTCCACAAGATGGAGAGAGAGAAAGAGAGCGAGAAAGAGAAAAACACCATCAGAACCCATCACACTAAATCCCTTAGCACCTGATGCAAGAACAGATCTGTTGTCTGAAATGAGACTCGTGTCAGGATTGGACTGAGACTTTCGGTGGCTTGGCTCTCAGTAAGAGCTCACACCTTTCCGTCGGGGGCTGACCAGGTGCTGTCATTTTTTATTCATGTCTGAGAGAGTGGAAAAAGCGTTGATGTGCAATTCTCGCTGTCGCACTCTTACATGTAGAGTCATTACTGGGAAAGGTCACATTGCTTGCCCCTTGCTTTGTGTGTCTGTTTTTCCTCTACCACCAATAAGTAAATCCAGATAGAAGCAAAGACTACTCCACAACCTTACTTCATCTTTCTCCAACCATAATCTCTGTTCTTAGTTTGCTATTTTAGTGATGCCTTTTATTTATTCTCTTTTCTCCTGTCATCAGTTTGGGTAGCCCATATAAGTCTAGTCACACACCCATAGCATAACAGATGGATTTTATATACCAAATGGTTTGTCTTTGAGTAAGAGGCTCTGACATTTAGCACAATATTAAAAATCTCATAAAATGTACCTGACACTTAAATCTTCTTTTTAATGGCTTATCAGATCTGCTGTGTGGCAATAAAAATCAAATGCCTTCATACAAAAATTTCACTGGTCCAGAAAGCATTTGACCTTATTTACATCATTAGTTTGCATCACCATATTCATCTTGATTAGACCAAGTAATGGAATCAGTAAGTTATGTGTTGTGAGTTTAACTCTGTAAATTTCATGATGGATTTAGAGGTCATACATGTACATGCAAAAAGTAATGCCATTTGACATATCTCCTTATGGATGTTTTTAATTGAAAATAGTAACCAGCTTTCATTCTATGACACTATAAACCACCAGACAGCATACATGTACAATCAATGAAGCAATCAGCCCATTCAAATAGTTGAATTATAAAAATAGAAATGTATATTTCTACAATATCCTTTTAGGGATGTTCTTTTTGCTTCAAAATATTAATGCATCATTGTACTCAATATAAATGTAGAGTACACTGTGGGTGTGGGTGGGTGTGTGTGCATATGGTCAGATTTACCAGATGTACTGTGCACTCCTTAAAACCAGCAGTCTATACTGCAGTGATGCATGACATTAGTAAATTCTGAAAATAGGTATAGTTTGACCTATGTCTGCACTGGACAAGCTACAGGGGAGATTTAAGGGTGAGAGACAATCTGCACCAGAACTCTTGCTGTAATGATGAGAGAGAGTATTGCTTCAGCTTTGTCTCTCGTTAAAGGGATAGTTCGGTTTTTAACACATTGAGCCCCTTTCACAGGTTGTCTAAAATTAAATAAAGTGGTTGACACCAAAATCTTGATGATTGCTCCTGTCTCGGCTATTTGGGAAATATATCGCCTCTGCCTGCCTTTAAAATGGCTAGCAATGGGCATGTGTTGTTTCTATCCTTAAAACACTGGTTTTAAAAAAAGTGCTACTCATGGAGTGATTAGTGGCGCTTGCTGATGTTCCAACCCAAGTATCGTACCAAAATACAGTTTCTGTCATGTTTTATTTGCCATTTGGTAAGTCCCATAGGGATCTATTTGCTCCTTCATATAAACAAAGTGCCAAATAAAACATGACGGAAGCTTTATTTCGCTACGATACATGTTTTGGAACATCATTGAGCACCACTAACCACTTGGTGAGTAGCACTTTTTTAAAACCAGTGTTTTAAGGATAGAAACAACACATGCCCATTGCTAGCCATTTTGAAGGCAGGCAGAGGCGATTCTACATTTCCCAAATAGCCAAGACAGAAGCAATCGTCAAAATTTCGATGTCAACCACTTTATTGCATTTTAGACAACCTGTGAAAGGGGCTTAATGTGTTAAAAACCGAACGATCCCTTTAATAAATCATATTTTTCTCAAAAGTACTGTTTGCTCTATTGCAAATATATTGAGTACAAGTCAGACACACACAAAGGATGAATTTATTAAATCTGTGGGGGCTAGCTATTAACATTATTGACTTATTCAGTCCTGCTGTAAAATTGCAGATCAACTAAGTTTATGTACACTTTATTTAGTTTTAAATTAACTCTACAAATACTACTGTATGGTCATGATCATTGTGAATCGTCAATCATGTGAATCATCCCTTTCATATTTCCTAGGCAATATTCATTCATTTAGGTTGACCTGGTAATGACCGATTAGATTGACCTTAACTATCTATCTGTAATTTAAATTGGATGTCACCTCTATGGTGAGATTTATGAGAGATTAAGTGCACAGGCCTTATGCAAGGCATAGAGGTCTGTGTAGGACTGGATTCATGGTCACGCTCCGGCCAGCTTCCACAACCTTCTCTCTCACTCCTACCCACTCACGCAAAAAACGCTTTTCCTCTCCTGCTCTTGCCCGTACCTACAGTATACACTCACGTCACACACCTGCCTGCAAAAACCTTGTCGATAAACAGAGTAAAATATTATCAGAAATGGACAAATTGGCATCAGACTCAGAGCTTCTAACTTTTTCATGATATTTTCATTTCCAAAATTAACACTCACATGCGTTTTGGTGCAATTTTGGGTTTTTTTTTTTTTTTTTTCTTTTAGCCCATCATTCACCCTGACCAATCAACCTCGTCTGGAATATTGTGTAAATGGACTCTTTAGTGAGTCTCTCCTGGCGGCACATGCTGTAGTGCTTTTAAGGATTCTGGGTGTCGCATGTAGCTACCACAAGGTTTTTGATATGCCATTTGTACCTACTCCTTAG
Organism: Limnothrissa miodon; assembly: GCA_017657215.1. Lineage (NCBI taxonomy): Eukaryota > Metazoa > Chordata > Actinopteri > Clupeiformes > Clupeidae > Limnothrissa > Limnothrissa miodon. The sequence goes on along the minus strand of JAGFZM010000057.1, from coordinate 2,677 downwards.
CCAGTATTTCAAAGGTCTAAATTTACTTAAGTCACTGGTACTTTATGTGTGTTTTGATTCAGTCTCTGTGTTTGTTTAAAGTTATAGTTCGGTTTTTAACACTTTCACAGATTGTCTAACATGCATCATAGCGAAATAAAGCTTCTGTCATGTTTTATTTGTCACTTTGTAAATTCTGGAACTATTTTTTCGGACACATCACAACCACACATAAACTTCTGCTTCTCTTGTAGCTTCAGGGCTGGCGGAGTGATATCAAGGAGCAAAGAGTCTTCTAATAGAAACCTATGGGACTTACACAGTGGCAAATAAAACATGACAGAAACTGTATTTTGCCACGATACTTGGGTTGGAGCATCAGCGAACACCAATAACCACTTGGTGAGTCGCACATATTTTTATTTTTATGTGTCAGGTAGTTTTAAGGACTGACTGACTGACTGTGCCCATTGCTAGCCATTTTGAAGCAGGCAGATGTGATTCTACATTGTCCAAATAGCCGAGATAGCAATTGTCAAAATTCCGGTGTCAACCACTTAATTGCATTTTAGACAACCTGTGAAAGGGGCTCAAAGTGTAAAAAACTGAACTATATCTTTAATTTGCAAGCCATACAGTACGTAGAATCAGCATATCAACTGTTGAACGTTGGCAAGCCATTAGAATAATATAATATATGATATAAGGTGATATGTCTGTCATTTATTTTTATTATAGAAATTCATTTCATTGTATCCTTAACAGCAGAGAAACAAAAGTTAGACCTATTGTAGGCCTGCCATATGAAACAGGAAAAACATTTGCAGTCAATTTTGTATGCAGGCAACACAGGCCAGTTTCTTTACTCAACCTTAAGATGGCTTCGGCTGACAACACCATGCTCGCCGCTTTAAGAGCGGGCATATGTGCTTTGACAGCTGTGCTTCCCCCTGTGCGTCCGTCGCCCTTCAGAAGAGAGATCGCACCTGGCTGCCGCAGGAGCCCCGGCGTGGGGGCACGTGGAGCGTGCTCCCCTGGTGCTTGCTAAGAGAAGCGTCGGGCCTGACACAAGAACCGTGCTTCTCTCACTCTGGGTGCCCTTGTCTGAGCCCATCATGGTAGCCGCCCTCTACTGCCTCCTCATCTGCCGCCCGAGTCTGCCCACTGGATGAGGAAAACGGGGATTACTTGCGGCAAAGGCTTTAGTTTACGGTTTAGCACAGAAGTTCATCCACTGTGTTTTAAAGTTTGATCTCTTAGTGTCAGGAAATTATGCAAAACTATTGCACAGTTGTGTAGAATTTTGGATAATGGACCTTATGCACTAATACCTGCTAATCCTGTAATATACTTTTAACTGCAGAATTTATAAAAAAAAAAAAAATGCAACAAACAATTTTTGTGCAAGTAAGTCAATTGGCAAGTCAAGGTTCTAGTGCTCTTCTGTGTGTGTGTGTGTGTGTGTAGATTTTGTAAACACCAGTCAATGAGTATCGTTGTGCTAACGTTGCTGCTGTCTAATTAGATTTTGTTTCTGAAGTGTGTTTGTGTGATGTGTCACACAACACTGCAATGTGTTTCTCCAAAAAGGAGGCAGGGTCCAAGATGTGGAACCATGTGTGATGGTTTCAGCAGTTATTTTGATTCATCTTTTGGCCAAAGAACCAGCAGTTGAGATGAGGCAGCTTTTGAAATGAGGAGTATGCCGTGTGCCTCTTGAAGTGTTTGGCAATCCTGGCAGTCCTGTCTGTCTCTCTCCTACCCTATATTCAGTTGTCTCTGTACTGTAACCCAGGTCAGGTAAAGCTCTGTATACATTATTCTGCGGAAAGAAAGCAGGATTCTGGATAGTTCAGAGTACCATGAAAGTTCCTAATGTGTGACTGACTGACTGACAGTGGCAGAAACTGCTGGGAACGTTGTCATGTGTGCAGGTGTAGGTGATGGATATCATTTGGAGCTTGAAGACCTTTCACTTAGAAAGCCTCATCAGTTCTAACAGTTCAAGACCTTGATGAATGAGAATCTTCACAAATATGATGGGAAAGTTATGTTCCCCAAGAAATGCAGGCTGGTCGGGAGAAATTTAAGTAGCACAGTGGCATATAAGGGGCAAACAACATGCTTTAACATGAAATGAGACTAAACCATTATTACTACTTTGTTATTGCTACTATTGTTATTACCACTAGGTGGCAAGGCCAGTATTGTTCTTCGCAAGTTTCTTATTCTTATTCTTATTGTGGACTTGCCCTCTTGAGGGCAAGTCCACTATTGTTCTTCGCAAGTTTCTTATTAGTTTGCATGGTGACATGCAAACTATTGTTATCCTGTTCTTCTTATTATTATTTTTATAGATGAAGTCTATGGGATCTTCGGAACTTAATACAGCCTGAACCGCTGAACCTATCAGCTTAATTTCAACTGCATTGTGTAGCTACAACTCTTGTGATTTGTGCAATGTATTTTTGAACATTTACTTACTTTTACTTTTTAAGTTATTTAACTTTAAAAACCTTGATCTAGCCACAACTCTTTATGCTCTGAACTGAACTGGCATCTCTACAGGAGCAGTGGTAGCTCAGTGGGTAGAGGAGCTGGTTTGTGGTCACAAGGTCGTGGGTTCGAATCTTGCTTTACCTGGTACGATCGAGCAAAACCAGCCTCTCCAGCTAATTGCCTTAATTTACGGCAGGTG